>JAODLL010000020.1:2490367-2547187 GCA_026546735.1 Forbesichthys agassizii | reverse complement strand
CTCACACACACAAACACACATGCGCACACACACCCACACACACACACTCACTCATCCTTCCCCAGCCCAGGTATCTCTTATAACTTTATTTCTCGCAGCACACACTTATCACATCCAGTGTCGTAAGGATCGAATGTGAAGGCTGGCCACTCTCTCACTGCTTAAATCCCCTCATAATGGAGCCCAAGGGTATCTGAAATTGAGTGTGAAGACAGCATCAAGGTCATTTACCACACCCCACAAGGATAGTGATGGATGTCTTGTCTTGATTGCCCGATTTGGCTGCCCTACTTGTGGGAAGAAGGGGTGGGGTGTGGCTGAGTGGGATGGAGAGCCATGGTACTGAATGGGAAGGGGGGGACTCTTATGTGGAGTTGTTTGGCGGTGGGATCAGATCGAGATAGAAAGAGTTCATGAAGAGATAAGCCGGTTATAACATGGAGGGTGTGCGTTCAGAGCAACAGAGAACGTGCGTGCCACTCTTGAGTAAGCATTTGAAGGGATTCAAGGAAACATATCGATTGCAGGATGGATGGCGCTCCCATCTGTCAATGCACTAATCTGCCAAATTGACTGCGTCTCTCCGAGTATTGTGTGGCTCTGAACAGCTGGATTCAGTCACGGGAGACCATAAACACCAGCCATAGTTGGCTCAAACCTCTCCCAAGAGCCTGTGATTTATAATCCCCTGGATTGTGTGTGCACTTGTGGGAATGACTTGTAGATGATGGATTGACAGTAAGAATTCTGTGAGTTTACAGTAATATTACTGTATATACTGACACAATATGGGATAGATCTGTTTGGCTTTTTCTGCCGTGATACGACA
Source organism: Forbesichthys agassizii (assembly GCA_026546735.1). Taxonomy (NCBI): domain Eukaryota; kingdom Metazoa; phylum Chordata; class Actinopteri; order Percopsiformes; family Amblyopsidae; genus Forbesichthys; species Forbesichthys agassizii. The sequence goes on along the minus strand of JAODLL010000020.1, from coordinate 2,546,358 downwards.
TTTGTGACAACAGCAACGTTTTTGACACAACTGGTACAGAAATGTGTGCTTTATTAAAGCGTCACATGGTAACTTGTATTATACAACTTACTTGTATAATACAATATATACCTGATACCTGAGACCTGTTGAATTTGAAAATACAAATTGTAGCTCCCTGTACACTGACAGGAAACAGGTGAATCAATTCTCTCTTCCTTGCAGCCATTCAAATAATCAATGCTTCATATGATTTATGCAACTACAGTGGGGTAAGAAATGTAAAGATCCTCTGAACATCACAAGACTGGCATCGTAGGGGACTGACCTTAAACAACATGTACTGTAGCATCTACCTGGATGTCACCATGCTCACCACATTAGCTATCCAGTGGAGAGTTGAGCAGTTACATTGCCAATAGTTATCCTGCATTTTATATCCAGTTGATTTTGCACTGTAACTATGCAGCAAGTATTGAAATGACCACAGATTTTCAACATGGTCCTCATACATGAAGCAATACAATAAGACTCATAGGAGACATACAAATTCATGAAGGTATAATTTGTACAAAACATCTGAGCATCTGTGACAGTGAATTTGTAGTTGTAGAAAGTAGTCACGTGTGTATCGGTAAATTTGAATAGTGTAGCTGCAATGTTCCTACAAGAACAACACAACAGTTACACCTTCTCAAAATCTTCATTGCAGGTGCACAAATCTTATTCTACAAGTCACAAATTCAGAAACTCATATGCTCAAATTGTTGCTACAGTTACAGCTATTGTGCAAAGCACATTCACAATCCGTATCAAAAATGTGAAGTTGTAGAACTTTTTTTCCTGGATGTTTCTCTAGCACAAAAACAAGTCAACAACTATAACTGCTTGTGTCTGCCTCTACGAGTCTCAAATGCTGTTTTTTCAATCGCACATGGCAAGATTCGCCATTTGGAGTATGCAGTTACTAAAGCATAGATCTCTGTGACTTTGAATTTTCTGATACACACGTGTGACTACACTACAAAAAAATCTAAATCTTACCAAGTATATTTGTCTAATTTCTAGTAAAAATATCTAACTACACTTAATTAAAGACACAATTACCTAACAACAGCTCTTCTATCCATATATAATGTCTTATTTCAAGAAATCTTTCAAGCAAATTCATTATAGGCAAATATGACCTTGTATTTTTTTTTACTTATTTTTGAAGAGCCATTTTTTGCAGTGTACTTTCTACAACTACAAGTTCACTGTCACAGGTGCTCAGGCATTTTTGCACCAATAATACTTAATACAAATGGACGTGCTGACGGCTTTTTAATTGACAGGCAGGTAATTGACAAGTGAGGCGTGATTGCCATAGTGTTGATTCAACTCTATGCTGGGAGCATTAGCAAAGCGTGAGATTGGTCCTTATACTTGGAGGCTGCACGTTCTCAGCTTGCAGGCCTTTTGTTCAGCCGTCTTTTGTGGAGTCTGCCCTGGATTCATTGAAACTCTCCACTGCCGAGCGAACCTAAGAAGCACTGTGTTGTTTTTTTGGTTTTTTTGTCTTCCTCTCACACACACACACACACATTCACATAGAAGGACTCTCTTAACACACACACACGCACACAGAAGCACAAAAGGCTGTAGCACTGCCAGCGTTTTGTGGGATAATATACCTTCCTGAAGTTTTTTTTTTCTTTTTAGCAAAGCAACAGCCACCCCATCCTCCCTATTCCTCCGCCCCCCTCCCTTATCGGCCCGGCATACGCAGCGTGTGGTTTCCTGCCAGCTCCTGCGAGCTACGAGAAGCTCTCTCCAAACAGGAACATGCATGAAGACATTCCAGCACTGTAGGAAACTGTCCTCAGACACCCCGCGCGCACATTTAGCCCTTCACACTCCCCATCCCCCACCCACACACACACACACTTTCCGATCTCCCTAGACACTTCAACACCTCACAAAGCTCTTGAGCACACACACAGGCTTCAGCGTTGTGATTGAGAGTGCTTGACAAGCGGTGAGTGACAGTGAGCGAGGGAAAACCTGAGAAAACGAAAGAAAAGGGAAAACGAAAGAAAATGTAGGTGCTTAAATATGTATGCGAGAGAGCATGTCACAATTGTGTGTGTGTGCCCATCTGTGTGTGTGTTTGTTTGTGTTTAAGTGTGAGAGAGAGAGAGAGAGAGAGAGAGAGAGAGAGAATCTGGATGGGGGATTGGATTGGAAATTAATTTTGTAAAGCAATTTATCATCAGCTTATTCCACATCATTTATCATCATACGTGCTGTCATATCAAAATCCTGCTTTGGTTTTAGGGAAGATCACGCTGCCAAAATGATTTGTATTACAATTCTAAGCCCTCTACACATACACACATTACTTATCCATACAATTCATTTTCATTCCGCACATATTTTTTGTCGATCCATGAAGGCATCTATCCAAAAGGCAAGCATTAATGTGAAGAGTGCTTAAGAAGCTCTTCAAGTGCTGCTAAGCTTCTGCTGGAATAATAAACGTTAATATTCCAAATGTACATGCTTTCAAGTGCAGACATGAACCGTATAGTTCAGTATTTTATTCATAAAATCAGAACAGGGGCAGGCAGGTATTACAAACAGTAGTTTCAGGTTAACTGTACTGAATCACTAGCATGCTCGAGGTTAGGACTTGCAGGATAATCGTGTAAAATGACAACAGGCAAAGGCTGGTTACAGGGAATAACGCATGGCTGCTTACTGTAAATAGACGAGACAAACTGACACAGACTAAACGGGAACACTGCGTTAAATACACAGGGATATCAAGAGCAATGGGGTAACACCTGATGGATAATATAATAAGGGCAGTCTGTCAGGGCTTGACTAAATATGCTTTTTCAGACTAGCAGAGCAGTTACACTCAAATATGTAATAATACAAATAACAGCAATGTGATCACAAAAAATGTAATATTTACATGTAATAAATATTGATATTTAGAAAGTGCAGTGCATTTTTGCAGTTTTTCAAGCAGCAGTTTAAAGGTCAAGTAGTCCTGGTTACACACTGGTCTTGGGATAGACACAACAAAGACCCGGGTGTCTTCACAACAAAGCCTGTCTTGAACACAATGAGTAGCGGAAACATGACTCTGCCTTTAACAATGTTGACAACCTGAGCATTGGCACAAGGAGGAATAACTGCATAATTAGTAGCTCTCACAAACACGGTAGCCAACAGAGCATAAACAAGAAAATCATCAAGAATCCTCTTTCTTTTTTGCTTCATGTTATCTTGCCTAGCCGTTTATTGATCTGCGAATGTCAGTGGAGCAGTTTGTGAGGAGCGATGATTCATCAACAGTCACTTTTCCCCTCTGTGTGTATGTATAAGTGCCAGAATGAGGATCTCTCCTCATCCTTTTTAAGCAGTCAACTCTCCATGCGTCTGCTGAGATCCTCTCCATCTTATCTACCCGCTCTGGTTTCGCCCTGAAATTCATGATTTCTTGATTCAGAAACAATGGACTTAGCAGACAAAAAGGACACTGTACCTGATTTTCTCCCTTTATTTCAGATGGGTTCATTCCGTTCATTCATTGTATAGGTGTCCTTTGTGTACTATGCCCACATAAATTATTTAAAGCATACGTGGCACATGAAAATTGCACTGTAGCAGGGTCACTGTAAAATTTAGGAGTGGTGGTCTCAAGTGCTTGCTGCTCAATCTAAAACAAAGTGCTTGAGACAAGAAAGCACCTGCAAATGCAAATCACCACACACTCATACGACTCGGGTAGACATACTGTATTGGTTCCTATATGCCTGAGAGCATCGGTGGTGCAACTGCACCCGGTACATTCACTGTTTTTAAAAAAAAAAAAATAGTTCAAATCACTTCAGAATTGAAACCACGTTAGATAAACCAAGTTCAAGAGCATATTGAATTGTTTTGAGGAAGTGTGTAATTCAATTCATACAACACACAGGTTCTGTCTACTGTATGCACCCACCTTTCTGAACCTGTTTTTCCACTTGGACAGCTGTACCAGAGAATTTCAGTGCTTTTCTTAAAGATATATTCACTGGAGTCACATGACTTGGGTTTTTTTTTACAAATAAACCTAGTTTGTAAAATGTTCAGGTGTTTTGTGTTGTAAATGCATTGTATGCAATTAAGTTATTAAAGTTGAATTGATAGTCATGATGTTATCAATTGAGGGCTGACTTGACTTTTTAATGAGCATTGCAATTCAATTTAACGCAAAGGGCTTCTTTGGCATGCGGTTGCCATATGCTAGCCTCGCGAGACCATCCTGATCTCACAAGCTTCAGTTTAATTTTGCCGTGAGAATCAGTCTGGAAAGCCTATAGGAATCATTTTTTATGTGTCCAAGTAGCAACAAAACTTACCGTTCAGTGTCGTGTTGATAGCTATGCGGATGTGGTTTAGGTTTGCCGACAGCGAAACAGACCAGATGGTTCATCCAATCAACTGCCAAGTATTTTTTTTAAAGTATCTATATCCTTTAGTTTCAATGGATGGCTCCCACAATGGAGTTGTGACAACAATTCCTCTGGTATGTCAGGTTAGCCATATGCCACCTTGCCACCAATGAAAGCCACATTTAGACTCAGGATATGATTTGAGACTTGTGTCTCGCAAACCTCTGCTTGATAGTTTTTATGTCACATGACTCAAATTTCTGAATACGTGTTTCATTGACTCCACCAAATCAGCATCACGCAGATTAATGTCTTACCGGTATTCCCTTGTCTGTAGTGCTGGCTTTACAGCTTCAGAGGAAAAAACACACTATTTTCCCAGGAACTCATTATAGAATCAGTGAGGATGCGCTTAATGTTGTTTTGACTGAACTGTAGTTATGGGAAGGCCACGGTGATGAGGTTCAATTAGAGAAGCGTGCGTGAGATAAGCTGTGGTAATCACTGGGCAGAGGGCAGGGCGCATGCCGTAGGTCTTCACACCACCACACACGGACAACAACAACAAAAAAAGCTGGATTGACATGAAGCTGTGGAGAGCCGCTAATGAGCCCATGCGATTCATGCTTGGTCTCCCCAACCTTGTCTTGTGGTGAGGAGAGGTGTGCATGAGGTGCGCTGTTTGCTCCAGCACATTCCACGACACAGCCTCAAGAGCTACAGGCGTTAAGGGGATGATTGAGGGCTTTTGTTACAAATGATGAATGAATGCTGTATTTCTGTGTGAAAGAGGAGCCCATAATAATAATTAAAATAATACATTGAAGGAAACAAAAGTGAATCATTATGGGCATTAAAGTTACAATAGTAACAATATGTGAACTGTCTGTTTAGATGTTTGTGAAAATGTTTTCAACTGGCATTACCTTGAAACACTGAAGATGTGATATAAATTCAAAATATTGACATATTTCAGGTGATTTATAACATTTTAATTAGATATAGGTCTATATACTGTATTGTTACAATACAAAAAAGCAGAAACAGTGGCTGCATGTTCGTTATTTGTGTAAGAACATAAAGTAATATCTATTTATTAGGGTATAAATGTAATGCTTGTCTTTGTATGTGTGCTTCTGACAAATCCATTTTTAGTGGTACACATTTGTGCCAAGACTATTATGTCGCATAGCCTTGATTAACCTTAAATCCATCCTTAAATGTATATTCGTAATAACACCCCTCACATCATTGCACAGACGGTAACTTCCATCTTTCCTATAACTTGAATGCAGGCGGAATACAATGTTAACACCTGTCTGCATGTCTCCTGCAGGGATACAGGCACCCTAACAGTATCCCCCTCTAGCATTACACCACAACTATATATGTTTTTACACACCGCAATCTATCTTTGTTTATACGACATCTGCCAAATATCTCCAGTAGGTATTTCGAAAATATCTATCCAGACTTTTAAACCGAGCCATGCGGTGATTGGGCGTCGCGCAGTCACGCGGTGGAGTGCAGTCTCTCTGCCCTGCCTCGATTCAGCGCTGAAGCGAGCCTGTGTGCCACAGCGTTAGCAGCGGTTCTATCTGGATCCTCCGTGCACAACCTACAACAATTACTGACAATTACAGGAGCCTTTTTTCTTCTTTTGGAAGATAATTCTTCACCATGGGCGACAAAAAGAGCCCTACCAGGTATTACGTCGCATAGCCCGGACTATCTGCTGCCGATATATACTTGTTTGGTGGGAATTCGGCGAGGTTTGCGGCTCGATATTCGGATGATTTCTCAAGGAGTGTTTCTCCCTTTTCAGTTTGTATGCCACAGCTAGCTAGAATAGTGCAGTCACTATGGCGGCTTCTCGCTCCCTACAACCAGTCACTTAGAGACAAAGGGAACATTTCTGAGGATACGCCTGGCATTCCCAAAAACGTTCTTCCGCATCTATAAAGCAGTTTCGAAGGTCAGCGTCGTGCATACATTATATGTTGTTCGTTTTATTAGCCGACATGCTAAGCCTCGAGCTGGACATTTTGCGGCGCTCGTCTGCTCGATAGCTTAGCTCGCGATAGAGTCGAACGTTATGGATATTGGGGAGCCAGCAGGGTTTTTTATATCTGGGATGTTTACCAGACGGGATTCGAACCGATTATTATGACACCACCATTGTGCCGCGCTAGACGGCTTGTACATTTCGCGGCGCATTCCCTTATCACATCCTCATTCTTGTCAAATGGGAACAATTGTGAGATTAAGAACTAACTTGACCTTACATTTGTCTATTTGCAAGGCCAAAAAGACAAGCAAAACCCACCGCTGACGACGGCTATTGGGACTGTAGCGTCTGCACCTTCAGAAACACTGCCGAGGCTTTCAAATGCAGCATCTGCGATGTGAGGAAGGGCACATCCACAAGGTAATGTTGCTCTCTCTCTCTCTCTCTCTCTCTCTCTGTCTCTCTCTCTCTGTGTGTGTGTCTCTGAGCGTCTCGTTTTTTCCATGGCTGGCTGCAGCATTGCATCGCAATTTAAGGGAATGACAACTTTGATCGACAGCCCATTTGTCTGTGTGCGATGGGATTGTATACTTGTTTGTGGACAATCTCGCACCTTGCGGTGTGACTATGGTCACCGAAGGCTCTCGTCAACATACAACAAACGTTTCAATGTTATTATGAATTCGTGTAGGTATGCTGCCTGGCTCACTAGTCAGAGGGGCTGGGGAGGAGGGTAGTGTAGGAGAGGGGACCATACTTCATGATGGCTCTACTGCTACAGTGCATCAACAGTCTACATTGAATCGACTGCTTAATGCAGGCTGAGCGAAAACGTGAGCGTTTCACCTACCTGTAGGATTGCAAAGTGTTCTGTTCGAAGGAATGATTATTAAAATTTCCATTAGGGGGATTTACAGTTGTAAAAGCAGTGTGTGTCACAGTATATAGTATGGATATTAGAGATCAATTATTAATATTGGCTAGATCATCGTTCATATGGTTTTCAGAAGTGACTTCAGTGATTTTGCTTTGCGAAATTCCTTTAAATTAACGGTATCTGAGACTAATCTGACAGATATAGAAAGTGGTTATGTCAGCAGATGACTAGATTTTATGGGAAATCGAAAGGACGTTTGTCATCTGTGCTTTTTTTTATTTTATTTTTTACAACTTGTCGGGATTCCTTCGCTGCTTTCTGTGTGCCACTGCCTCCCACACTCTTCTGAGGAAAAGGTTTGTTGATGACATGTCTGTGTCACAGTGTGAGTTGACACACATTTCTCATCAGCTGCGTGCATCAGTTGGAGAGACACATGAGTCATTTTGTGGGTCTGCTGGCAATGACGAGTGTAACCTTTTCAGCTGTGGTTTTACACTGAGTGGCTTGAGTACCTCTGGTGCACCGCAGTCCGGGGGAAACGGTCTGAGGGAGAATCCAAAAGCTTTGGGGCTCAACGTTAGTTTGCATTACCCCCCCCCCCCCCCCATTGATCTTCCAGTGCATTCCAGTCCATGGCCGATGATGCAAGCTAAACACGCTGCGCAAAGCAGGAAGTGAGGAGAGGCATGTCGTAGCCCTCCTACCACCGTGCTTTTGGCAATGGCCCAGTTGCCTCTATTTGGTAAATGGAAGCACATGACATTACTGTGGTGCTATAGGCACACGTCCTCGTTTGATCTGAATAGTTAACCTTTGATTGATGCAGTTGTTTGCTGTTGTCATGCTGCCTCTTATTCTAATGAGCACTAATTGGCCAGCTTTCCTCCCCTGTTTGATGTGTTCCAGCAGAGCATGGGACAGGAACAGCACGCTCTCAGCCAGAGCATCCACACTTGAATGTGTGTGTGTGTGTGTGTGTGTTGGTTTGTCCTGCTCATTTTTATCTGAGGCTGTCACTCAAGCAGTCTTTTTGAGAGAAAATAATGCAGCTCATGAACTACTGTAATTCGTAAGCATTTATACACATATTTGCTGGACCTTGATGCATACAACAATAGTTGTGTATATCAGGTGAGCAACATTAAACATATAGAATTTGGCACCATGTTGGTCTGTAGACTGCTACGTGGTTCTGTAAAAGAAATTCATGTGTTCAAATGACTATGAATGTGCAATTTGTGTAGCGTGTGTGTAGGATAGATGTATACTATTGCAGTCTCATACAAGCTACTTGAGAAAGCAGTGGCCAAATAATACTGCACATAATTCTTTTAATTATACATTTAAACCGTTGCTACAAAAATGAAATCTGGCTCGTCTCACCTAGTGGCTGGACGACGTGTGTGTTCTTCGCTACCTTACTTTGTGATTTGAGTGCTGAATGCATACACAGGCATGATTAAATTATTATCTAAACTCTAGAGGGCTGTCCAAGTGTTCCTTTCAGCCTGAGTGATAGATACCATCTTTTTCTCTCAGGTGTTAATATAAAAGTGTACAGTTACACGGGTAGGCCTACTTTCTTAGATGAAGTGCAAGGGAGATAACAACTTAAACCGCAAGTCACATTATGATGTCTGTGCTGGCAGTAGTTCGACTACCTCAGGGTCACACTAGCAAGAATGTGAGTTTAACGAGAGCAAAATGCTGGCGGCGGCATTAGCATGCCGAGAGAGGCCTCGCTGTGAGCTGCTGAGGGCAACTTAACGAACCTTTTGACCCAATCCAGCTTGGTGATGTAACACGATACCCATGCAGGCTAAATCTAGCTCCTGCTGCTCTTGACTCGCAGACAAGTGAGCGCTATGCGCTTTATGCCTGACCTCTCTGCCTGCCTACATGTCTGAGCGGCGGCGTTCCGCATAGCTCCGTGTCCTTGGCTCTACTTCCCGGGACGAGGGTTTACCGTGGCGGCCTTGTGATCATATTCAAATATTTCTTGCAGCTAAAACCTGATCGCTGTGTGAATGTGTCACCATGTCGCTGTACATGGGTGCGCAGCATGCTGTGGTGTTTGGTATGCAGCCCCAGCCGCCCCGGGGCCCAGGGAGAAACCATTAGAAGCCCTCTAAAGTTGATTGATGTTTGGGATCACAGGAAGTCTGGAGGTACCTCCATCCATGACTGCTGTGCTGTTATCTGTGCGCTTTGTCGTTTGTCGTGTCGCCTACCATTCCAAGTTCTGTCTGCCTGCATTAAAAGCTATATCGCGTATATAATTGTGTTGATTCAATCTAATTATTTCAAGTTGATACATTCTCGTGATATTAACGCTAAGATTGTGTGTTTCCATTCTGTATTCGTTTTGTGGGATATCATTATTTGGGAATGTCCAGTGTGAGAGTTTTTTAGTGTTCTTGGTGCCTGTATTTTAAACTGGTGTCATGGTTTTTTTATTTTTATTTTTGTAGTCGGGTTGTCCTTGTTGGTTTGAACACTAGACAGTATAATGAAAAACATTGCAAGTAAATAAAACAATATTGTGTGTCTTTCCTATTCTTGTGCTGTATTTTCATTTGTCTTTTGATGATCTCAATATGTTGCCGTTTCAGGGGAGGCATTTGATTAGTCAGGTACTGCTTTCTTCTGTAATAATGCTGTCAGCTCTTCCTGCTTGTCTGTAGCCCGCTAGACTGCCTTAGGATGAATATGCTCATAATGAACTGTCTGGCAAATAGCAATTCTGCTGTTCTGTGTCAAGCCTGCATACGTTTGCTATAGGCTGCTGTATGGAGTTGAAGTAAAACTGGAACCATAGTAAATGGTGTGCAGATTTGGCAAGAAGACTGTATTTCACAGTATTGTCTAATAATGTGCATTCCAAGACATACAGTAGAGGGACATAGACATGCACAACTATATGTTGTGTGTGTAGGGGGAAGGGGGGTTGGCTTTGAAATTAGCAATATATATAACTACGATTTGTATGTGCACATTATGTCCATTGCCCAATATTGGTGGGTGCAGCTAAAATATTCGCTACAAAGAAATCATTTTTTTATACGCCTAGAACACTCATTTATGAGCTCAGTAGAACATCCATTGCTGTCTGTCTGTAGTGGGCTTTAGCCTGTTGCACATGCGCAGTCAACGCCGCACATGTCCGCGTGGACAGAACATTTTGGCGGTTCGGTCACAGTAAGCATGCCGGGGCTTTAAGCCTACATTACTTTTACATGTAGTCTAGATTTTGTATCTACAAACAGCTCATCTGGTAAGAGGTTTAGCTGAAGTGCTGGATATTTAAAATCCAAATAAATGTACAAAAACATCTGCACATTCAAGTCTTGCAAAAATCTTATCAGTTTTTTTAATTGCAAGCTTTTGGTCAAAGGCCTTTTTAACAAGACATTTAACAAAAGTATGGGAAATACATTTATGTGTGTCATCATTTTATGTGTGCATGTGCTGGGTGTCTTTTTAGAATGATGGAGCTGTGTCTGTAATCTGTGCAATATACCACTGCCACATTAAGGCAATTTGTCTAGGTTAATGGAATTACATAAGAGGGACATGCTGGGCTGGCTCAATCCATTCATGTCTGCCCCCACCCCACCCCAACACACACACACACACACACACACACACACAGTACAGCAGCCCCCTGCTCAGAAAAAAACCCTCAATTTGCTTATCCAGCATTATCGACATCTGCACCAAAACCCTGTGCGTGCACAGCTAGCCCTAATCTTTACGTGTTAATTGGCAGATTAAAAAGTTCTTAATTACTTCATGGGATTTGGCGGAGTGTGAGTGATTAAATACAATAGGCAATTTGGCAGTCTGACAAAACAGGAAAAATGTTGGGAGGGAGAGATCCTCCTGCCCAGGATATAGACAAGGGAAGCACAGGAGATGGAGACCAGGAACGCGGCGTGGCGGGGGTAACTGAAGGGCAAGGTAGCGAGAGGGAAGGAGAGAGTTTGGGGGATTGGTGGGTTGCAAGCAAATAAATGACTGCACGTTGCACATAGCTAGCTGCAATCTAGAGAGAGAGCATAGCCCAGAGCAAAGTGACATTAACGCGTTTGTGTGTTTGTGTTTGCGCCTGTGTGTGTGTGGTGACGGGGGAGGGGGTGTTGTGACACGTAGACTGCCGTAGTGGGGATGTGTTCAGTCAACTGAGAGTCTTGAGGGGCCGAGGCGCCGCGGCGCACATCATTAACCAGCCAGAGAGGGGAAGGACAGGTGCCAGATAGGCCTTACCTCCACCCAGCAGAGCACCAACCATGCATTGGAACGCTGCTATTGACAGCTGTCGCTTGCTCTATAGCAAAGGGGAGAGAAATACTGGGGTGGATTGTTGTGCTGAGTAAAGTTTGGGTCTGCTTGCTCATAGCAGGCATAAATACTTTTTTATCTACCTTGGAATCTCTAGTTGCTAAGTTCAGAAAGTCCAAACCATATTTAAATTGCAGCTGCCGCAGCCAGTGGAGGCTTGGTTTCAGACCTGGCAGCGTTTGCTGTTCCTTTTGCCTGTGTTCACAAAATAAAAAGCAGAATAGTCTTAACCTGACCCTGCCAGATGCGTTGTTACACAGAACCATCTGGGAAGTCATCCTTGGAAACGGTTTGGATAAGCACAGGCAATTTGAGAAAATACACACTTTACATGTTACAATGTAATAGATGGCTCATCTAGCTACCCCTCGGGCTAACGTTAATGCCTGTAGTTCATAGGATACTGATTGGTCTGCCCCATTAGTGGTGTTAATTTGAAACCTGGCCAGGTGGATTCACGCATGACAGTGACCGGTCCGACTGCCTTGGATGGGCCGACCGGAAAAGACTGATGGAACGAGGACAGAGAAGAGAGGGCAGAGCGCAGGGAATTATTGTAACAGCTGGATGGAAGGAGCTCTTAGGCTCTTGGTGTGAATATTAAAGCCCGCTCTCTAGGCCTACCACAGGCAGAACTTTCAAAATGTTCTGTTTTGTTTTCTTCTGCATTTTCTCTAAAGTACGGGCCTGTTTTTCTTCTTTATTTATTTTTCCCCTTATTTTGTTGCTTTGCTTCTCTCACACGTACAACAGATATACCCACAAAGACAGCTACCGTAGTCCTTTCAGCATAGGGACTTGGCAGGCAGGCAGCGACAGTGTGATGTCTCCGGGCTTTAGTTCCCACATAGAAGTGCACACACTTCAGCTTTGTTCCACCGTAAGATTTCCACATCCACAGATTCCTCGGCTGCGCCTGCTGGTCTTTAGTGCCTCATCTCCACGTGTCGCCGTGGGAACTAAATGTCACTCTCGGCCGTCCTGCTCTGTTCATTGCCAAGTGTGGGGTGTGGACCGTTTGTGATGCGCATACTGAACACCCACAGGCATAGGGTGTGCGTGTGTACAGGATGAGCGATCCACAGGGGCTGTTCTCTTGGGGCGTCAAGAAGGCGGGGTGGCTAACATTAAGTCCACAAAATCCTGTCTGGAGGGAATGGCTGCAGGGATGAATGTTTAATGCCTCTGGCCGGCGCTGGGAGCGGAGTGAGCGTCTTTGTAGCCCCAGGCGCCTCTCCGGGTCGCAGTCCGCAGGCGCCTCTGTTAGTGCACTGAGCGGACAACAGATTGAGGTGTGCGCAGACCTGTGGGCACGCTCTTACTCAGGTCATGGGGGTAAGCTACAGACCCTGTCTTAACAGCTGTGTGCTCCTCCCATCAGAGTGTTGAGTTACGGAGGGGGGAGGTGCTGCTGCATACTGAACATGCTGGTGCTCTGCTAATGTTGACATGGAGGACGGCATGTAGTGGTGGTTTATATGGTGTAGGTAGGCGGTGAGATCAAACATGCCCTCTGGCAGGTGCCACAGGCGGCCCTGCCAGAGGGCTGAGAATCAAGGGATTCTCTTTTAGGTTTACTTCTCAGGTTTTACATTGAAAAAGTTGCATGACCAATTTATTGCTTAAAAAAAAGTGTTGCCTATTTTGGAGAGAGAGTACCTGATGTACTGTGAATGGGGAAACATTTTTTAAATCAAACAAAAATGTGGCTATGGAGATTATGGAATGTATGGGGTTATGAGGGTTTTTTTTTTTGTATAATTGTTCAATGTACAATAATCAAAATTTCAGTTGCTGTATAGATTAAAAGGAAATCATGTTTTACCTGGCATAATTATGTTAGTATATTTGCTGCTAGCTAACAGTATATTGCTGATCAGTTATATCACAGCTCATCATATCTTAAATCTAGGCTGTATGGTTAAAACATTTCTCAAATGGCCATTAGTAGAAACTAATTAGGCCATTGTTGCATTTTAATGCTTCTTAACACAAAAGGCTCTCTAATGTCTCTTTAATTCTAATCATTCTCCTTGGTAGAATTGATGGAAGCACATTGACTTGGTGTTTCTCTGGCCGCGTAACAATTTGCTTAACAGTAAGCCAGAGACGTGGCTACTGATAGCAAGGAGCCCACACTGTACAGTAAAGACATGGTTATTTAGCAGGCCTTAAGTGAGTGGGTGGGCAATGTTAAACCACTTCAGCTCTCCAGTAGGCAGACTGGCAGAAAGAACCTCTTGTCTATCTCTCTAAATATCTAAACGTCTCTCTCTGTCCTTTTGGCTAAGCTGTCTGCCCTGCACTCACTCAGCCTGGCAGGAAATAATTGCTTGTCCTCCACCTAGCACTTGGAATAAAAGAGCTGTGTTAATGAGGGCTTTTCTGCACGTGTACACACACACACACACACACTTCCATAGCTCACTCTCCCATTACTCTCTCTTTCACTCCAGCGCTCAAAATCATTGTTTGTTGTTTCTAGAAAATCCAACTCAATTTAAGCTTCAGGTGTTGCACTGGGCTTGCTGGCATGGAGGCGTCCTAGTGATGATTCAGGCATGGCTGTATCAGTTCAACTGTGGTTGTCAATCGGCCTGAATTAGAAGGGTTTAGTCCTTATAATAGTTATTCCCTCCCAAAACACACTGTGCTATTTAGAGGGCGGGCAGGGGGACAGCCTGTCAATCGCCCTCTATTGTAGTGTGAGGGGGAGGTAATGTGCTGTTGGCCCTCGCAGCGGGTTGGGGTTCAGCAGCAGGCTGCAACACACACACAGGTTTCCCTGGAATGTATTGGCAGTCAGAGAGTTTGAGCCGCTTGGTTTCCTAGTCCTACAGATGTCATGGTGTGTTTTGGTTTGTTTTTAAGCCCACAATTACTGTATGTATACACCCCGGCTAATTTTAATGATAAGCTATATCACGGGGGCAGTCATATCACCATCACGTAATGGAGACCGTTCAGGCAGATCTGGAAGCTGCGTGTACCATCTCCAGCCATGTCAGTCGGCCACCGTGCGGTGTCGTCTGCAGCAGCACTGACATGCGGTCTGTTAAATAAATAACAGGCCGACGAGAGAGGCAGCAACTCATGGCTGCCTTACAGCTGGCACTGAATCATGTCTTAACTACCGCGGCCTGCTGCCTCTGGTGCTGCTGACACACTTCTTAATCCCCGAGCAGCGTCTCCACTCAGTGTCAGCCAGGGGAGGCGTGGAGCTTATCTATCCATCTATCCATCTATCAATCAGTCAATCATACTTTTCTTTCTGCTGCTGCCCGTCCAGTCATAGTCAGCGCTGACAAACGGAGTGATTTCTGATCCTGCTAGACGCCAGCCGCACTCAGAAGCTGTTTGCGAGCGGTTCCCCGTCGACCGCTGTCGAACCTTGTGATGGATGCCGTGGCTTAGGAGGAAATATTAGCGCGTGCTAGCGTTTGACTGACACACTACTGTGTTGCCTCATTGCCACTAAAATGTCTGGCTGTTGTACAGCAGCCTGAATCTCTTTACCCATTCAATGGCTCTATTATGGCTCCGTTTGCCAACCTGCAAATTGTCAACATCTTCGTCCCTTTGTTGCTCCCGCTGGCTGCACTCGGCAGGACTAATCCCTGGCTCTCTGGCTGGCACCGGGGGCAGCCAGCGGGTGGAAAGTGCTCTGGCCACAGCAGCTGCTGCCGGGGGATCCACAGCCAAAAGCTCATCAGCATTCGCCACATCTGGTGTATTGAGTGGCGCGTGGCGTGAGCCCTGCGACATGATGCCCTATTATGAGGCGATTGATTGCTTTGTGATCGGCTGCTCCCCACCCCCATCTGTGAGAGAGGTGCGGGGGCGCCTTGGCTAATAGGCTGCATCAAGCGGCACATAAACAAGCTTGATGGAGCAGTGGAGAGATAAGTGGAGAAAGAATTGGACTGAGAAGCATGAGGGAAGAGGATAAAAGCTACCATTTAAAAGTGTTAAGGAAGTAAGGCCAGACAGTTGCCAAAGCGTAGAGAAACGTATGAGATAACTACAACAGATTGGCCCAGATTTAGTGTGTTAAGGCCCCGATCACACCGAGACGCGTTGCTAAAGACGCGGCCGCTTACAAAGCCGTTGATAAACCCCCGATCACACAGACATGCGCTGCCTGCCACAAAAAAGCGCAAGTCAGTCGCACTGTACCATAGGAAACAATGGTTTTGGTAGCGCCGCGTCTCCATGTGATCGAGCCCTAACCCTGCCCTTCGTAAGACTAGCCAGTAGCCATTTAGTTTACCTGTCAGTTCTCAGAACCACAGAAGCTTTTAAAGGTTTCCTACTGTGAAATTCAAGTTTTCCACACGTTTGTTGTCTGAAGGGAACTGAAAGTGCTGTATAGTTATTGATTTCTTTCTAGCATGTAATTTAGCCAAACCCCTCCCCCTCTGGGAAAATTGTCATCGTGCAAAACTAATAACCTTGGCCCCAGGTGTGACATACATCCTAGTTTACAACCACTTGACTTTGACCTAGGCTGTCACGCCCAGTCAGACAGCCATTCAAGTTAGGGTATGTGGGTCGGGAGTGGAAGAGTGTGTCAATGATTTGTTTAGCTGTAAAAGAAGAGTCTCTCAAATAATTGCTGAAATGTGGAAGGATTCCTTTAATTATATTTATATTCTGGTGGGGCTTCACGTTCATGATAAGCGGTAATTGACATTTATGTTGCTTGATATTGTTATTGATGATGAATTAAGCCTAAATATTCTCTGGGTACTGTGTACAGTATAATTGAAATGGTATGCTTAATTCACTGTCCTGTAGCATTTGTGAATCACTGTTTTGCTTCGGTGGCTTTTATGAGAATTAAAAACAAATTAAGATTTATTTTTTTTCCATTTTGGTGTAAAATAAAATGTATTATCTTATTAGTTACATACAAATAAATACAATAATTCAAATACAATTGTTTCTTAGGAATCTAAATGGAGATATAGCCACTTTTCAGCTATAGTATGTGGGTACAATGTAAAGGAAATTTGTGGCGTGTCGTGAGCCATTATGTCGATTTTTAAAACCACATTTTCTCGACAACTATTGGCTACACAAGTATGGCTTTATTTTCTGTTGCCATAGGCGTCTAGGCAGTATGCAGTGTACTGAAACAAAAGCTCCACTGAGCAGTTCAATAAGTACATGTAGTCTACTGCAGCCCTATAAAACCAAAACAAATCCACATTCAGAATTGTAAATAGTTTCGTTGCACTTCAAAAATCAACAACTTTTAAAAAACAGGTACTTGTATGAATAATAATTGTTGTTTGTGTTGTATTCTTATCCTTCAAGCGCTTATTGCAGTAAATTATACTTTTTGTGATTAGAATACAGTGGCCACATTTGTAATAATCTCCATTAAAGGCAGGGTCTGTCATTCTCAAACACTTGCTAAATTTGAGCTCAAATGAAAACACTATTCCTCCGCACTAGGGCTGAAAGATTAATTGCATTTGCGATATAACCGCGATATTATAAAACACAATTTTCTAACCGCAAAGGCTGCGATTTAGAAGATTTAGAAGTTATGCGCGCACGTCTGACCCAGGGTTTAAATTGTAGCGTCAGGCTTCATGCCATCTTCTTGTGAGAAGCATTATAGCACTGTACTTTTCATGCAATCATGTTCACCAATCAGAATCACCTCAAGGTGACTGCGTATAGCGTACGCCACGTGAAACACATGGAAACACTTTCGTGGAAGATCTGCTGAAAAATTGCCTCCGCTGAGCTAGACGCAACGTCGGAAAATGTAGGATAAGCAAAGCATGGGTCAATGGACATCACACCTACTGTAGTGCCTGCTGTATTGGTTGTTTCCGAGGAAGTTGGCGACAGGGCGTATTAGCATGCTTGTGCTCGGCCGTCCAAGATATGCAACTATAAGCTATGCCAAATCAATGTGCTGGGTGAGAGAGACTTTAACAAGGCAACCAGCGTCTGGTTCACACGACGCATTGTTTAAAAAAAGTAAGACTTAGCATCTTTTGCTGACTTTAACTGAGATGAACAATGTTATAATAAATGCCAAGTGCGAACGGTGAATGTAGTGTAGTCGCACATGCTTCACGACAATGAGAACGTTCCAATCTCAGGTGGAACTAAATCATGTCCACGATAAGTATGTGCCGCATCTGTGTAAATAACAGCGCACATTACCGTCTTTAGTTCCGACTGATTGGCCGAAGAACAGCGCCCATTAAGGACAGACACTGGAACAGTGGAACTATAGTTCCAGCAGGATGCGTCCACAGGGGAGTTTCTAGGATCAAATATTTGGAGGTGTCTAATGAGTGTCTGCTAAATCACTAATTTCACTGGATAACAATGTGTTTATACCTGTATGTTTGTCCAATCTCTTAACAGGCAAGCAAAGTTCGAAAATGTAACGTTAAATAGCTTAAACATTGGCTAAAAAAAATGTCTGAAAATAATAATCATAATTTTATTTTCAATTATTATTTAAAGGGATGCTGAAATGCAATTTAATTGTGCTTAAGCACATTTAAAAACATTTCTAAAATTGCCAATGTGCATGGACTGTTGCATGTCTTAAAATGCAATAAATCCATGCTTAATCATGTATATTCATGCTGTCATCTTTTCATTTGAATATAGAGCAGTTAATAATTTGATGCCATCTCATGTGGAATGCTAAATAACATGTTTTAAATATGTTACATATATATTTAACTTAAATCTTGATTTTAAAAAAAATATCGCAAATCGCAATATCTGTCAGAAAAATCGCAATTAGATTTTTTTCCAAAATCGTTCAGCCCTACTCCGCACCCTCCCATACAATATATGTTGTATCAAACAGCCCTACTTCTTCCAAGTCTTCAGATAGGGTTGGGAGAGTTGGCGCTAGCTACAACAACGGGTTGTGCTGCTATTGAAGTAGGCAGTGAGCCACCACTGGCTGCTTGTTTGTGCACGGAGCTCTTGGAGAGTTTGTGTGTGACAGCGTGCCTGTGGTTTATTCCTCCCCACGTCTGCCCAGTCCTGGCCTCTGATTATCCCTGCTGCTGGCTGCAGTCCGGTCTTGGCCCAGCCTGTCCCTCTGCCAGTCTGTGGGCATCCCTCCCCTCATTTCCCCTTCCTTTTCCCTCCCCCCCTCCGCCTTTCCTTTCCTTTCTCCTTTCCTTTACTACCAAAGTCTTCCAATTCCCAACAGATGCTACCAGCCGGTTGCTATTATGCTGCAGGTGTGTGTCTTTGTGTGTGTTGGGAGGGAGGAGGTGTGCCACAGTTTTAAATTAGATTGCATGGTTAATTGTGAACACATTTTTCACAGATATCACTTATTTTTTATTTCAACGTGTATATAAATACAGTATGTAAATACAAAAAATATACGCTGAAATCATTTTCTGAATGGGAGGGGATTCTGGCATTATAGAGTTGGACATAAAATTTTCGAAGGCCTATTATCAGTGGGAATCAGCATGCTTCAGGGGTGTTCACAAACATCCTGAAAGAAAAGGCGAGTAAGTAGCCTACCATGGAGTAGATGGTATAGAAAATGATAGCGGATAGGCTACACGTAACCTTATATAATTCAATTTAGTCTTTGTCTACACACTGGTATTTGTTTTAGCAGTGATTTCGTATTGATCCACCGTTAGCATTTCTAAATTAAATGCTACTGCTGAACAGTTAACCTCAACATCCATGTGTGGGTGTGCGTGCATGTTTTCAAGCAAGGCTACGATTTGCAATTATCCCTCTCCAACTCCAGACCCTCGCAGAGCTTCCAGAGCCACAAGGATCTCCTAGGAAATAGTCCACGGTTTGCCAACGGCTTCTAGATAAGAGTCCAGACAATAACTTATTTTTTATTGTTTTATACCGATGAGGTTATTTAACAGTAAAGGCCCTTTTACACCAAAAAACTATGCGAAAAAGTGACATGCATTATAGTAAAGGACACATGCACATACGCGAATGTTCGCAAAATGAAAACGCATAAAACATATTTTATTTAAATTTTTTCTTTTTTTTTTTAAACTTTCGCCAGGTGAACAAATGGGTTTAACCAATCACAATTAACTATTGATTTCACCTGACAATAGTGGAACTGTTCACATTACGGTTAGCCGGTAAAAGCTGAACATAAAGTCACCCAAAATGTCTACAGAACCCATTGAAATGTATCTCTGCAAACATCGGGTATGATTACAGTACGTAAATAGGCCTAGTTGTTTTTTATAACAAGATTGCATTGGCTGGCATTATATACTACTATACACTTTCATCCTGAAATACAGCCTGACGTTTCTGCTACTCCTGGCCAAGTGTCACTCATTCTTGTTTAACAGCGTCACTGTGTTACAGTATTGTTGTGTAGGTAGGTAGGTATCAATGATGTTAATTAGCCTAACAGGCTCCTCTGGCGTGATTCCAGGTGGAGATTTCCACATTGACAGCCCGCCTGCTTTATTTGGTGGCAATCAAAAATTATAGCAGGCACCACGCTGACCTGTATAGGCTACACTAGGGGTGGCTAACCCTGGTCCTGGAGGGTCACTGTTTTAGATGTCGGTCTCCCTGCTCCAACACACCTGATTCAAATGAATAGGTCGTTATCATCCTGATAACGAGCTATTCATTTGAATCATGTGTGTCCCACCGGGACCCCCCCCCACTCAAGCAGGGAGACATCTCTAAAACATGCAGGACAGTGGCTCTCCAGGACCAGGGTTCGCCACCCCCGGTGTAGGGCAAAGGCAGGACACACAATCACCTGCACAGGTTTAGGTGCAAGGCTGTGTCCTGCCTGGTAACAAATGAGGCCAGCCATGCTGTAATCAGATTACAGGCCTAAGTGACGTCCTGCAAATGACAAACATGATCTCCCAACAGCTAATCAGGTTACCTTGCAAAAACAAGGCAGCAACCCTCTTTCTGTCTGCCTGCCTGCCTGCTGCGCTCACTGTGCCTCCATGCAGGGGTAGCTTGTGTGCTCTGTTGTGGAGCTGTGTGTCAGCTCACATAGCTGGCCCAGCTGGCCCTAGTGTGCTCACAGCCTGCGTGCACTGGCCTAATCCCCCTTGTGTGTGTGTGTGTGTGTGTGTGTGTGCCTGGGCTGTGTCTCCCCCTCCCCACAGGAAACCCAGGATCAACTCCCAGCTGGTTGCCCAGCAGGTGGCGCAGCAGTACCCCATGCCCCCGCCGCCCAAGAAGGAGCGGCGGGAGCGGAGCGAGCGCTCCGACCGGGATCGCCCGGACGGCGAGGGGGAGCAGGCCGACGGGGCCGAGGGGCGCCCTGAGGCAGAGCGGCCGGAGTGCGTGAGGGCGGACGCGGACGCGCCAGAGGTGGTGGACAAGAGCGACAAGGAGCAGGTGAAGGAGAAGCCCGACCGGGAGAAGGACATCAGCCCAGCCATCACCAAGAAGCCCGGCAGCAGAAAGACCAGGTGAGGCTCGGCACGTCCCCGTGGAGGTTGGCTGGCTCTCCCCTGTGTCGCCTTCTCACAGAGCCTTGTGTGTGTGTGTGTGTGTGTGTGTGTGCGCGTGCTCCGCCAGGCCCAAGTCAGACATCCACCATAGCCCGCCCAGCGACAAGCACAGCATCCAGTCTGGCAAGTCTGCAACCAAGACCAACAAGGCATCGCACATCTCCAGGTGGGTGGGCCCACGTGCACCTTTGGCACTTCACAGCCAGCTGTGTGTGTGTGTGTGACCGCACATGTAGTCTGTGGCACTTAACACGCCCACTCTCTAGCCAGCAGCGCTAATTGTGTGCTCCTCATCGCACAATTTGGTCTAGCGGGCCGCCTCAGCAGCCTCGGCCATGTTAGCTCGCTGCTGCTAATGTGGGGGTCAGGGGATTACTTTGGGGATGTGAGGGGGGGGGGGGTCATCACAAGATGGAGGATGTATTAGTACTCATCTATACTAACGTGCATTGGCAGTGTCATGGGTGTTTTATTATATTATCTACATGTGTTCAAACACATGGTCCATTGCTTGTGGCTGTGTGTGCATGCGGGGCATAGCCAGCTGTGAAGCACCATGACACCGCTAACCCCAGCACCCCTCCTCCCCCGCCCAGGCCCAAGCTGAAGAACGTGGACCGCAGCACGGCCCAGCAGCTGGCCATCACCGTGGGCAACGTGACGGTGATCATCACAGACTTTAAGGAGAAGACGCGCTCCTCGTCCACGTCGTCGTCCACGGTGACGTCCAGCGCGGGCTCTGAGCAGCAGCACCAAAGCTCGGGCTCCGAGAGCATGGACAAGGGCTCGTCCCGCGCCTCCACCCCCAAAGGGGGGGACCTCTCTGTCGGGCATGACGAGTCGTTCTGAGGGCACACCCGGTGGTTCCCCCCTGTCCGTCCGTCTCCCTCACCCCCGACCCACCACCACTCAAGCCCCCCCCACCCCCCCCACCCCCTTCCCCCCTCCCCCATGAACCCTGCTATTCCCCATCTCTATCCATGTCTCTGGACACTATGACTCCCTCTGACAGGGGTGCCATTCCATTCCCTACACTGGGACACCCCCCCCCATCCCCGCCTTTCCCACCCAGCCCTCCGTCTCCCTCCCGGGTACTGCAAGTAGCAGCATGGGGGGGGGCGCCTGTTTTGGAGGAACCCCCTCCCAGCACATGCCCAAGCCGGAGTTGCTTGCGGTCACACGCGTGTTGTGGGCGCGGAGACGGGCCTTCTGGGAAACCTGCCCCCTCCCCACAGTAGCATCCAGACACTTGTATGTATTGTTTTATATTTGTAAGTGGATGTGAGGCCAAGTCGACATTTAGTTGTTTTGTTTTTGTTTTGTAAAGAATTTTCTGCTGTGCACAAATAACCACCCTCATTTTAATAACTTTAAACCATTTAATACTCTTATTTATTACCTGTTGCACCTGTATACTTTGATATTCTTTTTGTTTTGTTGTTGAAGCTTTGCTGTGTAGCTCTGCCGATCGATCGTTCCTTCAGTGTTTTTACAGTTTGAAGTGATAGGACTCTAGAGTCCCTCCCCCACCCACACACAAAAACACACACAGACACTGGTGCTAGATACACTGTGAAGTGGATTTTCAGACCTGGAATTGCCATTCACACCACGTGACAAAGTGCGGATGACTCTGAAGTTCTTGTTCAGTCTTGTCTACCACTCTGTCCCATTCTGAACACTGTCGGGACTGACACAGGGTCCCACGTGAAGATGTACAGCTTTCAGCGCACATCCGGACATCAACCGGAGTCCAATCGACTATTGTTTTCGACTATAATGTCTTTGATTTTCTGTCTTTTTAGTATGCTATAGCAGATCTCTTATACAGTATCTCATGTCCTTAACTGTATAGTGTAGGCTATTGTGTAAAACACTAAGAGCTGTTGATATTTCCTGCATTCCATACTCCGATGTTAAGTTTGCTGGGTGAAGGTAGCGGTGTCCCTCAGCGATTTCACTTTGTTTCTGTTGCGACTGAAGGGTGGGACTGTATTGAACTGCAATATAGACGTATTCCCAAGGCCCTCGCTGCTGTGAATGGGTTATTTTTCCCTTTAGTCGGTGGTCCTCAATATGTTATTTCCCATGGTGCTTGGGTGCAAAAGGATCGGAACAGTTTTAGACAATTCAGTTGACTTCTATTGATTCATTTACGACTAGAATATATCATTGAAGTCAAAACATATTAACAACCACAGTTTAGCATAGAGCATAATTGCTCTTGGGATTTTCAAAACAGTGAGGCGTATTTAAAGGGTTTTAATTCAAGTTCACCTTAGCTGATAATAGACCAACCTAATTTTCCTTTCAACTGTATGAAATTGTATAAAGAAATGTGTATATGATAACTTAGTTTTATTTATTGAAGGACCAAAGGAATTTCATGACATGATACATAGACAGATGAATAACAATTTGAAATGCAATTATCAACTGTTATATGAAATAGAGTTAAAATAAAGACTAATATAATCACGTAAACGTGTTCTTTTTGTCCACACCCCTGTGTGAACTGAAGTCAGGACTGTATTACCGTGAGAGAGGGGGAAAAAACAGAATAAAAGCCCTTCAGCCATCCTATCTCCCACTGATAGATTGTTCCTCAAACAGGAAACAGAAACAGCAGTGGAGTTCGACAAGCCTAACCGGCTTTTAGAGGAAAACCCATAGCCTCAGACTTTAAAAGCCTAAATTCCCAGCCGTCTACAAGGCTATCACAGTACATGGAGCTTCCCAGAGCTCAGCCACTAAACACCAGGGTTAGGTGAAGTGAATATATCACTTAAACTGGTTTCTCACCTGTCTTACAGGGCAGATGTTGAGAAAAAATATTGAATTGTTTCATCTGGGATGATCGTGTGTTGACTAAGCAACGTTTGATGTCCAAAAAGGTGTATGTATATGTATATATGTATATATGTATATATGTATATGTATATATGTATATGTATGTATATGTATATATGTATATGTATATATGTGTATATATATATATATATGTATATATATGTATGTATATATGTATGTATATATATGTATGTATATATATATATATATATATATATATATGTATATATATGTATATATATATATGTATGTTCATAACGTTTTCTGCTATTTAGCTATGGTTATTATGTAATTATGTACTTTGTTATATACAAATTATGGAGTTTGTGTTTAAATAAATGCAATGTGAACAGAATTACTGGGGCTGCCATAGGTTAGGATAAGAGGGGAAATGTTTAGTCCAATTTTTATCCCTGCTTTGTAATGCAATCTGAAAGAAATGGGCCTGAAAAGCCATCCTTTCACCTGCCTTATCTGCAAACAATATTCACTTGACTGAGTGCTCAGACAGAAAGAATTCATGTTAAATTATTAACAAATGGCCATTTGCTGAATATATAAAGTATTGCTTGTATATAGAATTTGAAATGGTGCAAAAGCCAACACTATGAAAATGAGCTGGACAGTCTTCTGTTTCTTTTCCGCGCAAGCAGTTCTGTTCTTGTGTGCGACCAGTAACCTTAATTTACTGTGTAAAGATGGTTACATTTTTTTAGCTTTATTTGTCACAGACCCAAATATAAAATGCTTGGTTTACTGACTATATCCTTAACTTTCAATCTCCAAATAAGTGTACTATACAAACTTCTCATTTCCTCCTATAATAATGTATTGTATGATGCTTTTAAAGTTGTTGCTCTGTAAAAAAAATAAAAACACGAAAGAGAAAAAAAAAGTACATAGGGACAGTATAATAATCCATTATTTTGTTTAATCCAGATTTAGTTTGACTCTTTTTTAATTTATAGCAGATGTGCCATTGTTTCCCCTTGTGAAATGGTCACACCGTTTGCTGGTGTGGAAATGTACAAAGCATTTTCAGCTGCTCACAGCTCCTTGTCTATAGCTTATAATGTTGAAATAATACATGTTTCTGGCATGTGCACGACTTTGCGCTTATAGGCTAATCTTTATAAGTTTCCTCCGCTTCAGATAGAAATGTCTATTTATGAATTTTGCTTGTAGTTTTTTTTTTTTTTTCCACACAAATAAAATTGTTGAAGTTATGTACTTCCTACTTATTCGGTGTCCATTATTTATGTAGGTATTCAGTAGTTTGCCTCAGTTTTGGGCAGTAAATGGTGGAGTGCATACATTAGTTCCCTTTGGTGAGTGTGTGTCTGTACTGTAACACAAGGGGACTACTTCCCACCCCCTCCACACACGCATACAACCAGCCGGGAATGAGCTCTCACTGTCAGGATGGTTAGTTGGACAGAAAAATGACAAACTCTCACTGTATCATTTACAGTGTTAAGCAGTATCTAGTTACTGTAATTGTATTACTTTTTTTAGTAACTAGTAGTCTAACTAATTACCATTTCCAAAACAGAAGTAAGTAACTCATACAGTAGTTACTGCGTTACAAGAATGAGATTTCTGGGCCTAGCAAACTTAGGGTAAGCTAATTTAACCAGCCTGTCCAATCATCTGGTTTGAGAGGCTGCAATGTATTCACTTTGGCTGATTGTTGACTCCTAAAGTAAATTATTGTTCCCTTAAAGAGGACTCAATTCTAAAATTAGCTGGCTACACAGGTTGTCATTTTTCAGAAGGGCGAGACAGGGTAGTGATTATGAAAGTAATATAGTAATGTAACTAGCAATGTAATTAATTACTTGTAATACCCAGTAATAAGTAAAGTAGTAGTATTACTTTTTTAAGGCGTAATAAGTAACTAGTAACCTATTACAATTCCTGAGTAACTTGCCCAACACTGATCATGTATACCAATGACAAAACAGTCCTGTGCAGTCACTGATAATCTACATATATTAAAGACCTTGGAGGGGCGAAGTTGATGCTCACCTTTGTTTTTCACTTTAGATTGGATATGAATAGCTGAAGCATATCTGAAATGTACTGTTTACATTTCCCAAAAGCCTCTGAAAGCATTTACAGTTGTTTTCTGAAGGCATGTTTCCGGATCTCCTGTGGGGCCATTTGATAATTTCAAGATTTAAAATGTATCTATTTCATAACATCTTTATTCAAGTTTGATTAGCTTTATTAAAATGTTGTTGTGTATTAAAAACCTTTTCTTCCATGCTTTGCAATGTGCCATTGTGCTATTAAAAGAAGTGATTCATAGCTCAGGACCCATGAGTCAAAATAAGGCTGAGAAGCATTATGATACATGGTAGCTCCCTACACAGTTATCTTATTTACTATTGGAACAATTCACATGTTCAAATGTCCTTACAATGAGTATAGACGGCCATAGGGCATACAATGATTGAATGTTCATGTTATCGTGCACAAAACACTCAAGTCTTATCTTTGTATGCCTCATCCTTGATTAGGTTGTCTTGGACATCTTCCTTCCATATTAAAATGGATCCGCAGCGAGCAAATACAATGCCTCAGATGGCCGAGAAGCTTTGGCTGTGAATGAATTTGACGAGACAACTTAGACCCACAGACTTTAATTTGAGAGCTCTCTTTCATTAAACCCAATTTTCCTCTTCCCCTATCTTTTCTCTCTGCTTGGAACCAAGACAATGTTCTCCCATAGAGGATGCAGATATGTCTGCTATCACCTCTGCTTACAACAGGTCCAACCAGATGGGTCTCTTCTGCTGGAGGCAGACCTCTCTGCCAGCCAGTCTGCCATACTCTGAACACATCCATATGGTGAGAGGGGCTGGAACATCTGTAGATAAAAGGCCACCTTTTATGTACAGAGAACATCCAGGCTTAATGCCAGGGACAAGCAGTAAAATAATCTAGTTTCAAGATAAATCTGAAATAGCCAGAATACTGTTTTAAAATATTGGGATTTAAAACTCTCTTCAGATGCCTGTTAATACAAATGACATAAGGTAATCATTGGAAATGTATTCAGCACATATTGGATGATAATGATCCATTATATTGTTCCTACATTACCCTTAATTGATTGTGATATGATGAGAATTACATTGGTGTGCTTTATGAAAGGACATGTAATAAATACAGACTATTGTGTATTATATTGTATGAATCTGATTTAAAGATTTATATAGAATCCAAAGACAAACAGCAATGACTGAATAACTTTAATAAAATAGGGACTTATAGGAATTTCAAAGTATATTTGGAAAAAGCTATTTTCTATCTCTGCATCCATGTATTTTAGAGAGGCTTTGGTGACAGACTTTTATTTTGATGTGGTTGCTTCTCCGTACACAAATGAAGGCTGTATGAGTTATTATGCCAGGAATCAGCAGTTTATATCATATTCATATTGTGCTTAACTCCTCTGTGAAAGTTTCATCAACAAACAAATGCAAATGTACAGGACCTTCAAGATGGTTATAATAACATTACATCTGATAGTGCTTAATGGAACTTCAATGGTCCCCTCAGTGCAGAATTACGTGTTACATATCATGTGCATTTTGGTTTTCAAGGTACATTGAGCCAGGGGCAGAAGGTTTTGTTCTGGGGGTTTAAAGAGAACCAACGATAGCTCACAATGAATTGTTCAATTGAAAAGCATGCCACACAAAACATGTTTTAAGCCTATGCCTACTTTACAGACCCAATCATTCGTGAAATCTCTTTAGTTTAAAACTTACCAGTCAATATGACATTGATTTTCTCTCTCCCTGCAAATTCTTCTGCCTAATCGCTGCTGCTTTATAATGTCTAATTTCAGCGATGTATGTCCATAGACTAACCAGACAGCTGTACCTGACAGTTTTGTGTTTGGATGATAAATGTCTTCAAATTAATGACAGCACACCGTTTATTCCGCTTGGCTGGGCGGTATTTTCCTCACTCACTAATTGCAATTTTGCCTACTCGTACTCATAAGAGCCTAGTGTTTTATTGATGTTTCTTCCTCAAAAGGCTAATGGATACATCTCAAGACAACTCAACACTGCTGCCGCAAACCTGCCCGCGCTGGAGAGCAAACTGGATACTCGCGTGATTGTAGGAGCGCTAAAGATTTAGACGCGATTATTCACCACGAGATCAGAGGCTGGAGCTTCAGTCTGACACAGGGATCATTACGCTGACATGATCAATGTGCGTGTAGTCAATAGTGCACCGTATATACCACAGTTGTTTAAGTGTCCTTCTCCTCAACGAGAAGTCGGACTCATTTTGAACACCCTCTGCATCCATCTGCAGAGATCAAATCTACCAATAAAAGCACAATGATAAAGGCTTTATTGAGCAGCAACTTTGGTGCTCATAAAATGGAACAGTAAATCTCTGAAGAAATGTACCTCTTTTCCCCCCACACCAGGTCTTTGGGAGAACATTTTTCTTTGGTTTTTAACATCTGCCACATACATTTTCTTCCGTTTTTTGCCAACAATGAATGGAGCAGTAGGCCTGACTCTCTTTTCAAACTATAATGTGCATGCATCTCTGAATACCTTTGAATTAAATCCACCGTATTGCCGAAGACCTTTGCATCAGTACCTGCTGCTCATTAACAAGAGCAATTAAATAATCGTATTGCTCCCAAAAGCTTGTACATTTACCTGTGCGTGAAGAGAGAAAAGAGAAAAGATTTTGGAGGCTCTGTTTGTTGTCTCTGTGTGTGTGTGTGTGTGTGTGTGTGTGTGTGTGTGTGTGTGTGTGTGTGTGCGTGTGTGTGTGTGTGTGTGTGGCCTCACATGCCGTTGTGCACCACTGTGCTTAAGGACGATGTTAATGTCTAAATTATTGATAATCGCTACGCCTTGAGAGCCATTAAAAGCAGCAGGTCGGAAGCGCAGCCTCTCAGTCTGCTACCTGTCATATCACACCCGGGCCTGAGTCAGTACGTCTCGATAAACCTAAACTACAGTAGGCTACATCTGCAGGTTCACATATCAGGTACATATCAGTGTATTTATTGTAGGGATGGCACGATCCAGGTTCTTTGGGTATCGGCCGATACCGAGCACCGATCCGATTCCAGTGTTAAATTAAGTTTTAAGTTAAGTTGCAAAGCTCTATTTTAGGACTTGGCTGCATTTTAGAAACCTGCTGCTGATAGTGTGGCCTGTGCAGGTTAAACATGGCTGATGCTTGACAGTAGACTTGCATGTGTAAATTAATTTCATTGGATTAGCCTCATAGATCGTTTAAAACTATACAATTGTCACCAATATTGATCCAGATATTTAAGTCAGTACCGGACCAATTTCCGATCTCAGCATCGTATCGGTGACATCCCTAATTTATTCTGTTTGGATCCAGTTTAAACATCTCGACAACAGTCTCAGTCAGGGTAATTATGAAGATATACCGCTTTTGTGCAAATATATCTCCAATCTGATTTGTCGTCTGTAATTGTCACTCATCTTTTTGTCAGTTAGTCTACCCTAGAATGATTTGTCTTCCTTCCCTTAATGGGGTGCATTACTTTATCATTTAGGCTAATTACTGTTGAACAAATGGTTTCTCACCGCCTGTCAGCTTGCAGTGTGTAATCATTCCTGACCTACTCACTGAACTCCACGTTTTAAGTATGTGAACCACATAATACGCTGCGTGCTTAATTATTTATCAGACCAAATTGCATGGGATGCGCCATCCATTTAATCTAAGCCTCTAATATCGGCACTTGAACAACAGTCTCAGAGCTCAGTATATGTGAGGACCCCCCCTTTACCATTTCTCTTATCTGGGTCTTATCTGATCAAGCTATTTGAGTCCAAAGTAGTGAAGAGCAAAAAACAGAAACATAAAATAGATTTTCCCAGACAGTAATTGGATGCTTTCTGTTTGATCAGCTCTAGTGACTACCAAATTATTGAGCAAATATGAACTAGTATGTTGTTCATTAATCATTGATACCCTTGGCCCACATGACAACTTGTGAAATGTCGGGACAGGAACCCTGCACAATGTCAGATTATTTGTTATTGAATCTGCATTTGTCAAAGTCTTCTTTGCTTGAGTGATTGGTGCTTTACCTATTAAGAGACGTTTGTTCCCCCGACAACGAGCCCATATAGTACTGCCTTCCTCAGCCAGGAGCCATTCTTCATACTGCAAATCATAAGAAGCTGACAGCCTGGCACTCCTCCAAACGCATGTTTTCATTTGGGAACAAGCCAAACAAAACCTTCAGTGCTCAGCCGGAAAACGAATGTGCAATCCAGGGAGCTGGAATGTTGGCAACTGCAAGTTCATTCACCCCATACATTAAAATAATTTCCCCTGGAAGCACAAATATCAGTACAAACAATCAGAATCTATACCCGGCAGTCAGTTGTTTCAGTGAAAATTACTGTCACATGAACAAAGTTACTAATAAAAACAGAGTTTTGGTGTTTAACCTGTCTGCGTTTCAAGTGTTGATGAGGTAATGAAGTGCTGAACGCAACACGTTCAACTTTGTTTGGAATATGGAAGTTATGCTGCCAGTGTAGATTTGTGATTTAGGATGTTATTACTATTAAGGCTGTCAAATCCACCTCCTTACGCAGCATTTGAAGACCAGTGTAGTCATTGGGCCCAGACATAGTTACCATGTCTATGTTCCAGCTTTGACTCAGCAATTATTTTAGCATTATGACAAATCTTAGGTTTTTGGGCGTCAGTGTAATTTATGCCAACTATACTTCTTATTTATTCAGCAGGTTCAAATGTTCAAGCGTGAATAATGAGGATATAGTGTATGTACTTACACTATCTTTCATGGGCAAGCATTGCTTATCATTGCTGCGCCAACTGCCATGACGCAGTCTGAGAGAGCAGATTACATGAGAGTAATGACTAGTGTATTGCAGACACAGACATATAAATGAAGGGTATACTGTATGTTTGTACGAGATGGTCAATGTCACAATATAACACCTGACCTCTCAAGAAGCGGTTCAAATGTATCTATTTATGTCATAATAACGTCTCCACTGAGGTTTAACAGGCGGTTTCAGTTTTTGGGGCTTGTGAAGATGTTTAGTGTTTCATGGGATAGTGTGTGATATTCATCCACCCACTTGAACAGCTTCTGGATCACTGCAATTTTGACATTATCTCATCTTCACCATGTTTGTAGACACAGTCTCATAGAGTGCACTGTAACATTCAGAGGATGACTTGAGGTCTGGCATCGACAGCTTATTGTAGGTGTTCCCCTTTGTGGCTCCAAAGCACTTCAATTGATGTTCATTGAAACAGAACAGATCAAGAGAATTCATATTCATCTCTAAGAACTGTGTCTTATTTTATTTTGGTAGTTGTCATAGCAAATTGAAATTGTGTTTGTTGGTTAGGTCTACCAAGTAAGACACTTAAATTCAGTCATCATCAAATATTCATTCAGGGCCCCCGATGTTGTTAGCTCACCTAAGCTACAAATCCACTGGAGTGGCATGTGAAATCCTGCAATCCTCTCCCCTAAGTGATAGATCCTGGTATAGTAGAAAAGACCATGGGGAGGATTAACAGTCCATGTATTTCATTTATAACAAAGTGCCTGTCACGCACTGAAGTGATTGAAAAGTGTTTTAGCTGATCAGTTGATCAGAATTCATCTCTGCAGCTGTGAGCTTGAGAGGTTATACACTGAGCCGAGCTGGCACAGTGTGAGCTCCTGCCTTATTTCAGGCTTCGGTGAGGATGGTTGTTCCCGGTCAAAAAGCTCTGTGTGCGTGCGCACGTGTGAAAGCACGTCTGCGTGTTTGCACGTTTTCTGTTGAAGATAGATATCAATACGATAAAAATGCCGTGGACAGGTTTTTAAAGGTTGCCAATCGTTGGTGGCTTGGCCGCCCACTGGCACGGCTGGCGCCACATATTGTACGGATCTCAAGCAGTGAACATGACGATGCACACCGCGGAGGCCTCGGCTCGGAGACGAGTCACCTGACCGAGCCAGTGAATCATTGTTGTTATAGTAGTTCCAACTTGCCTAACTAAGGCGTGTATGACACATTTAACCCTGCTTATTCATTGTAGTGACATTTGTGATAAGATAACTAAAACTAAAAGTCAATATCTACGACGCCAGCGTGTTTTTTTTGTTTTTTTTTGCAGCAGGCTACGTCACGTTTGAGCAAATGATTGCCATGCTGGTGTTGTCGCAGAGGGATTGAGATGCAGAGAGTTTAGACGCCTAGCAGAAATCATTCTGCACCCCCCCCCCCCTCCCATCTGTCTCTCTCCCTCTATCCATGAGCCATATAGCCAGAATGAAGTGGATGTGTGTGTTTGGCTCCAAGATAGAAATTGCCTTTGCCCCTCTCGTATATTTCATCAGCGTTCCAACTTACCTCCGTTCTTCGGAATTAATGGCCAGGATTTCTATGAATGTGAAAGCAGGCTGCTATGTTCTGCTGTTATGCACTTCTGCTGTCCCTGGCTGCCGTGGAAACAGGAACGCAGACAGACAGATGAGTATTTTCTCAGAATAAACAGACAGAGAGTGTGGGGGGAATGGCAGGCAACTGGATGTTGGACTCTCAAGGACCCCTTGATGGGTTGAGAGAATCAAAGAGCACTTCCTAGAATTCACATGCAATTCATTTATAAGAACACTGATATTTTAGATGCTAGTAAAATAATGTTGCCTCTGCTGAATTTGGCATCCACCTTAGACTCATATCCATAACCGTACATAGTCTTTTATAAAGTATCCCAGAACCTAAAATAAATCAATCCATATAGTGGGTAATGAAAAATAAATTTGCATGCTGGAATGACGTTAGGAGTTTTCCAAACAAACACGATGTAGCCTACTCAGCCACATCCAGTGAGCCAGCTCTGTTTGTTGCAATGTAATACATACTGTGCTGCAGCAACCCTTTTGCCCACAGAGATAAGTTATATCTTGTCTTGTAAATGGTGTCTTTATTCAATGCTATGCAGTGGCCTTCAATAAGCCACTAAAGTTACAGGCTTTGGAGAGAATGTGAATTATCTACACCTTTTACACAGTGTCCATTGTTTCCATTGTTGCATTTAAAGTGCATATTTTCTTATCCGATTGTCTTTTTGTCCAGTGAAGTCTTTAAGAGGTGTGTATATAGAGACATTAATAACAACAGTCAATACAATATATCAACATTAACAAATGCGAGCCAATCATCTATTAAATATGGAGCCAATATATTCCTTGTGAACAAAACATTTTATGTTTAGTTTGACTGCTCAGCTTGTGTCTCCTCAAACAATTATTGTTTGTTACCCATCAAATGTATTTTGTTATGAATAACATTCGCAAACCTCTGCAAGCCTTTGCTTCCAGGAAAACGTCGGCCGGCAAACACACACGTGTACTCAAACACACAGTGGGGGATCTGCAAACGCAAGCGCATAAGTGACTCACATAACAAGTGTCCATCATGTGGGTATGCATTAGCATATAGGCCAGTAAGCCAATGTATTGTTTTATAAGTTGAAGGAACAGCCTTTTTTTTTTTTTGCTAAGCATTACATTGCCAAATAACTGAGCCAGCATTGTCCGGCATATGTCTATATATATATATTTTTTTTAAGTTTGCGCTGAATTTCAATGCTATATAATGCATAATATATAGGCGACATATCAACAGAAAGATATAAAAGGACTGCAATAAGCTATAGCCTATGCCTTACATAACCCAAATTAATCAGGCCTACGTTATAATTAATATATTCACATTGCTCGTGTGATAAGAGATATGTCGCTATGTTCAAAATAAAATGGAAGGCAATCTATTCGAAAAATTTTGCGGGTTAATGGTACAATTGCGCCATCTTGTGTGATTTAGTTATATAACGTGGTATTCTAAGAAAAATAGCCGACATGGTATCTGCAACAGATTTGTTTTCACCATACATTTGTTAAGTTATGTAGTTAAGCATAGGTAAAGTCTACAAAAATAGTACATTTAAATTATTATGTAAACGAATATGCTTCAATGGGCAATAGGCCAATAGCCAAAAAATTGTGCTCAACCTATCAAAATGAAAATGTATGGGAAGAACGTACAGTACACCACAAAACAATACGTTTGTATTGTGACATTTATGTAATTTACAGTAATTTATGCTAATTACATTTTTAATTTTGATTTGTCTCCATTGCCTATTGAAGCCTACATTATAAATTATATATGATATTTTCAATATTTACCGTCATTTAATTTTTGTGAACTTTTTGTATGTTCAAATACATACCTTGACAATAAGAATATGTTTATTTAGCAGTATACTTTGAGCCCTTTATTGAGCTACCTTTCCTATGGACTTTCTAGACCTAAATACCCATAGACCTAAAGTCCCATAGCTTGCACGCGGACACGCCTGCAAGCTACCTATTAAACTTTATCCTACAGATTGACTATCGAGATGTGGAACCTATTTGTATAACTGCTGGCCCAGACACTTGGACCATTAAGGGCTGAGGAAGTGATGAGATCAGCGACCCAGTGGTAATGTGTCGCTGTTGTGCTTGCATCGCCATCTGATAAAGCTAATTGGACCTGGTTACCCATTCGCATAATCCGACATAGCAAGATGTACACCCCGCGTTTACACAACAATCAGAGGCGAGTCCCAGACCGCTCGTACCCGAGACTACATGGTCCTAAACGGTATTGTCCATTTACGGCATGATGTGAGCTGCTTTGCTCATTTGGGCCCTCCATTTAATTTGAAGCACATTATTCTCAAGACATCAGTAGAAACAAGGCAGATGTCTAATTGGAGTGTTAATTATCATTACGTACAACTTCTGAGTCATTCAGCAGCGTCCTGGACTTCACTGAACCACTGTCAGATAAGATGGCGTAGTGATTTTTCACCGCCATTTCACCGCCATTTCAGTGATAATCCGTCCCTTCTTCAAATTCACTCATATTACTACTAGATGCGTGCGCCGTGCGTCATCATCAAACCATAATAGCCAGACTATCAATGTTTAGCAAATCTGGAAAAACACAGTTCCCAGAGCGTAATTTGTTAACACGTAGGCCTACGGGTCGTTAGCAACATGGGAGGGAGGGAACTCATCATAATTCTCTCTCAACCGCCCAGAGGCTTATACAGCCCCAGTTTTCATACATTCATTTTTCCACTGGTATTGTTAAGGACCAGTACTGCCACGCCATGCACTTTGAGCTATCATGCCTTAGGAATGTAGTTCAATATTTATAGACACTCAATTGTCTCCTTATTTGGATTAAATTAACATATTGCCTGTATGTTATTCTCTCCTTTTAAGACATGCAAATTATCCACACAGGGTGTGAAATGCTTGTCTAAAATAAAGTCTTCAAATTAATATGCCACACAAAATACAGTACAGACCTGCAGATGGGTGTCTCCTTTTTTTAACGAAGTGGTATTTATAGGAGATACATCTGAATAATTGATCTGGAACTGGAAGTAGCCTGCGTCATGGGGCAAAAAAGCCCAGTGGTCGGACGGGCGGATGGACTTACTGGAGTGGAATGTTTTTGACTGACGGATGAAAGAGTCTATTCTCCCAGTTAAAACCTGGAGCCGTTCCCTTCCCTCATGTATCACTGTGTCCAATAGTACCTTGCTAAGCACTGAGATCTGCTACAGCATACTAAATGCTCCTTATTCTAATAAACCACATTCAAGCAAGATTGCACTTTGTTGATTGTTATCCAATGCACATGTCACATTTGAGTTGTCCCACATATATCTAATTATGGGGATATGTTAATTAGGCATCTGCTCTATCAATCTATTTCTCTTTCTGTGTCTGGCTGAGACGGCCCTACAGGGCAGACCATTGCTGCCTATATCCTCTACTGTACAGGAGATATGCCTCCTGCATTCATAATGTAGGCTACTGTAAGTATAGTATGTGTGGCGAGGTGTGCACGACACACACACATGCACATACACGCACCTGCACACATACACACATACACACACACACACACACTCTCTCTCTCTCTCTTTCTTGCGGATGTTTGTTGAGTCACGTGACAGTCAGCGAGTCATGTGAAGTTTGATGGGAAAAATTTGGCATTGTGAGCTGTGAAGTGCATGATGGCACCAGAGCTGCTGTGAGAACAGTCAGTACTGTGAAACCAAGCCAATTAATACATGACAATTCAACACGGTGACATACGTTCTTTTGTACAACATATGTTTAGGTGTGAATGTAACTTGTCAACATAATGCATTTATTCATATTTTATTCATACTTTTAAGCATCTTACGTAACTGACATGCATTGTTTGCCTCATGTTGTATTGACACTTGGACAGGCGTTTACAGTGTAAATGTGTCTTTATACGGGCTTAACAGTAAAGTTAATGGGCAACCAATAATCCTTATAAAAAAGATGTTCTTATTATTGCTAGCATTGGCTGCGGTATGCCACGTGCTGTTTTTGGAACATTTATTATAAAACCTTACAGAAAGCCGTACAGCGACTATTTTGGTGAAAATGTGTTGCATTTCTGATCAAAGGCTACTGATGTTTTACAAAATGAATGCCTCTAAAAGCTCATTGAGAAACTGCAGAATTGCAGAAGGTTAATTTATTAACATTAAAATTTCACAAGTTCTGCATTGTACAAAAAAAAGTTAATGAAGTGATCTTATCTTTTAAAATGTGACCCTTATAGTGCCATGACATTGTAAGATCATGCATACGTTTTCAGGGTTCAGGAGTTCATTATCACTAAATTATGTTATTGTCATTCATCAAAAACTAAGACATAATTTGTATTCAGTTGAAGCAAGATTAACCTAAATATATTTATTAAAAAATGGAAAAACATAAGAAATCATCATGTCTCAGTTACCTATTTGGCATGTCCAGAATTTATGATAGTTAGATATACAGCCTGTATTATGGCTGCCATTAATTATTCAGGTTTGTACAGAGATTGAGAAGCCAATTAATCCTTTGCTCTTTTTCAATGTTCACAAAGATTTCAGTTGGGTTACATTTTGGTGACTGGTCAATACTCCTTGCTCTTATTACAGTATCCATCACAACCAGCTTTCATAATTTTTCTTGTCAGAATAATTTCCCCCTGAAAGAATTTTTATTTTTTATTTTTACCCAAGGAGGTTGAAGGACTACTGTGTTTTCTGTTATGTGGATGGGTCTTTTGTTGCTGTTCTCTGATGTTATACAGTATCTACTCTGAAAAATCTGAAAACGTTGTCAAGTTTAGTAAAATAAAATGACACTATAAATAAATGCAGCATAATAAGGCTAAATTGAACATTTTATATGGAATAGCAGTATTGTTTACATAGCAAAGCATGGTATAACTGCAATTGGACTAGCACTATAGGCTATATCTACTTGATGTTGTTGTTTGCCAGAGAATCCCTTCCATATTTTCATTTTGTTTTTCCCCTGCGACAATGACATCCAGTGGTGTTTCTTAGTGGAAACTTGTAGACTGGTGTTGTCGCAGGAAGAGACAGACAGATAGAGCTGCTAGCAAGGGGTGGAGTTATGCCTGCTGGTGATTTCTGCAAGCCTTTCTTTCGCATAATAGGCCATCCAAAACAGTGCTGGACCCAGGCCCAGTGTAAGTGTGATACAGGCATTCACTTAGTTATAGAAACTTCATTATCACATTATCACTACAATTAAGAATAGTGAAGTTCATTTCACTGCTAATACTTTTTTAAGTCACATCACAATACATTTCAATGTAGTGACCTTACAGGTACATTCAGCTTCTTCTGACCTTTTGCACTCTGTGCTGAATGTCTCATACATATAAGCTTGTAATGAGATACATGTAAGCTTAACACAGGACTCTCAGGCTTTCCAAAAGTGATAAGGTAGATTTTCATTGGCTGTTAACATTGTCACTCACAAGTGTATCAGTTACAACCCTAGTGCACTGCTTTATTTACTAAATTAAAAATAAAATAACATTTTAAGCAGGAACTGGAGCCTACTAATTTTACAAATTTACAAGACCTGGTATCAGCCAGATTCTGTTGCTTAGTTTTTTCAACAAATTCTTTATTGTAAGTTTATCTTACGACTTTGATTTACATAGTTGGTCATTGTGTATGTCAATCAAAATACCAAATATTCAGTTTCAGGAGTATGTATAATATACAACACATTCAGAGTACTGTGTTCTTTGTAATGAAGGCAATGATCAGAATATTATGTCCATGGCAATCCTGTTTGTTCAAATGAGACTTCAGAGACTCTTCCGTAACAGCTGATGAGGTGATTCATTGTGACACAACTGGTTTCTAATTGGAAACCTGACAGACACTGTCAGAAGCCAGCGGCATTCATCTTTTAATATCAGGCTCATTCTCAGTCAAAAGTCTTCATATGCATATACAGTATTATTCGCATAAGGTTCAAGAATCTGCATCAAAAAAGAGAAAAAAAGTAAGCTATATTTAAAAACCACAAATGCCACAGAAGTACACGGACACACATAAAACTAATTTAACATGACTAAAAGCAGAAGTCTATCTGCACATATCTCAGCAGTGCCAGTACACATTTGATGAAATCAGTGCATCCTTCATCATTTACCGCTTGATGGTCAAAGAGTGAATGTCCAATTAAATTAAATTAATTATATTTTATTTACAGTAGGTTTTATATTTACTTTACGTGATTTAACTGGAAAAAGTTTCCTTATATTCATTACAACCCCCATTAGGAACTGTGATAAGAGAACAATATATAGGCATTAGGCAGTGAAGGAAGGGAAATATTATATATTATATATTATATTGACAAGTGTGAAAATATATGAAAATTCACAATGTGAAAATAGAAGCAATACAAATTCAGAACATTTAGATTGTTTTTAGGTGCTGCATAATGTGTCGACATTTTTGCCTGAATGTGAAAGGCCATGCCTTGAAGGATCAGATCAGGTCAGGCAGTATTAAACATGCAGTGATAGGACCTCCTTTGGAATGGCATTCCCACCCATTATCACTGAAAGGCCATTGTTTTGTGAGCTGGTACATTGTAGCACTCCAGGTTTTACCTTGGTTAATTATTTCACGTTGGGTGATGCCATTCTAGTAAAAGCTCCTTGTAATTAATGGAGCACACATATTTCTGAGCTATGAAAAGGCTTTCCGGTTGGCTGGTGTCGTTATCAAAGAGCCCATCACACCTCCTTGTTGGTGAGTTCACACGAGGCTATCGTGTAATTGCACACGGTAATCAGTCCTGTTTTGAGTTCTAAAACCTAAACAGATGGTAGAAGAAAAACGATCAATATCCATACACGTTCAGTGAGCTGTACATCCATTTCCTCAGGTTCTATAGATTATAAAATAAGATGCTTCCTCGCGTTAGCAATTAAATGAGGTACAGAGTGGCGTGTATTGCTACTCAGAGCCTGCATCAAACATTCCTTTGATTCACATCGACTCACAGAGAGACATAGGGAGAGAAAAAAAAAATTAGATTAGGCTACTGTACAAGAGTGATGTCACATTGATGTTCATGTTTATGTACTTTTCATGGTATATGGTAACTGGTCAATTATAATTGTTTGTTTGTTTGCTTGATGCTTTAGTGAACATTGTCACATAAACTGTAATGCCAATTATGCTAATTGAATTGAGAGAGAGAGAGAGAGAGAGAGAGAGAGAGAGAGAGAGAGAGAGAGAGAGAGAGAGAGAGAGAGAGAGAGAGAGAGATGTTTGCTGCTCTGTAATGTTAAGGTCCCGAGTTTTGTGGAACTTAATTTTCAATAGGAAATTGAACTCTTACTGTGTTGAACCTCCAGACAATGATTGTGCCACTGGATCAATTGATCCTCATTTAAAGGGCAGGTTGGTGTTTTCAGATGAGCACCGGTGGGGGTTTTACAACAATGTGCGTAGTGTTTGTATAAGTGTGGAAACTGTTTACATGTATTTCTCTCATAGAGCGTCAGAAGCCACCCTCCCCAATATGAAAGCCCATATTTTTTCAAGGCATACACGTTATCCCCTAGAGTTTTCAGCTGTGTGCCCTATTTTTAGAGGAGGGCTCTGGCAATTTAGCTGAACCATGTGAGCTGCATCCTAAGTTGCATGTACTCTGGTGAGATGTTGTCTACAATCTATTTGCATTGTGTGTGTGTGTGTGTGTGTGTATGTGTGCACTTGGCTTGTGAAGGGCATGCATGGTTGGCCTATTTAATATAAAACCCCAATATGTATCACTTGCAAAGCTTTATGTTTACTGTATATATTTAATTCCCAACTGATTTCAGAACAAATGTGCTGTCATTCACTATCTTATCATGTTGACATGAGCACTTTCCACTGATACGTTGGCACAAATGCGTAGGCCAAACAATACACTTGCACACACACAGACACACACACATATTATGACTGTATGATTCTTTAATTAAAGCTGTATCATGCTATATATATACAGTATCTATATATCTTGCAACTAAAGAAAGGTTCATTAACATGCAATTAAGATGCTAAGCTTCTACAAAACATGAAAATTGATACTGTGCGTTAAAGGATGAACTATGATAAAGTTAGACATCAACAAGGTGATTTCCGGTAACATAATGGAATGATTTCTGTGCGTATATAGCGGCTAGCCTAATCACATGTTTATCTACATTGAACGTAGCTTTTGCCACACTGCTATTACAAAACAAAATGGTGCAGACTGCACCGCATAACATTATACTTGCCTTGGCAATGTGTGACCAACTTGGAGGGAAGAGCTTCTGAGGGAGCACCATATGGCATTTCCTGTAAGGGTTAGTGCTTTTGATGAGTTCAAATATCAACAATCTTTCTACAGAACTACTGCACCTTTAACATTCTACAGGGTCTCGGTAGAGCCAGCACCTGCCAATGGTTCTAACAAACACCAAACACACATACATTCACAAAAATGCATAAACTAAACACATTAACAAACATCTTGTGATTTTACACACAAATATGCATGGACACATACATTAGTAGACACATAGAACAAACATTTCAGGAAAAAGATATTTGATTTAATATCCAATAGATTTGATCAAACAGTAACCTAATATACTGTATGTTGTCTTAATATAATGTATATACGGTAATATTTATTGATTGTTTCAACATGGCTAATGTAAATATGCTTTAAATGTAATGTTTTTTTATTTCTTTATATATATTTTTACCAAAACTGACATGTTGGGAGTTTTTTCATGTCTAACCTAGACTGACAGAGCAGGGGCTTTGGTTTGAAATGCTTGCAAATGTCGCATCACTTCAAAAGCATAGAGAAATGTGTGTGTGTGTGTGTGTGTGTGTGTGTGTGTGTGTGTGTGTGTGTGATGTCCTGGCACATCAGATCTCTCAGTCTGTTGGGAAAAATATAGTGCTATTCTGACTCATCCCCTTTTAAACACAAAAGCATAAAGTGCAATTCTACCTCCAAGCGCAGACTGAAAAATATCAATAACTGTCACAACTTTAAGAATATATATCCTGTCTTTACTCAACATACTGGTATGCTTGTGGACGGTATAGACTCCTTATTTGGCCAGGTTTTCTATTGGAAGCAATGTCCCCAGAAAAAGTGTGTTAGAATCACTGCTAATTCCGACCTCACAAATCAACCAACCCCAACTATATGTGTTTTATATAGAGACACAAAACCCTTACCTGATTTTTTCATGCTTTTTCAATTGGGCAAATTAGCAGCCAGTGGCATTCTAATTTGAATGAATATCTCTAAAACATGGATGTGAGAGATGCCCTGTAAAATACATGAACTAAAATGTTTCATTATCCCTCCACCTGGGTTTGAGTTCTGTGAAGAAATGTCACATATGTGGTTCTAGACATCAGGTAAAGTGTAACTGCACTACAGCTCAGAGCCTGACTCCACCCATTACAACTTTGAAAAATGCATCAAGGAGACAAATGTGGGAAGGGGAGGGGTTGAGAGGGGGACCCCTATTAACATTAACGTTAACATTTGAAGTTGATGACATATTTAATATTAAGTGTACCAATGAAAACCATCCAGGTCCTAGGGTGATTTATAACAGATATGATGTGTAGTTCTGTTTTCAGACCATAAAATGCTGATTTTTATAAAACCATACATTTTGCCAATACTTTAATATGAAATTTACAAACAATACCCTCTTTAAGAGACTGTTTGGTGGCTAATTTCACAATTATACGTTTTACATGGTTTAACTGGTTGGATAAAATATACAGTATGGGATGCTCTAAAACTGTCAACTGACAGTTCTGCGTCTGATTCTCTTCAGTGATCCATTGGAAAAAAGAAATGTGACTAATATGGTGCCATTAAATAGGGTGTACTGAAAATGGCTTCATTGAAGACAGGTGAAAGGCAATGAACTATTTCACTGCATAATATATGTGATACTCTTGTACAAGTCGGAAATTGTCTTTCTAAAAATGTTGCAGGAACAAAAGAGAATATGTTTGAATGGCCAGTCATGAATCATTACTTGTTCAATACTTTTTCTTTTAGAAAAAAGGTGATCATTACAGTCAGGAAATGTATTTTTACCTTTTGAAATTACGTTTTGTGAAGAGAAATTTTCAAGAAAGAAAATGTATTCATGCAATACTGGCACAGTG
Organism: Forbesichthys agassizii; assembly: GCA_026546735.1. Lineage (NCBI taxonomy): Eukaryota > Metazoa > Chordata > Actinopteri > Percopsiformes > Amblyopsidae > Forbesichthys > Forbesichthys agassizii. The sequence continues at coordinate 2,503,683 of JAODLL010000020.1, read as the reverse complement.
TACCTCTTAAGTTTAAGACATGCTGTGTTATGCCATTACACTTTTCTGCCACACACACATCAATGCACACTTGATCATATTGCTGCCATTATTCTATTTTACAGATGAACTCATGTCATGAGTTTGTACTCAAACTCGTGTCACACACATGACACATTCATTGTGTCACATCTCCTTATTCATGTGTATAATGTTGCTCCATATCTCTCAATGGGGCCTGTATGTTTAGTAATGTATTTATTTGCCATCTAGCCACTGCCTACATCATGTTTTATTGTTTCCAATACCAACAAACAAAAAATGTCGGATTCACATTTTTGTCTTGTGATCAGGTTTGAGTAAACTCTCTTGATTTGACTCTTACCCAGTTACAGGTACTGTACCATAATAACAAACACAAACCTCTAACTGACGAGAAGCAGATAGGGTTTGCCAGCTCTTCTGTTCAATGAGCAGAGTTGTGGTGTTAACTCTCGAGCTGTTGTCTCTGCTGAGGTGCAGAAAATACCGTATATATATATACCAGTTATAATATTATTTCAAAGAATCTGACATTTTGAAATAATGTATGGAAGCGTTGATTTTGATTTGATAGAGAAAATGCTATAAGGCTATAATTCAGTTTGGGCAGAGAGCAAGATAAACAGCCTGGGCTTAGCTGATGAAGAGCTGGCCTTCAACATATCAGTGGGTGATGGCAGGTTTTTATCTTCCTTAACTGCCTCCTCGGTGTATAGGGACCGAGCAGCCCACTTCTGTTCTCTCTCTCTCTCTCTCTCTCTCTCTCTCTCTCTCTCTCTCTCTCTCTCTCTCTCTCTCTCTCTCTCTCTCTCTCTCCCCCCTTCCCCCCCTTCCCTCAGCCTAGAGACATGAAGGCTGCCCAGCGGCTCACATCCTGAAATACCCTCTCCCCTCACAACCCTCGTCCTGCTGGTATAGAGCAGGTTGGAGTGAGAGGCCCGCTTAAATGGCAGACAAGACACGCTCATGTTGGGTCTCAGACACTCTCTGGAGAGGCAACGGAGGTTGTTTGAACATCCACTCCATTTTGGCCATTACTTATGAAGTGGTTGGGGTTTATACAGTCCTTTGGCTTTGTAAGGCCTGCCCAGGACTCTCTTCTGTAAGTGGAATCCACAGCCACTGTACAGAATACAATAATGATCGCAGCTTATATAACAAGGTCCAAATGCCTTTATAGCCACTAGCAGTTCACCTAATATATGTACACTTAGCATAGCATGTTTAAAAGTACACACTGAACGTGTTCAAATGACATGACTCATTTCATTCCCAGGGTTGAAACAGGACCTTGGATGTTGGCTAAATGTTTCATATTTCAGAAATATTTAATAGTGAAGTCACAATTTTACTGTTCAAAAAGTAAAATTGTAGCAAAGGTCACTGTGAAACCAAAAATGCGAACAATTCATAATTGTGTACATCGTAGCTGTTCTTATTGACTTATTGACTTTACAAATGGTTTATCCTATCCTACCTAACCTGCTCGGCTATGACATTTAACATACGCATATGTTAGCTCTCTAACGCACCTAGCAGGCATTATACAGTTGCAGCCATCAGCTTACAGGCCAAGACGACATTACATGGTTCTTCTCAATGTTTTCATGAACAATAATGGGACATTAGCCGAGGCTGGAATGCAACGTGGACTAATCCAGTATGACAGCTCACTTACTCGGGACCTGACATAACTCTGGCCTGTGTGACAATGTGTCATGCCCAGGAGCCCATGGTGTCCTGTGTCTCGTTGTGTTAGCGTCACCACGCAGCGTTCTGGAGCTTCCATCCTGACATGCTTACGCTATTATGGAGAGTACTGTATGTTTACTTTATGTGTGTGTGTGTGTGTGTGTGTGTGTGTGTGCATGTGTGTGCGCACGTGTGTGCGTGTGTCTATGTCTGTGTGGGCAGTATCCCTGTTGTGTTTGTTTAAATTAATGGCCACTCACCTAAAGTAGAGGTATTGTATAGAGTCAGTTGACCTTGACCTGTTTCCCAAATGCTTCACTGTGAATGTATTGGCTGGTGAGTGTTATAGATCAAGCCAGTCCTGTTGTTATTATACACAAGTCAATATTTGCTATTAGAGCAGAGGCACATAATTTACTTCACATTTGTTAGCCCTCAAAAAGCATGATCTTCACATGTGGTTCAATGTCGTATTTTGATTGCTTTTGGATTTGTAATCACAATATTCACGATGAAAATATGATGTTGACTGGGTCAAATGATGCCAGAGATGTATCAAATATAACTTACTACCGTTCACCACTGTGCAGTGCTTAAAGAGCTACCTTTGATGGTCAGATACAATATGCAAATTATTAGGTAACATGCATATTCTAAATAAATATAGAAATGCTGTATATTTCACAAGTGCTTTATAAAGCAGAAATGTTTCTTCAATGAAAAGAGTGGTGTATTTACAGTGATATAATGGATTGATTTTGTTTTTATCTTTTTGCTGGTCGATATTGTGCCAAATTGATAGTCCTAGGTGTTCTCGGGGTTACCGTAGACTCCAAACGCAGAATAATAATATGAAAACCACCATTAATAGAGCCCTTTTAAAATTACAAATTGACCTCAGCCACATCTAAAGCCTTGAATCCTTAATGGAAACAAAACACTACTCTTAACTAAGTATCATAGTTATGTTATGAAAATGTGAAGTTAGTATACAGTGCTGTAGCCTACCCTAAGATAAAGATAAAGATAATTAGATTTACAAAGATGTGGATTGCATTGTTGTACAGTAGTAGGCAAGCTTGGCCATGGGCATTTAAGAAGTAGAAATACAAAAAACTCAACCTGTTGCTTTTTATTTTCCCGCTGGTCAGTTATAACATTCTCCAGTCAGTCAATAGAAACAATTAAATTAGTATACAGTATACAATATATTCTGACCAGAAAAGAAAATGTAGATTGAAGTTTAAACGTATTATTACCCTTATTACATATCGAAGCATTACCAAAGATAAAAAATATACAAAAATATCCATCTACATATACTGTACATACACACTGTATAAAACATAAACAAAACAAACAGACATTGTTTTTTGTCATCCTTTATTTCTTTCAAACGCATTATTGCACATATTCCTATATGTTTCATTTCAAATCGTCCTGCAAAATTTATTGAAAAAAAAATCTCTAATAAATTATGAATATTGCAACAAATGCATATATAACTAACATGGCTCCAAATTCAATCCAAATGTTCATGGCCAGGATTTTGTTCTGGAAGACTTCTCATCTTCTAATATTGCATGACGTCAAGATTTAATTTCCCCAAACATTCTGCAGCTATTCCTCTGTTGGCCTGGCCTTCTTAGGTCTGTAGGCTACATCCTGTTGTCTGTTGTGACACAGCCAGCCAAGGACAGCGTTCGTCATTCACAAATATGAAAGACCAACACATTGACAGAGGACAGGCATTTTTATGAAGAGACTTCACACTCCCACAATGTAATGCACATTTATCATGTTTTCATATTTTACATCCGGTCATAATATAGAAGAATTATGTAGACCTGTTCATAAACTACTGTAACACATCTCGGAGGCAATTATGTATGTGGATAGTTTTTCTCGTTCTGTCTTAAGGTTGGTGGTATAGAAATAACAGTGAAATCCCAAAACAAGCAAAACAAGTGATTTCAGACACAAAGAAACCTGCAAACAAAAAGCATAACACACAATATGTACGTGACGTGTGTGTGTGTGTGTACGCATGTGCACGTGTGCGTGCGTGTGTGTGTGTGTGTGTGTGTGTGGGTGTGCATGTTTGTGTGCACAAAAAAGCATTTTGTGTGTGAGCATACATTGGTCTTGTTAAAAGTGTTTTGATATGGCAAGCTGTGTAACTCTCAGTAGAAAACCATCCTTCTGGTGTAACTACAGGGATGGGCTCTTTCAATATGTCTGTATGTCCTTATGTCTACTGCTGTGACAGCGGGTAATGTTGGGTGGTCAAAAGGGATTATCCGTATGTCTGTATGTCTGTATGTCCAATGCTGTGAAAGTGGGTAATGTTGGGTGCACAGCAAAATGATTGGTGTTAATTTAACTCGGAGAGTGTTAAAAACAACACCGGGCCAGTGTTTATATAGGTGTTTATACAGGTCTATTTTTAGTTAATTTTACACTTTTGAAAGTGTTATTTTGTAACACTTTTATGGTGTTAAAATATTAACACTGTTATTGTTATTTTGTAACACTTTTATGGTGTTAACCGATTTAATGCCACTATCGGTGGCATTAAATCGGTTAATCGGTTAATTTACTAAGAATTTTCAACACTAGCTAGAGTTGTTTCTGGTCACTATCTGTGTTAATTTAAAATGTATTTAACATTAGCTATAGTTTCTTGTGGTCAACATCAGTGTTCATTCATAATGCACTAATGCTTGCTACTATGCCTAAGACTTTAAAATGTACCAATACTTTAAAGTTTAAGTGAAGACAAATGACAAAATGTTTTTGAAAAATATATATTTCTGTACACTTCATTGACAGTTCAGAAATATATGCAACTATAAAAATAATAGTATTACATAATACATAATTAGTATTTTTCAGACAGGCAGCCTATGTGTAAACATTTTTACACTGGGGGGCTGATGAACCCAAACGCAGACATGAAAGCAAACTAAATAAAGAGGTTTCATTTGGCAGGCAGGGAAAACAAAATGAACAGGCAATGGTCACGCTATTGGCAAACAGGCAGTAGATTCCATAATACTGAGGCATAATCCAGGGCAGGCAACACTTAGACTGGCACGACTGACACAAACACAACACATCACAGACCAGTGAGACATGGACAGATGGGCATCCATGTTGGTCATATTTTAGGGTATGGTCACAAAATGTTTGCCTCCTATTCACTTCCATTCTATGCGAGAAAATGTGGGAATTAAACATTTGCTTCCTATGGCAAAGCAATATCACATCGTCACGTTGGCTACAGTTCAACACAGGTAACTTGGACAGCTGAATTCGCAGTAGCAACCAACAGAAAATAAGGTGTGTGTTTAATGCCACAGGGCTGCAGTTGGCTTCTTAGTGAGGCAGGATGAAATGGAGGAGACTTTGATAAACCACATAACATTCAGCTGGTTTTGCACAATGTACCTAATGATAACAACGAACTGCTCTTACACATTTTCCTGTCACAAAACAACTGCTCTTGTGAAAACAGCTCATGTTATGCATCAGCAACAACCACTCATACAGACTACAAACCAGGAAATTGTGTTCTGTGTGTGTTAACTTTTGCACTGCCCACATTCATGGTCCATCTCCTGGTCAGTTTGCATTTGCGAATACATGGCCACAGCCTCAAACTGGTTGGTTAAAGGTGTTGATGGTGGTATAAAAAAACAATCATATCTGTTGTAAGACCAACTAAATAATTACTGAATATCACTCTTGATACTGCTGTCACATATAGAAAAACTTATTGTTTATACATATTTACATTGTGTATTTTCAAAAAGCTAATACACAAAAACAAAAGGCACACCCACAAGAAGTATGCAAAGGTAAACCAATCGAATGCAGGCAAAAATATGAAGGCAGGCCTTCGAGTGGGTGGCTGTTGGATTTGGAAAATGCAGGTGTGGTTAGTGTCTGGGTCAATATTACATTAACACCAATAATTAATACCAATAATTAACACCCAGCATTAACACCAATAATTAACACCAATAATTAACACCAAGCGTTAACACCAGTAATTAACACCCAGAATTAACACCCAGCATTAAAACCAATAATTAACACCAATAATTAACACCAATAATTAACACCCAGCATTAACGCCCAGAATTAACACCGTCACTGAGCTGGATGTAACACTCTCTGTGTTACTTTACCACCATATGGTGTTAAATCAACACTGCATCTAACACTTCAACATTGACACTGGAATTTCAACACTTTTGATTTTGCTGTGTGGTCAAAAGGACATGTCCGTATGTCTGTATGTCCGTATGTCCACTGCTGTGAGAGCGTGTGATGTTGGGTAGTCAAAGGGGATTGTCCGTATGTCTGTATGCCCACTGCTGTGAGAGCGGGTGATGTTGGGTGGACAAAGGGGATTGTCCGTATGTCTGTATGCCCACTGCTGTGAGAGCGGGTGATGTTGGGTGGTCAAAGGGGATTGTCCGTTTGTCCGTATGTCTGTATGCCCACTGCTGTGAGAGCGGGTGATGTTGGGTGGACAAAGGGGATTGTCCGTATGTCCGTATGTCTGTATGCCCACTGCTGTGAGAGCGGGTGATGTTGGGTGGTCAAAAAGGAAAATTGTGATTGTGAGTTATTGTGCCTGCAATAATTTATAATCTGCCTGTCTTTTTTAAACAGTGGGCTGTAGAGTGAATGAAACTGCGAGAAGCAAAGCTATCAAAAGATTCATGGGCCAATAATCATGTTTGTTCCCATGGCAGGAGAAACAAAATGTATTTTGACAGTACATATACTGTACTGCTGGTTGTGCTTGAGAAAATAGCTTTTGTCATGGATGAAAATACAACATGGGCTCTCTTTTGATCTATTCAAAGACATTGTCCCAACATACATGGATACTCTCCTGGGAAGCAGTGGCCTTTGTTCCTCTGTTATCACTGCACTGAAATGGTCTAACAAAAAAGCCTTAAACCTACGATGTGAGGAAACCTTTGCATATTCTAAATTGCACAGCATTCATGGCGATAATTGACTGATTTATACCTCATTTTTGTTGAATGGTCCACATTTCTGCAGCGCTTTTTCAACCTACCGGCCACACAACGTGCTGTACAGGATTGCTTCACATTCATCCATTCACACACGACTGGGGGTTGTTATGGTTAGGGGTTATGCTCAGGACACCAACACCAAGGATGGATTCGAACCAGTAACCTCTGCCCTACACCCACTGTGCCACTGTCACCCGCCAATGTATTGTGTTGGTAAGACATATAAGTGACCTCTAACAAAGCTCTGAAAGCCTTTAGTAAACTGCTGTGTGTGAATTAAGCTTCAACTGGCTCTGCACTATATGTGTATAGGCTACAGTAATTACACATGCAGGAGACAGTGGTAGCATAAAGGGATTCAGAACAGGGACAAAACAATTAAATAAAACTTGTTGCCTGAATGTTTTTTCAATTTAGTGAATAATTTCCTTACCAATTTAAGCGGGCTGTTGGACTTTTAAAGTTGTGTTTGTGGGTATTGTATTCTTCAACTTTGGGATAGATGTTCATTAACTACATTGCCACCACTCTTTCTGCTGTACCTTAGTAACAGGGTCTGCATAACATTTTCTCCAAAGTATGATGCACAAATATGGGCTCACGTCAGTTAAATGAAAGTAAGGATATTTTGATGAGAGGATGTGCGTGTGTGTGTGTGTGTGTGTGTGCGTAATAGGCCTCAGGACCCCAAAATACATAGCTCTGGTGTCGTCTCTGTTTCTCACCCAGATGATAATGAATAGTTCCCCTGAAAGTTATCATTGATGTGGGCAAAAAGGCTTTATAATGCCAAACAACTTCAAACTTTATTAATAAAAGGAAACATTAGGCCAATGATGATACAAACATTATCAGCATGTCTTTCTATGCATTTCTGGGAGATGTGCTAAAAAGCAAATATTGTTTCATTCTGTCTCCATGGGCAACAGTTGAAAAGTTGCCAAATCTCAGTGCTGCAGTAAAGTTTTATCTCAGCCATCCTTTTCAATGAAGTTGCTTTGGGCAATGAAACCATGATCACATTTTCCTGACAGTGCAGCCTCTCTATTCACTGTAACTAACTCGCCTGATGGATTCATTTAGTTAGAATTGGCTTTTCCAACTGCTGACTTTTGACTTCTGTTGGAATTTAAACAAGAAGCCTATACTCATATACAAAGTTATAACAAAATGGGATACAATATAATTGCAAAAATTAATCTTACCGATAAAAGCAATGCTTTCCTGCACATTTTCGGTAATTCCTTCACAAGTATAGCATAATAAACACAAACCTATAAACATAACAAACATGAACCATCACCACCACTGTTAAAATGTATATAAATACATACAATATTTTCCCCACAATTAAAATGAAATAATTTACAAAGAAATTTTGGCCAAGACTCCCATTGGCTCCTACACTAAAGCTTGAGAACCACTGGTTTAATATGTAGTTCAACAAGAGTTTCTGTCTAGGTAATGTTATGTGTTGCCTTACCGGTGGTGGATGTGAATGACGGACAGAGACATAATATGTTATCTGTAAGATAGAAAAGCAGATTTTTTTCATTTGTCAAGACACTAAGTGTTCAGTCTGTAATGCGGATATTACAGATGTCTGTTCTTTCATGGTTCCCCACTGCTTTGGATGTGCACTTATTTGGTGTGTACGTAATTGGTGTGTTAGTGGACAACCAAGTCACAACTCTTGACATGAAGCCAACGTTGCAGGTCATTCATTGAGGCCTTCACCCCTTGCTTGCCAAGCCCAACCAAGATTCATTTCTTCCTGGCTGACTCAGTGTCACGCTGCAATGTCAAGTTTTGACAAGGACAAATTTAGCCACCGAGGTGTCTGGAGAAGTTAGCACAAGATGTCATTATTGTGGAAATAATTTCTCTACCTCTTTGGTAATATTACCTTTGGTAACATTATATTTCTTAACTTAATCATTCATGGGAGTTTGTGTCATTAGATTTGGCAGCAAAAGCTAGTTTCAACTGTAAGATAATCATTCAATGCATACAATAGGCTGAACATTTTTAATTAAACCCAATATTTTGAAACCATAAATGTCCAGTTTCTACATTGATATTCAGATTAAAGACTTATAGGGTTTTTTGGAAAACATTTCAAAAGTAGGTGTAAACAACTTCTCACACCTGTGTCCTTGGACCATGAAAAGATTAAAAAAGAGAGGAAATTAATGTAGTGTGATGGTTGTATCTGCTTTGATCACACCACATCATTTATTTGACTTATCTAAGACACTTTGCTTATTATATTGAACATAAAGATGTCTTACATGACATACAGAGTATTTTATAAGTACAAACAGGTACATTATCTTGGTGTATTTTACCTTGAATTTCTGTCTCCATTTCTAAGGCATCGCTGGTTTGAGTGAGTCATTGTGTGTGTGAATGGGCGCCTTGCTTTATAAACCTCTGCTAGCCCTGGACGCATGAGTTTAGAGGCCACTTCTCTCTCTCTCTCTCTTTCTCTCTCTCTCTCTCTATGAAGTATCTAACACACACCAGATATCCAGCAGCAGGTCCAAGAGATACATCACCCTGGATAACACAGGAAAGGGACAGTTCATCATGAGTTGCATCTTCTCATTGCTCTTTTGTCTTTTCTTGGCATCTGATGTATCCTCCGCTGTCATCACTGGGGTAAGTCACGCACCAGCTGAAGAGACTGAAGACAGTTCGGACAAAGGTAGAAAAACTGAAACAAAAAAAAAAAAAGAAAAAAGTTATTATTTCTGAAATGTAATAGTCCCCGTTTATTATAAATCAATATCTAAAATATGTTTTTACATTCATTATATGAATTGATTTATATACAGTATAAGTGCTATACATAGCTGTGTAGTGTATATACCGTCTATATGAGCAGTGGCATGCAGAAAGCCTAATGAGTATTATTAGTCACATGGAAAACCACACATGTATATAATATATGAAATCTCAGAACTCTGACTTGTAAATACAATAAGGCAACATTTAAGGCTTACATTTTAGCCATATATAGACAAACCATGTATAAGTCATGTATGTATCATGTCATGCTATATATTGCTGTATATATATGATGTGGTGACCTTGTGGCAAGAATACTATACTAATACGGACACATCATAGCAAAATAATAGAGAGAAAACTCTATTAGGTTTTATTACATATTTTATTAATATTTCTGGAAACACAGAGTTTAAAAAGTACACACCACATGTTTCATCTTTGAAAGATTTGTGGTTTCAAATATAATAAAGTTTATTCTCGTGGCTGAGTGCTGTATTAGCAAATATATATCATATTGATATATCATATAAATATTATATTTAATAGTTGTTGAGTGGACATATGGACATAAAGCAACCAGTAATTCCATCCAAGTCTCACAATAAATTCTTCATTCCTTCATTGTATGTGCAGTTAGAGCTGTCACTCAGCCTCTGCATGGGTGTTTTCTGAGCCTGATAGATTTTTCAGCATCACGTCATCATCACGTTGAAACATGACTGTGAAGCAGAATCTATATTCTCCATTATGCAGCGTAATTGATAGAGATGTCTGTGTTGTGCACGTTGCCCAGGCGTGTGAGAAGGACTCTCAGTGCGGTGGTGGACAGTGTTGTGCAGTCAGTCTGTGGATTCGCAGCCTGCGTATGTGCATCCCTATGGGACAAAAAGGAGATGAGTGTCACCACATGAGTCACAAGGTGAGCTTCTGGTTCTACATGCCTTATTAAGCTGCAGTCTTTTAGCTCACATGTTATTTATTGGTGTATAGTACTGTACAGTGGTAAACCAAGATACATATGAAGCATGCTGGTATCAACATCCTCCACCTGGTGTTCTCTCAGTTTGTCTAGCCCATGGTCAACAGGTGTCAAATGCATCACTTCTGCTACCTATGTTAATTTAATGACTCGGCAATCAATTGTATCATTTCTAGTCTAGAAAAATCTAACAATCTATCAAAAGAAATGTTGATTGACAGACTGAAACTTTTTAGACTGTACATATGAAAAACAATATATGTAATAATGAGACTGATCAAGACTGAACAAGCAATGTGTGCATGGGTCAAACCTTTTAGTTTAATCAGCCACATATAGACCCACTCTATAGACCGGGATTCAACAATTCCTCTACAGGATATGATGAAAGCTTACCCCACATCGGTACACTGTCTAATATGTCCAGGTTGAACACATAGAGGATGATGGCCTTGGAGGGATAGCACAGAGCATTGGATTATTAAGGCCTTAGGTGGAAAGCTAAAAAGCACAACGTTGTCCCTGCCACAATTGCTTTTGTTTTGTTAAATAAACTGTTGAAGCTGTTATGAATCATGTCTTACTAATGTATTATTTAAATATTTTTTAAGTTTTATTAAAAACATATAACTATTTCATAAAGGAGTAATACTTAGAGGTGAAAGAATGGCGTTGGATGGATATACAATATGTATGGATATGGATGGAAATATATTTTTTCATGACTTTTCTCCCTTCAATTTGGGATTTCAGGCTAATTGCATGCAAAACACCCTGCTCAAAGGCGTACTAGGGTACTACAATATTCATGAAGTTGTATACTTATATCATTGTAATATTTTCATCATACTAGGTTCCATTCCTTGGGAAAAGATTACATCATACTTGTCCTTGTCTGCCAAATCTGGCATGCGTCACTCTAGTAGAAGGAAAATCCAGATGTCTCTCACCATATAAGTATCAAGACTATTACCTCTGATTACCTCAGACATCTCTGTGAATAATGTACTGTATACATTTCTTAACTGTTGTTTAAATTCAAAGTGTGTTCACTTAACAAAGTGCCAATATTGCATTGTTTTGTTATTCCGTTTATCTTAAAATGTGGGCCAACAACATGACATTGAGTGTGAAGTTGCTTTTATACAGCAGTTCTATAAAGACAGCTATGTATTTCTTTAATTTATTTAAGTATTTACAGACAACAGATCTGCAGATCTGCAAAGGTAATTGTGTAGCACATAAAACATGTTGCTGTTTTCAAATGTAATGTAACTGGGAACATGACCCACATGCTGCACAAACATGATCATATAGCCTGCGACACATCTCTTTTTTATGTTAATGTGCAGTGTTCACAATCTATTAGGCTACTGCTTTCTACAAATATAACCATAAAAGCTAGATTTTTGAGGAATCATCGGTTACATCTGGCGTAGCCGGTAATACCTAAGCCAGTGCTGTGCACACAGCAGTGCTGTTACATCAGCCCTTTGTCCAATCAAATTGCTCAGACCTAACTTTTTCTATATGATTAATATACTGTATACGTTTGCTATTGCTATTGTTATGTACTGTTTTGCTATCCAGACAGAATAATGAATTGGTATATACTCAATATGTTGTGTGTTATTCTAATACAGAAACCAGGTAGCTTATTTTATTACACGCACAACCCTCCCACTTAACAAACTTAAGTTAATGAATGTATCTCCAAATATACACACGTAATTCATCTCCACATGTTGACTGTTTATTACCTAATATACAATATGTTAATTTGTTGTCTTTCTAACCTGCAAATAATAAAACATTTTTGATAAGTTCTTCCATTGCACTTTCAGTCATTCCCATATTATAATTAAATATAAAGATATTTATGGATATATCTGACACTTTATGATGACATGTATTCACTAAATTGTAGTAATAATATTTTTGATTGAGTGATTGATTAATCACATTGCGCTGGTATACATGTCTTTATGGTTTATGTTTTAGAGCTGCCCTATAGATAACTTTAGAGTTGCATCTCTCACATGCTAGATATGTACTATATCTTTGAATGTAGTAGCAGTATTTAAGATGTTACAAACTGAGAAACACTTTAACGTTCACATTTTTCTAATGTCTTTTATAACTTTGCCATATCTGTGAGCATCTTCTTTTACACTGGGATGCAGGTCTTTAGAAGACGGTGATAAAATGAATCCCTGTCTGCTTACAATTCTTAAATTGCTCCAGGCTCAAAGCTATAATTAGATATGTCCATTGTGTAAGGCACTGCTACACATGCACATTATGCTTTAGTAATGCTCTGTCCTAAAAATCTAAAGGTCTAACCTTAATGTAGGGCTCTCATGGTGAGGCGCTGGCCCATATACTGGTGAAATATGCACTGACAAGTCACCTATACAGATTCAGATACAGAAGACTATTTGAGTTTTATTTAGACATGTCCAGCGAGGTTAAACCCATGTGGTAAACATTAACGTGGCTATGCTTAAATGTGTTTGAGGCTAATATTATAAAGCAAATGACTGCAAATGAACTTAAAATGAATATGTGACTCACATATGTATCACAAATTGGCAGTTGTCCGAACTGTTTTTGACAACCACTGAGTGAGAGAGCAAATTGTGGCCATTGTGTTTCCCAATATAAAGTTAGTAAAAAAACATAACATGGAGCAGGCAGCAGTAAAGAGAGAGAGAGAGAGAGAGAGAGAGAGAGAGAGAGAGAGAGAGAGAGAGAGAGAGAGAGAGAGAGAGAGA
>JAODLL010000020.1:2470525-2490267 GCA_026546735.1 Forbesichthys agassizii | reverse complement strand
TACATTAGAATTAATTTGAAGAAAGTACGCTAGGATGTTGACGAAAATACGGTCATTTTTGCCTCACTGTCACAATATAGCATAGCAATTGTTTTAGCTGATGCTTCAATGGACCTTTCGCAAGAGATTGATTGGCGATATTTCTCAATAATTAAGAAAGAAACAATCTAAAATTAAATAAAGCGATGATTGTCTTTATCTTAACATTAAGATTAACTATTATATCACTAGTAAGCCTATTTTTGTATATAGGTGTTTGCTGTGGCGATATACCGGTATGACCCAGCAATAGGCTGCAATATCCTATCATAAAAATCCAGAATTTTATGAAAGGGACCTTCACAGTAATTAAAGCTTAATTCCTGTGTACACAGACACACACACACGCACACACCAACACACGCACACAAACAAACACAGTGCATTATGCAGGTCAACAATATCATTATCTTGTCTAGTCTACAGTTGTCTGTCAATTGTGCTGATGTTAGGCAAAACAAAACAAAATGTATTGCTACAATCAATGGACAATACACACTTGAAGAAACAATCACATTCCACTAATTTCTCCCTGTTGATCTAAACAAAATAATAGAAAATGTTGGTCCCAGGAAAACAGTGAACATTTGTTTTTCTCATTTGACAGAGAGGACACATTTCTGAAATCATAGCATTAAAAATAGAGACAAATTCATTAACTGCAATAATATCCTGTATAATGTTCCACTTAATGTCACACAGAGAGAGAGAGAGAGAGAGAGAGAGAGAGAGAGATAGAGAGAGAGAGAGAGATTAATGCATGAATGAATAGACTGGAACAATGACAGAACAGAACCGCAACGAAGAAAGAGACAGATTTTTTAATATCAATTTCAGGTATATATAAACGCCAATTACTCGACTAAATAAAAAGAGACTAGAGATTAATTTCCACTTTTCATCATGGCAAAACAGAATTATGTAGGCCCATTGCTGCCGCAAGTTTCCATTTCATAGTTCAAGAGTCATACTTGAAGACATTTATAATTAATTGCTACAAAATCACAGTATCAATTTGCTCCATAGCTGGGAGCAGTTCTGCTCATACACAAGCAAAGACATGCACAGCAGTCACACAGAACATCTAAATCAGCATTGAAACAGCAGACACTGTGTCTTCATTTCTGATATTCCTTTTTTCCTGTTGTCTCTTAATCTATATAATACTCTTGTCCACAGTACAAGCAGCAGTATAGCCTCATGGAAGACCTGAGTCAGCTCAAAACTGCCACTGCCTCCCCACCTCCAACAGAATATGGCACATGAGAACATAATTATTCATTTTTGGCAAAGGTTTTTATTAAATGCTTCCTCTATGACTGGGCAGCAAATACATTCATTTTTTATCATGGGTGGCACTGCGGAAACCTCACTGATAATCATGCCAATTTTAGAGCCATGCTCAAGCTACATACAGCACAATGTGTTTGTAGCCAAGTCCTATTTATTTGTATGGTCACAGTCACAATGGGCTTTACAAGGCCACAATGCACAAATAACCTAATGACAACCTCTATAGAGTCACATATGTATAACCTGTATGTAAAGTATAATGCATTTAAAGAGCATACGTGTAATTTAGGAATAATGAGTTCCTGGTTAACTTGATAATAAATTGATTACAGTAAACTATAATATCTTATTTGAGTCTGTTCAACTCTTTGAACTATTTGTAGTTATGTCTTTATTTGTTTGTACCTTTGCAACTGAAATCAAAAGATCCCTTTTTGGAAGCTACTGTAAACCTATCTCAGACATTTAGCACTTCCAATTGACACTGGACTTTGCAGTATATCACACTGTGAGAAGAACATCTTTTACGAGATTAAATCTCTTAATCACGTTCTGAAAAACCCTGCGTAATTAACATAAAAGAGAACTTTGAGTCATGATGGCTTTAATCTCTTTATACTATTTCTAATTTTCAGAAGACTTTTTTTTTAATTGACTGTATTATATGTATGCATATATGCATATATGTATGTCTATAATTAGTGGCTTAGACATTTAATTATAAATTAACATTAGAGCTTCACTGGTGAGAATGAGTAACCCCCCCCCCCCCTCTCTCTCTCTCTCTCTCTCTCTCTCTACTACTGCTGATCCCTATCTATCACTTTGCGCTCAGCATCCCAGCAGAGTCTGACTCTACCCATCCCTCCACCGCATTGCCTCTCCCATTCTCAATGTTACTTCTGCCAATCACTCTTTATCTGGGGTCTTCTTCACATTATCGCCTTCATGGCTCTCTTCGTTGCACCGCTATCTTCATGCTATGTGTGTACTCCTCTCGTTTCTTGTGTTCATCCATCTATCTGTCCCCGGGGTTGTGGGGGCTGGAGTGTATCCCAGCAGGACGGCACTTTTTAAGCACACTGCAGGTCTAAAACACATTCATACAGTATACGGGACTGCTGAAAAACACACACACAATAACTTACTCTACAAGAGCAAGGTGAAGGAAGAATGTAAAACTTTTTCAAATCTCTTTATTTCATATCCTTCATTTATCCCACACACACACATTCAAAGCAAGTGTTTTCATGTGACGAGTCTGCAGTAAGATTGCAAGCTAGTTGTTGCGTTGTAAGATGAAGCCATTGACTTCAAAATGTTTGATACACACTGGCCATGAGCACACAGCAAAGTCCCATAGAAAGTCAAAATGTCAAACACTAGGCTGTCTCTAACGATACAGCCAGGGCTAGGCCTACAGTAGATGTAAACACACACACAGGAAAATATGATAAAATATGTTCAATCAAAAAGTCTAGCAGGCAGGATTATGGCCAGGACAGGCAAGGTTAAAGCAATGTACCAAATAATAACCAAACAATAACCAAAACAATCTGATTGGCACATGCAAGTAAGTAAACAGGCTTGGAAGGCACCAGTCAAACACACAAGAGTCAACAGGCAGGTAATTTACTATTCAAAGTGGGGAAACGGACTGCAGCTTCCCCACTGTGATGCTCAGTCTAGGGGTTGTTGGTGGGAATGTTGGTGACACCATCCGTATACTGTAACATTATCTTATAGTCTCCCTTTTCGACTAACAACGACTAGCATGCTGTTCTGGATTAGCGCCCCTGAGACCTCATGATTTTGTGATTTAGCAAAGAGTGCTACATCAGATCGGTCTAGTTACCCTGAACAGAAAATCATTTGTTTCAGCGGATAGATGGTCGATGCTGACAGCAAGAAGAGCCTGTGTTTGAAAATGATCTTTACGTGCATGGGTCTTGTCCATAAGTGGCTCAATCGCCTATACTGTAGATTGACATGTACAGTAGGCTACTTGGACGTATCCTGACATGCCAGGTATGACACATCCATCTTGCGAGCCATCTATTTTTAACTGTTTTAAAAGGGCAGGCGCTTTCCAAAAAAAAAAAAACGTTAAAAAAAAGATTTGATGAACCTGTGAACCAGCCTTTTGTTATCCACTCTTGCGGTAGAAAAGTCGGAAGAAGAGTAAAAACATATTTTGTATTGAAACAAGCCTTTTGCTTTATAAATACATTTGAATAAACCTGATGCTATATCCTTTAGGCAACTACGTCAACCTCTGCAGGACCTGCCATTGTCGTTTCGACTCAAGTTGTTTTCAAAGGCTCCTTCGTCACACCTAAACCACGCCTGTAGAAAACTACAATGCTGTTTGGCAGCACACTATAGGTTTACCAGCCTGAAACACAATTTCCCAGCTCTCCAGACTGATTCTCGTAGCGAAGTAAAACTGAAGCTTGCGAGATCAGGATGGTCTCGTGAGGCTAACTTGGACATGCCTTCATCACAAACACTTTTAGATGAGAGTCCAGGTACAGACTGTGCTTCTGCCAGCACCATCACTCAGTGACTTTTAAAATGAGTTTATTTTGTACATACAGTACGTGCGCTACGTTACAGCCTGTGTATCACTCAGCATTTCGTCTCCTTCCATTTTAAATGTGCCTGTCTTCTTTTTTCTCTTGGTATCTGTATTGAAATGATCAAATCTCTGCCCTTTTCCTCCATTTTAGTGATGCCACTGCTACCTTACACCTTCAGTTAATGCCCCATTCCTTTCTTCCACACGGGCACAACTGCACTACTGCGGGTACTGGAGTTCCAAACTGGAGAACTAGGGCAGGCAGCTCCTTAATTACTTCATTAATTTTAATCTGATCCATTTAATTACATTTTTCTAGCTCCCCTCTCTCTCCCTATCCAGTCGGGTGGAAGTTCCCTCAGATGCCCGGTGTCACTGTGAGAGACCATGCATGTCCTCTAGAGCGTTAACAGAAGGCTTGAAGGAATGGGTCAGATGCACCTTCCATCTTAAAATCTATAATGTTTTCTCCCCTAGCCAAAACAAAGAGGCACTCTTGTTCTTTGTATGAGCTGTACTTATTCGACCAATCTGTCCATCGGAATATATGTATCTGCTGGAGTGGGTCAGAAATGTAACCCCTCAACATCTAATGGCTCCCTCCCCTTCTCACTACCCCTCCTTATAATACATTGAAGTAGATGTGTGCACGTATTATATTTTAGAAAACCAGCAGGAGATACTGTAAAATGTGTCGCCTGAAGGGACACAGCGCCGTCACGCTGGTAAATTGCTGAGTTATCCGCTGTCATTTTCTAATCAGCCCCAAATTTATTGGTTGTACTGGGTAATTATCAGTGTCGGCAGTTATTTTCGCATTCGTCAGCTAAGCCCTTTAGAGAACGCCCTGAGCATATTGATATTGGCACAATACTATATTAAAAAATGATTATTAGTGTGTGGAGTAAGATGGCATGTATAAATTGAAGGTTAGTGATTGGCCACCAGGTTGTGAGTTTGAATCCTAGAATCCATTACTGAGTTTGGGAGAGTGATTAAATTACGTTTAAATTACTATAGAGTATCTTTGCCAAGATAAGATACAATGTAATTACTTATGGGACATTGGGTCATCAAAACAGCAAGAAGTCAGCAGACATTTTCTAAAGGAGATGCATTAATTTAAAAAAAAGAGTAAGAGCTTGAACAACAGGTAATATTGTTGACTAGTTGCAGTTGTTACTCAGTGGTTGTTAAGGTGTACTTATTGTGGCTAGTGCATAATGTACAGTATCAGTCCAGGCATATCACATTGCTAAGTGCAGGTAATATATTTGTTCAAATCCCTCCTGCTATGCTGGTGAAGTAGCTTGATAATACCAGGCACTTAAAATGAATTAGAGACACCCACCTCATTATCCTGCCATATAAGATTTATGAATAGGTAAGATTCCTCCATATAACACAGTGCAACTAAACATAGCTCAAGGAAAGCTTTGATTCATTGCAAACAGAGTATTGCGGTATTATGTATGTGACCTGGCCACAAACAAATTAATTCACCAGGTAATTTGATTATAATTGTTTTTAAAAGTGACTTGTGGCTGTTTCTTTTACTACAGAGAGTGATAACGATAAAGTACATAGTTTACATAATGTTTTACAAACTGGTTCCCATGGAAACAATACTGATATAGTTTTTTTACAAATGATGTACAATTACTAAAATGTGTTAAAAATGTATATATCACTATTTTCAAAAACACACAGCTTTGTGTCATGTGTCAATAAGGTACCATATAATGATTCCACAATGACAAATTGGTATCTTACTGCCAAAAAGGTGTAATGGACAAGACAGAGCTTAAGACAACTCTCAAGGAAAGGATAATTTGCAGTCAGAAAGTCTAAGAACCAGAGAGAAAATGAGAACGAGAGGATAACACACAGGGGGAAAAAGGAGCCAATAGCAAAACAACAGAGAAACGATTTTAAGGGATTGGCCTGGCTCTTATCACTGAGGAGCATGTGTTCAGGACGGACATGCAGAAAAGCCAACCTCTCAATAAAACCAACCAACCAAACGCCTGCTTTGGAATTTAATAAACTAAATGCCAAATTGAGGAACGACATCTTTTGAGTTATAAGATTGCAGATTGTATGCACATAATTAATTAGGAAGAGACCACCTAATAATTCATCGTAAATATATTATAGTGGGGAAAAAGGTGTTAATTTCTAGATTAAGTGGTTTAACTCGAAATGTTTCTCTACACTCAGTTTGTTTCATGTGTCAAATCAAGGTGTGAAAGGGTGAAATGTGTCTTTGTTCGATGTTCGCAATAATTCTATGGATTGGTGCAATATTCATAAACCGGTCTAACGTGAACGATTAATTGACTAAGGTTATGAGACGCAGGTATTAGTTAAGACACATATTTCCAATACATTATAGTGTGAGTGAGACGTTTAATCTTCCAAAACCAAAACAAAACATTCTCAGCCACTTCTGGTGTGACCAAAGATCAACAGCAATAACTATTTCAACAATGATTTTAAGGACAATTCATCTTTTGGATATTCCAATTTCATTATTTATTATAGTAAACAGTAATTATAATTAATGAGTACTTGACCAACTATCAACCTATACATCTTTCAAACCTTAGTTTGTTAGATTAGATTAAGTTTAATTTAGTTAGATTAAGTCAGAAGCATAAGAGGAGTGTTCGAATGTTATTGAGTCACATTACACCTCACGTTTAAAGACAAAGATAGAGACATGCTTCCTTTTTTAATGTTTGTTTATTTGGTATCCCTATTAGCTGCAACTGTGATATCCGCTGTTTTCCTTGGGTCCACATAAAATAACGACTGGCAAATAAAAGGAAGTGAAATCCTGTTGTGTGCTCAGAGTGACTAAAATACTGCCCTTGCATTTCCGTCACGTTCAATTTCCCATTTTACTCAATCGTGCAATCACTACAGCAGCCAATCAGCTCGTCTCCCTCCAAATAACAAATGTAGTAAAAAAAAAAAAAAAAACATAGACCCAAAGTAATTCTGGGATTTCTGCTTTACTTCGCAACCTATCGCGGTGACATTTTAATGATATTCATGCCGTTATTGGGGAAAATTATTCAATAAACGGAGACTCAGCAATGTGTGAGGGAGAGGGATTATGCATTTCAAATCAGCCTTGGCGCGACGTAATAAGTGTATCCGACACCTTGAGGAGGGTACTGATTGCTTCTGTTCATGTGGGTAATATTTTCCATGTCGACACATGGTGCAGAAAAATAATTACGAAAAAGAATCTTCTTCCACACCCAATTGCTTCCTTCACATTGCCCTTGTAGAGTAAGTAAGGTTTGTGTGAGTGTGAGTGAGTCACTACTGTTTATGGATATGGTCATGTGGATAATAGATGGCTGAGAAACAAAGACGATGAGTGTCCGCTTCGTTGGTTGATTGGGTCTATCACACAATCTATACCCCTTTGTTTGTAAGCATGTATTAGCTGCATTTAAAAACTCTAGTCTAAAGCACATACATTAAATACAAATGCCTATAAAGCAAGCACTTATATGACTTCCTACCACTATGTTACATTAAGTGCAGTAGCATCTCAGACCAAAAAAAAGCTTGGTGGGCTATACAAATGCATGCATGCGTGACTGGCCAGACAGAAAAAACAGAGGAGCTTGGATTACCTTACAACATACAGGAATGTGGTGTCATTCCCTGCTCAGGACACAATTACTCCACTATATACTGAGTTATTTGCTGATATATTATTGCTTAAAATATGGTAGAGCACCGTTAATAATGACAACAGTAATGTTACTACAGAGAAGTATTCTAGTTAGTAACTGTTGTGCGCTGGTCACCTTAAAAAACACAATTATTTTAGACAGTTGTAACCTCGGAAAAACAATTACATTATATGGGTCTGGCACTTTGGACACAGCAATAATGAATTCCAATAATACACAATGCCATTATGGCTAATTTTGTATTTGGTTCTGCTTTATTGCATCCTTTGTATTAAAGCCATCCATCACAAAGCCTAGCTAGTTCACTCTGAAGGTTAGATGCATTCACTTTTTGGCGCAAATCCTTGTCGTAATGCTTTGGGAATGTTAGTACAATAATATACGTCATGGTAGGGAAATAATATCTATTTGACTTTAGGTAAATATGATTTGTTTTCTACCTATATGCTTCAAGGTTAAATGGGTAAAATACTATTTATATTTATTTAATATTAGCTGTATTATTTTGTTTCAAATCTTCATTTGAACTAGCCTTGTATAATCAGACTTATAATAATTCACCGTGAATCTGGACACGATTCATTGGGGATTGTTTGCAATAATGCATCCTAATGTGCGTAGAACTTACTTTTGGTGTAGATGGCATTGCTACTGTTCATATCACTTTATCTAGCTTTAACACTGCTATTGTTCAAAACTCATAGATGTTTGCTATTTTGGTTTTCTAAATATTTACAGTGGTGAGATTTCAAATAAACACTAGCTGCTGAAATTAGCTGGTGCAATGTTCTGACAGTTTGTCTGCGTAAAAATGTTACTTATAGAATTGTTTGATATTAAATATTATATATATATATATATATATATATATATATATATATACACACACACACACACACACACACACACATGTGTGTGTATACTGTAGAGAGCGAGAGAGAGAGTGCTGTACTGTATACTGACATATATATTGTCCACACATGTGCCAACAGAACAGCGATGTCTTTAGTTATAACAGGTGTTTCTAAACTGTTTACATTTTCCAGCATCACATGCCTATCTGTTTCATTATGCAGCATCCAATATCATAACAAAAACCAGGTTGCGTTCAGATAAGAAAAAATGCCTTTTCTTTCTTGAAATCCCCAGTGAGAGAGTCTGCAGTCAAGCAGTACTACATCTGCGTGAACATGCATCCACTAGAAACACGGGGGGTTGAGTGGGCCCCGAACATGTCTGCACAAAGGCAATAGGCGGAGCTTTGAATGTGTCTTTTCCCAATGCATAATTAGAGCGGGCTAGTCGGTTAATTGTTTGGCTGATACGGCAAGAGGAGAGTGTGGCAATGAAGCAGAGGATGCTTGATTCATGACGGTGAACCGGCGGTTTGAAGGGTGTCGACTGATAAGACCGCAAGGGTAATTAACAGAAAGAGAGAGGGATGGCGGGAGAAAGGAGAGCGATGGGAGAGAGGGAGCCGGTGAACAGAATAAATGTCATAAAACTGTCCCAGGAACCTGTAATGACTTCAAATAGAATGGGGAAAATGGAAGAGCTGGCGTGGTAGTGGGGAGATTAAGACACAAAGTGAATAAAGAAGAGCAATGATTAAGGGCATCATTTCATTTTATTGCACAATGGCACCCCGGCCACGGATACAAGCTCAAAATGAACGCTTCTTAAAAAAACAACAACTCCAAAACAAACAAACTGTGTGCGCGGGGAAGAAATCATTTTTAGCTTTTTCAAGATCAACGGCCTTGACCAAAGAGCAGTGAACCGATGGCAAAGTCACACAAAGATAATAAAAAAATGTAGACATGACATTAGACAAAACACATACTAACAGAAATAGAACAGCTTTGTTTGAAGGACAGAAACATGAGGCAGCAAGGACAGGCTTTGGGAAACAGCAACATTGTAACACTACGCTACATCTACTAACTCACTGGAAGAGGGAGTTACCCAAAACATGAATTGCTTACTCAAAAGCATATAAACCCACCCCACTAGACTTATTTTGTGTCCCCCGCTCCTAGGGGCCAACTGTGTTAACCAGCGGTTCATCTTTTGTAATCTGGCTTGTTGTTTGAACTTTGACCTTGGCCCACTTAGTTCACACAGACCCATGGGATGTGGGAGTATACAGCACCTGACCCTCAACACAATGGAGGGGCCACACATTCCCAAGGCAAGGTCAAGGGAGCAATTGTATTTGGGTCCTTATTAGTCTATCTTTTTGTCTCCGTGTGTCAGCCAGTCTACAATAAATGGCTCGCCTCACATGACATGATAGCCTAGCCCCTTTCATTAGAACAGCTCACAAACAAAATAGAAATAACATATAATCTTTCATTATACACCTCTCTCTGCTTATCTCTGTACATCTTCGTAACACTATTCATTACCATGTCGTCTCTCCTTTTTGTCCCGCTCTCTTTCCTTCCTTTGAGTTTCCAACCAATCAATCTGTCTGTCTCTTGCGCTCCTTCAGCGCCAACTGCAGCCAATCAATCCCTCATAATCTCCTCTAACCAATCACCTTTTTGTTCACCTACCAATACGGCTTTTCCCACGGGAGCCAATAATGGCAGTGTGGTGAGGCTTGAGAACATTCTGGAATTGGTGCCCAGGTGCACTGGACAAGATAGGCTGGCTGGCCTTGGTCACTGGCTTACGGACACAGATGGACACAACTAACCCCAGGTGCTAACAATGAATGTGAAATGAGACAGGGAACACATGTGGCCTTGAACATGAACTAAGCAAAGAGGTGGAAGAGGAAGGTGTGTAAATTAGAACATGAGAGAGAGAGAGAACTGACAAAACCTTTTGCAGAATAATCACCCCATGTCTGAAGTAATTCTGACTTCTGTTGGGGGGAGTTGTCTAATTAAACAATTCCTAGAGTAAACAAATGCTTTCATTAGGGGTGAATGCAATTGAAATAAATCTTGATATTTATTTCTTGCCAGGGAATTTGTCCTCTTGAAATAATTGGCTAATAACAAAAAAAACAATTTTTAAATAATTTAATTTAAATTAGTGATATGTGTTATAGCATGTTGCAAAACAGCTAAAGGGCCTGCTCAAACTGCAGCCATCTTTAGCCTGTTAACTGCGGCATGGGCAGGTTGTGAAGCCAATAAACATACATTTGTATGCATTAGTTTTTCTTGTCACCCCACTAGTTCCATACCACTAGCCTACCCCATAGATGGCAACATCTAGGCTAAACTAAACAAGCAGGGATGTCTGCTTTATGATTTAATTAATCAAATACATGTCTTAAAAAATGAGGGCTACAAAACACACTTTAGATTGATGACAATAAATGAATTCATAATAGTCTGATTCAGTTGTTCTTTTAGGTGCAGCAAAATGCTCTCACCCAATCTCTCTTACAGTACTGTATTAGGCTACCTAGTCTACGGCTACCTTGGTTCACATGAATGCAAAACATTGACGTTTGGCTTCTGTTTAGATATTGTTAAAAATGGTTATGGAAAGCACAATTGCATACACACTAGACGATCCTATCAATACATTTTATTATTGATATTATGATATTACTTACTTCGCAAGTCATGCAGACAGAACGGATGAAACACAATCCATAATGTGCATAGTATAATAATAATAATAGCATAATAGCATTGAAGAGCCTGCATTATTTGGAAAAAATATGTTGATGCGAACGTCTGAGATTGGTCGGGGTGATTTTGAGCCATTTTGAAATTGCCCAAAAAGGGTCTGGAGGCTAAACATACTCAATGGAACTTTGACACTGACTGGATTAAGACATTTAGAGGTGGGACAGTCAGCTATCGTAGTGTACACTGGAAAAGTTTGAATATCCCATCATTTCTCTTTCTCCCTTGGGCAGTGCATCACCCAATTGCCCTAAGGAAGAAACCGTCCCTGCTCTAGATTCATCTTCTGTCAATTTGCTAGTTTGTGTAAGATATTGCCAAATATTCTCCATTAAAATATTACTCCTTTAAAGTGTCCAAAAGTCTCATTTGAAATCAGTATTACTAAACTGTCTCACATGTCTCTCTACTCCCCCTATAACTGAAGATACATTTCAAGCATTCAGTGTGATGGGAAAAGATGGGCTTTGAGGAGTGTTTAAGTAAGGCTCCAGTTACACTAACAAACTGTGCCACACGCCTTTAAAGGCACCAACAAAAAACAATTGCATGTGTTTGTCAGCCAAGTCCAACTGAGACGGAATAGCGTTCACAATTACATTCCAGCCAATCACTACACCAGCTGATCTCGCTAATGTGATCCGTCCTGCCTGGTTGAAGATGTAGCTAATCAGTCAAATCAGCTTGTGAAGTGATTGGTTGAGGCATACATCGACAGTCTCCACTGTCTCCATGGCACATAGGTAGAACCACTGGTGAGACTGCAGCTGTCCCACAGGCAACCTGCCAGGCCCAGTGACACGTGTCACCGAGACAGTGGGTTCAAATAGATCACAGCGGCTCAACTTGTGACAACACAATCTCATTGGATCAATGTTATGCAACAGTGTCCTTAAGCCTCCATGTGATGGATCGTATGTGAGAATAACTTTGAGTGATTTAGTTATATAAAGTATTAATTGAATAATATAAGATATAAAAGATTAAGAGGTATTACAAGCATTGAATACCAATAGGTAACACATACTGTACGAAAGCAACAGAGTTGAGTAACTATCTAAATGAACAAGAACTATAATCTGTGATTTGTTGGTTATCCTTTGGTACAACAGTGATACTGAAGCAAGGATCTGAGGTGCGGGAGTAGAAATGAATAGGAATATGATAAAAGTGAGGAAAGCTACGGTCTGAAAGTTCCTGAAAGTTGGGTGGGTTCTATTGCGTTTCAATCGCTCATCGCGCAGACTTCCACTCATTCCATGTATTTCTCCGTCACTGCACATGTAACATTAGGGGCGTTTTATCCCTCTCTCCGCCGTTGCCTTGCATCCCTCCTGTCGCTAACAAATCCCTCGTTTCTCCGCCTCTCCCGTCGCACAGTTCCAACCGACTCCTGTCCACTCCCCCCATTACTCCGTCCCGTCTTCCATTGCCACGTTCTCGCTCCCCGAGTGTCTTTTGTGTTCCACCTCCCCCACCACCCTGCCATCTCGCCCCTCTTTCACCAAATCCTCTCGGATCCCAGGTAGGTAAGGAGGCATCTGCTGTGGGCCTAATGAGCTGAGGAAGGGTCTCTGCTGGAAGAGCCCGGCGTGATCGCTGTTCCCATTTAGGGGCTGGTCTCGCTTCACATGACTCTGAGATAGGCCTGCTAGAGGAGGAAGGGTGGGGTGGGGGACACGGCGATGGATAGACAGTGGATAGAGAGACAGCAAAACAGAGATGTAGAGGTCTGAGAGACCGGAGAGTCGTAGAGTGTGGCAAAAAGTAAAGAGGGTGAATCTTAAGTGTCTTTTATTGAGAGAGTGAATTAAGGGATAGTTTGTACATATTTGTATTGAGGATTTGTAAGTGAGATTTTTGATACATTTCAATATATCCATTCTTGCTGGTTGTACCAAATGTAATCCAAGCTGTAAGTATATAATGACCTTACTTTAACCTAACATAGATCTTGACATTGTGAAATGATTATTTCTGTAAACATCAATGTTGCTTTGGAGGTGTTTCAAGTTATCCCCCATTTACTTGCTTAAAATGGGGGAGCGCAATAGAAACGCAAGCTGTTGTATTGACCATTGGTCAATTAGAAAAGAGGAATGTCAAATATTCAGAACCACCCTTTTAACGTAACAAATTAACTCCATCGATCAGCTGTTTTGCTCATCTGTCTCCCAACTTCATCAATAATGTCCACTAAGCTGAGCCCTCCATACCAGTAGCAACTTAAACAGTGGATAGTAACTCGTCTATCCTGTTAGTGTAGCTGTTTCAATATTGTTCTGTTTCTCCTCAGCCACTATATGCGCCTATGCAGGGCATATACTAATTTACAATTCCTGGTAGATTGGTTGGCTGCCTTGCTTGTTTAAGTAGGGTGTTGGTGTGTGTTTCTATGTGGGTGCATGTGTGTGCACACACACCCCTTCATTTGAAAAACTATCTGACCATGAAACACAAGCTGGTGTCTAAATGTCATTGTACGCCTGAAATATATAGTGCAGTTACTTACACCCCTGCATACGACCTTTGACACACGACTGTGTGTGAACTTGGTATGGATTCCCTGCTGAGAAATTGTATATTGACAAAGAAAGTTGGCATTCAATATAAGGTCAAATCATAAACATGCAGTATAAGTTAGAGAATGTCTTCTTGTCAAGTTCTCTATTCTGTAAAAGCAAAATTTTATTATATACTGTATTATTCTGACATTAAAGTCAAACAGCACTGATATCGGAATTGCAGTTTCAACATGAAACATTTTGATATTGCCAAGCCACAGCAGTGGCCTTATGTAAAAACATCTTCATTTATGTGTGCGGTACTGCTTCCAAAGATCACGCTTCTTACAGAATCCCTGTTGCTAAAAGCAACCTGAGGTTTTAGTTATTCAATAAAACTAGTATAATGTACACACAAGTTTGAAGACACACAAGATGAAGTGTTTTATAAAAAGTGTATTAATATTATATTATAGGCTACAGGCCTAAATAGGCGTAATATCCAAGGGCCAGTTGTTCAAAAGTAATCTGAGCGGATTTCAAATATTGGATTGAATCAAGTCTTGAGAATGGTTTGTTCAAAACAACAACAAAAAATTCAAGTACTCCAAGTAATCCAATCTTGGTTTTGAGCTGGATCAAACATTCAGTTTGTGTTGTTCAAAACGTTTTAGTAGGTTTTGGATACATTTGATCCAAACAACTGGATTATCTTGATCTCAGCAGAGGATTCAAGTTGGATTTCAGTAACAAAATGTACTAAAGTAATACATTTACATAATGTGATACTCCTGTATATTTAATATGTTGTAACTTGATTAAAAGGCAGATCAATTAGCAATTGTAAGATAATACACTTTGTCAAATTCAGTGAATAGTCCAACATTCCCATTCTTTACTGTATGTATGATGAAAGAATAATCTGGTGTTTCTACACAGCCCTATCTTTGTAATTGGGAACACAAAAAACGTGATGCAGACTGCACCACAGAACACTCCTACACTTGGCAATGTGTCTTCAATGTATGATTGACTTCATTTAGCAAGTGATAAAGTAGATCAAATAGACATGAACCCAAATAACTGTCAATATCAAATAATGCACCACCATTATAATAATGCTTTTATTATTTATTTGTCGTGGGTGATGTGAAAACTAAAATAAACTGGCCATAAAATGAGATATTTATTATGTTCTGCTGTTGCCTCTGCTGTCTCTTCAAATGAGAACATTTCATTTGACCACTGGTGATACCTGTGGTCAAATAATTAAATGAACTTTAGAACCACATTAGTTTAAGTTGCAAATGGCAACTTAAATGTTAAAATAGAACATCAAGAATGCTGTCTTTCACCATTTAAACCATGTCCTTGAGTTTTCAAGTTTCCGAGACAAATCCACAAGCTTGTTCAGACAAGAGAATCTGTGTTTAGGAAGATAAGAAATAAAGAAACAAAGCTCCACAGACAAAGTTTGTGTTGTTCTAAGAGCTTAGTGAGGCCCATTCGTAGGAGTGCTGAAACTCTGTTGTTTTCCCTAGTGATCTGTGATAGGCTCGTCTATATGCTTCCACCAGAGAGGGGATCTGAGGAGGACAGAGAGAGAGGGGAGATATGAGGCGGACATATTGGAGAAGTTGAAAGGAGGACATTGGGGAGAAATGGATAGCACAATTGATTCTCCAAATAAGAAATGCCGAGTGCTGTCAAGTAAATTGTACAGGATTTGGCAATGAGTATTGATACAGGCTTTTATCAGCCGTTGATTTGACTACATCTGTTACAGCAAAATAAATAAATCATTAATTGTGAATGAGTTGGAGAATCATTCATGTCCAAATTTAAGTGTTGAATTTAAGTGCTGTCCCTTTAAATGCATGAACCAAGGTTGTACATACATGTGGATAAAGGGTATAATTCTCTCTGACGGTGACATTGTCTCCATCCAGAGTGATACATGGGTCGCTCTATGAATTGACCCGCATGGATTGGATACCAGGGACGTGATTCACCTGGACTGTGGTGCACACTTGCATTTCATGTAGTATAGTGATTAATGGTGTGTCTTGTTAGAAACACCAGTGGGACAACCCTGTGACCTTTCCTAATCAGGTCTCTGTCCTTGTGGCTATTCTGTTTCAGTGCATCAGGGTACACTCCACATATAAAAGTACAATAAGCTTTTCTGGTTTTACATGAAAGTCTATAATTCATATTAATTAACGTTGTTTCTGGACAGAAAATAATACTATAGTAACTATTAAAATCTTGTTAATGTGTTTTACTTTGGATATGTGTTGTTTTATTTGCACTTCTGTTGACTCTGCTGCTGTAACAACTTAATTCCATCTTGGGGTTCAATAAAGTATTACTGCATGTTCCGTATATAAATTACAATGTACTGGGTATAATATGGACCCTGAAGTACAGATGACAGCTCATCTGAAAGATCTATTGCTAGTTATCTTTCTCCATATATTTCTATATCTTTATTTATGTTTTGTAGTGTGTGTGTGCGTGCATGCATATCTGTGAATGTTTTTAAATGTATATGCTCATGTGAACCTGTACATGTGTGTGCCGGGTATTGTGACACGTTATGTGTCACAATATATTGTGTGTGTGTGTGTGTGTGTGTGTGTGTGCGTGTACTCTTCCGCTCCACACACTTTTCATTTCGTACCTCCTACCTTCTCCTGGCATCTGCTCCTCTCCTACATACCTCCTACCTTCTCCTCTCCTTAATTTGTCATGCCTCCTTCCATGTTATCGGGAGCAGAAAAGACAGAATACTGTAGTGCCAAGGAGAATGGACAATGAATGATATATTTATATATATTTACTCTGTACCATGTTGGAAACACAGTATTTGATGTTTTACCTGGTGAAATCTCATTTTTTAAATATGTGGACTGCAACCTGCTCCAAATCGAGTGTGTGTACCTGTATAATATCATATTCCATTTAGATACACTTACTAAGCACTGAAGATGTTTATCAGGTTCCTACTTATTATTCCATTAACCTTTAAGAATCATGGTTGTATTAACTGTTTATTCAGACAATTAAACTATAATCAAATGTGATGCTTTTTGAGATCTTTAAAGACTGAATTAAGATTTTCCCTATTTAGAGGTTTGTGAATTGTGAATGGTTACCTGTCTTCGGTATCACGTCCAGGATGCTGGGGAAATGGTGATGTACTGCCCATGTATACGCAATCATTTATTTCAGACAGTATCTGCATGCACAAGCACAGATAGTCAAGGCAGTTTTACATTTACATTGACACGCTTACATTCATGAGGCAGCCCGGCTCCATTATAGCCCTGAGATTTCAATGTGAGCACAGAGAAACAGAAAACACTCCAGGGAAGATTACTGTGGGAAACGAGCGAAGATGGGTATAGAGAGATATAGAGAGAGGCGAGAGAGATATATTTATACAAAATGAGAACTAGTGAGAAAAAATGCAGGGGGAAAGAAGTGAAGAATAATAACAACACGAAACAAATTGCAAAGACATGAGATCCTCTAGGAAGTCTAGCTATAACTTGTTTCCTAAAACAACAATCATGTGTCTATAAATCAAAATAAACAAGCACTCATGGGCAGAAACATATTCAATCAGTTTTGTATTACCAAAAACCAACATGGAATTCTCTCTCTTTTGTCTGCTTAAAACAAAGTGTTATCGGCCAACATTTGTAACCTGCAACGCCCTGCTGAGCTCACACTTCTCAGATATCAGGACATGAGCAGTTAATTTATTGAAAGTGTGAAAGTTTGTTTTTGCTCGCTCATGCTCTGATAAGGGGGATGGTAATATAAATTAAGTCATTATGTAATTGCTCTTGTGGTTGAAACTAGCCTTACAAAAATGTATCCCACCGTGCTGAATAGCTTGCTTTCCTTTACTTCTCCTCATGCCCACATATTCTCTACCTCTCACCTACAGCTGTAAGCAATGTTCATCGACATTCAGTCTCTGTAACACGAGTGAGTGTAAAAAGTTTACAATAGTGTGGTGTCATAGTTTTACTATCAAATGTTAATTGTTTATTCTCAATTATATGTTTGCCTGCTTTCTTTGATAGGTGAACGGGCAATTTGTGACTATTACAGTTTTTAAAGCATCTAATTTTCATAACTTGATAACATAATGTTTTGGTTTATTACAGTACAAGGTTTTAATTTTTGGGCATGCAATTAAAACAACTGGTACATTTTAAACAGGGGCGGAGCCAATGGGGGGGCATGGAGTAGCATGTGCCCCCCAGAAATCGCATGTGCCCCCCCTATTTTAATTGAATGATCAGTTTAAAAAGAATGACAGCATTTAAGTGACCCCCCCGTTTTCTTCTTGCCCTTCCTGTGCCCCTCCACTGAAAATATTCTGGTGCCGCCCCTGATATTAAACACTGTTAAAAAAAAAAGTCTGCTCTGATTCAATCTTCTGGACACATGTACCTTTCCTTTTATACTGTTGTTCATACTCCTCTCTTCTTGTAGCGGGCCACTCACATTCTTCCAGCGCAAATAAAAGAGTGAGCAACAAATAACGGCTCCTATAAAAGTATGACAAAGGCCATTGTTGGGCATCTGGAATTCTTCATGGTTCTTTTTTGCTGCAAAATCAAGGCAAATTCATCATGCAGTCAAATTAATTACAAAATTGGCATTACAAGGTTCACACAACAAAACACTCTCAAATGGTGGTCTTGTCTTAATCACCCACCCACAGATAAAAAATTGCCCACAACTCAATCTCACAATAGAGCCAACTAGATATTTATTGAAGCATGGAAAAAAAAAAGGAATGACAATACAGTCCTCTGATTGGTTGGTTGGTGGTTTTAATCAGATACTGTAGTGGCTGACTGATTACCTACAAAGTTACCTGGGGACTGCATTCCAGTGCAAGACACCACCAATGAATGGCCTGCCCTCCTCTGTGAGTGTGTGTGTGTTTGAGAGTGTGTGTACTGCACGTTTGGTATAGTGTTAGATATCCATGGATAAGACTTACTTTTAGATGCTGGTAAATAGCCATTGAATGAATGTTTGTATTTGAATATGAGACAGGAGGTTATCAACAACTTAAACATGATAATTAGAAAAGTGTATCTATTACATTATTAATCTATTAAAATTTAAATAGTTTATATAAATAGAGAGTCATTTTCGAGAATGCGTTCTTACAATACACACAAAGAAACAGGAATTTGACAAAATGTGTATTCATTTACAAATGATCTTGAAATTAGCTGACTATATCTTTAAAGTAGAAAATATAATCAATAAAATGATGCATGCAGGTTAAATAATGAATGGTTGTGCGTGAGATCAAAGTGCTTTATTTCTGACCTTTGACCTTTTCTCAGGGTGAAAAGGTTTGGTCATGTGTCTGAGATTGGATGAAGGGCAGATGTCCTGATCATCTTAATTTGGGGGCCCCATCAAAGTTTGAAATTATGAAATATACATAGGATTCATTGTGTACCAAATAAAGAGACAAAACAGTACATCCCTCAAGCAGATGCATCAGTCAGCTTTGTACATTTCTAGGAAATCATAAAATATAATTGGTGTAGGTAAAAAAACTAAACACAAATACTGTGAGGGCCTATATTGTGGTAAGAAGGCTATAAAGTTCAGAGTTTAAAAACAAAAGCAATAACAGTGTCAATACCTGAAGAAAACACAGTGAATTCAACTTAACAATGAGCCTAGACATGTTTCCATGCCAATTTTTCATGAATCTAGAATGTAAGTTTTAATTCATGCAGGTATTATTTTAAAGATATCTAATTGCACCAAATGCATCACCGGTGACTAGACACTAGACATACTGTACAAATCTTTACATAATGTGGAAATCTATAGATGTTCTTATGTGAATACATATATACACACACATGTGTATGTATACATATAAACACACACATTTGTATGTGTA
>JAODLL010000020.1:2459976-2470425 GCA_026546735.1 Forbesichthys agassizii | reverse complement strand
CCCGAGGCGTTCCCAGGCCAGTGTGGAGATATAATCTCTCCACCTAGTCCTGGGTCTTTCCCGAGGCCTCCTCCCAGATGGACGTGCCTGGAACACCTCCTTTAAAGCGTTTTTCCTCAGCTGAAAACGCCAGTCGCTCTGTTGAAAAAGCCCAACTGGCAGCGCTAGGAAGCGTTTTTGGAAGCGCAGCGTTTCTTTCAGCTGAGACGCTTTGGTTTCTATGATACAGAATCTTCGTGGGAATTCATATGTTGCAAATAAATGCTAGTCTGTGTTACCAACAAATTATTTAATTTGTAATATTCGATACATTATTTTTCTGTTTTATTGTAGTATTTTATTATAGTATTGTTGTGGTAGTCAGGGGATATCATCTGACTGTCAACTTCTCCTTTGTTGCTGTCGTTGTGTGCAAGAAGTAGGATGTGACGGTTGCTCGTAATATTGGTCCCGCCCCTTCACCGCTGCGATTGGATGGCCGGGGCAAGAGTGATGGGCGTGGCGTTTCACCCAAAGTTGAAAATTTAAACTTAAAAAAAAAACACCCGGCGTTCTGCGTGGAAAAAACATTCAGCACCACGCTACGCTCCTGTCATTTTTAGAAGCCTGGAAAAACTGCGCACTCCCATTGGAATCAATAGAAAAATAACTGACGTGAGACCAAAAAAAACACACAGGGCGGACACAGGGCTTTAAAGCTGTTAAAGTGTGGAATAAATCACACCGAATGGGAAAGTTAAATCGGTGTACCGGCTCAAACAGTGTACCGCCTAGCCCTAATCCAAAGCAACATTTCTTGTAACACCAGTTTCAAACACAAGGGTCTGGCTGAGACTCACCCCTAAATTGTTCCGCTGTTGTATGACGGTGAGCCTAATGATGAGCATAGATTATGGCACCCTTTATGACAGGGGAACACACAGTGTATTGAATAAAATGGCTCATCCTATGCCATTCTATGAGAAAATACACAGGGATGGACTGGAACTATAAAAGCTTCCTGGACTGACAGAGAACCAGCTGGCCACGCGTGCATTCACATTAATTCACACACTAGCTCCTATTATCACCAACAGCTATTTCCATTATTAATTATCAAGTGGTAGACGCACATACACAGGGCTTGAGGGCTACTGTGTGATACTCTTCTGACACCTTTAATGAAAGAACACTTGGCACCTTAATCAGGTTCTGTCTGAAGAGCCCGGGGAGATTTTAAACATGAATAACAATGGACTCTTATACAGTGTGTGCCCAGACACATCTAGTTCTATCGTCCAGACCAGCCCTATATAGAATGGAGTAATAAACTCTACATGTCAACATTGTATGTGTTTAATCATAGAAATTGGCATCAGTACATAGCCAGGTGGAAAACATTTACATTTACAGCATTTAGAACACTCTATTATCCAAAGTGATTTAACAAACAGTACATTTGACAATGGTAGTAGAGATCAAACACCAGTTGTTGTAGGCAACCAACATTACGTCAGGATAATGACAGCAGCACGTCATCAAGACTATGTTATATATTGCAACATACATTATCTAATATAGACCATATAATACAAGGATACAATTCCTAGAAGCATGAGTACCAATATTCTATGGACAGGAGAAGGTAGTACGGTTTTTATTTTGCACAGAAACACCTGTTGGCCCAATATATAGGCAGAACATCAACTTATATACTTACATTTACAGAACATCACATGTCAACATAATTAACTCTTGTGATTCTTCTGAGATTAAAAATGATTGTAAGGTCGGACATCATGTCAGACGGATTTATGTAGAATGTCCCGATGACAATTCTGGCTCTGATGATGAATATTATTTTTTCATAACCAATCTGTTTTTGTTATAAACCATCTCTTTTTAGCATTAGGTATTTTTAGTTTATGTATGTTTATGTTGCCTTTAATCACGTAACAGTTTTAAAGGACTGCACATTTCACAATAACCTTTTACTTTGTTTTTTATAAAAGTAAAAGGTTATTGTGAAACCTTTTACTTTTATATGAATGCTGTACCATTGTTGCACCTACATTTGCTTGATTTTTCCATCTTTTAGTAACACGTCTCTCTCATAAACCGTATGAAAAACTACATTCATTACTTTGCTAAACCGGGCAACCAAACATAATGTAGGGTATTTTATTAAGCATTCTTGCTCTTTTCATATTCTTTAATATGTTTTCCTCGAAGTTGAAGCATTGCCAATTCAAACACTTGTTTAAGACGTTCAAACCAATTGCTGTTTTACCACAATCCATCCAAAAGTTCATCCTATTAGTATCCCTTGTGGGAATCTGTGCACTTTTGAAAAACAAAACTCCTTTTGACAGACATGTCATTTTAAATTAACAAAACAATACTCTATGCCACCATCTTTACATAAACAAAATGTATACAAGCGAATGCAGCTGGCCACTTCCAAGAATTGGTGAAAGTATTGATTATGATTCATAGAAAATATTAGCATTTTAATTTACTCATCGTTGTTCACTTTTCTCTCTTCTAAGTTGACTGTTGGTCGAGAGAATATTTTCTTTATACCCATGTAAGATGTGATGTTTTTCTTTAAAATTAATGTGTCACCATGCAGTAGATGGCAAAATCATAATTGGTATTGATATTTATAAAATATTAACATAGATGTGTTTGCTTTTCCTATGGTGATATTACCATGTGGTTGAAATATGAATCTATCTTCATATTTCTGTCCAATACCCACTCCATTATATGGAGATATCACTGCAATATTGGAGTCTAAGTGGTTGACGTAACAACCACATCATGGATAATGGACCACTGCTTTAGCTAGGCGTTCAAGAGAATGGAAAAAATGGGCTCAGTTCAAAAGTACACTGAATAATTCCCTTTGTCGTTACAGCAATCTCAAGAAGCTACTGTAGGTGTAAGTGTAATAAAAGATGGCTTCACATGCACACCTTTTCATTGTTATGTTTCACTGCTTTCACAGGGACACCTGTAACTCCTTCACAAGTTGATTATATTATATATATTATATATATTGGATTCGATAAGGTTTGAGGGAACGTACAATGAACAATGCTCCAATTCCTAATCCATTACGGAGCCACTTGTTTAAATATGGCACCAGCATGTATTTGGACCATTTCGGCCAATGTAATAATTAATTATGAATAAAAAATATCTGTGGCCCAGTGTCACATGGTGTACATATTTCCAAGCGTATGTGCATTAAAAATGATTAAATAAATAAAATGGAATTGTCAAAATGTTTAGGCAAACCTTTCTACCAAGTGTGAGTGGTGCTAGAAAAGATGGTTTGATTAACCAGGTGGTTAGCTTGGTGTGCCCACAGAGCAAAGTATGTCTTTGGGGACAGAGTCACAGCAGGAAGTCCTTGAGAGCTGATTGGACCAGATGGTTCTTCCCTATGTCTCAACCGACCTTTCCACAGTTGACTATTTTGTCATCTGTTTCCCATTCCTTCCCAACCAAGCGTCCCAGCAGGCAGATGGCGCGGAGGGTTTTGGAGCTGCAGCCATGGCGGGTTTACGGGAAATAAATACACATTGTGCTCCAAGATGGCTCGTGTTCACAGGGAAACTCGGCAGAACGGCACGTTCCACCAACACGCCGGCTAGGCTTTCGCACGCTGTAAATAGCTTGTTAGCTCATTTGCACTGATTATATTTTTTCCTTGTGTGTCACATTGAGATATGCGATTGGGAAGGATCGGAGACACCAGCACAGGTGCTGAACATCCTCTAGATGAGGAAGACAGTAGGACTTAATGAGATGGGATTCATTACTATCACTATGTGAACCCCACTGACGTCTCTCGGCGAAACATATGAAGGGCAATTAACACGCTGGAGACTGACGGAGACAAACGTTTTCCTTTCAGCAGCGTTTTTAAAGATTGCAGCCTGGTTTAACTCAGCCGTTTGCATAGGGCTATAACGTGTTTTCACAGAGATCGCACTCACCATACATAGCAGAATGTCCATCATTTCGATACATGTCAACTCAGTGGCACTGGAATATTTACATTGTTTAACTCTCAAAGGACTGTTATAATTGCTGGCTGTCTACATTTTATTTGCAGTGTTTGCACAGTAAATCTACACCCTGCTATTTGGATAGTGGCACTGAGCATATCTCTCTTGAGGACTTAGTGGCTAATAGCCGTGCACGCAGTGTGTATGTGTGTGCACGACACATTTGTGCATGCGTGTATGTACACGTGTGTGTGTGTGTGTCTCTTCCTGGACTCCAGTCCCATGGTGACGATAACAATATCCTGTTAGAAACAGGAACAGCTCTGTAAACATGAATGTTTACTTGAATATCCAGCCAAAACACACACTAGACACACATACCCCCACTATACCTGTATTATTATTAATCAAGGTAATAAACCATGGGATTATCCGATGGTAGCACAAAGTGTGTTAAGTCTTTTTGTTCTATTGAAACATGTTTGGCTGTGAGAATGTATTACGTTGGTACAGGGAGAAAGGATGACAGAGGCTTACAGTAATTGCGTGTGTGTGTCAGCACATTTGGCTCACATAAAAAGGCAAACATGACATCTTCAGGGATACACCCTGCGGTGTCCTTTGCATGTTAGCTCTCTTCCTCCTCTTGAACATTGTGGATTACGTCTGTCAGGCACAGCGTCTCTTATTGGGAAAGAGAAAATATTCTCACGTCAGGGTGCACAATGGTCTAGTGGTCTAGTGGCCTGCGCGTTGGGCTGCCAGCCGGAAGGTTGTGGGTTCCAACCTACCTGTAAGCATCCTTAAGCAAAATGCCTAACCCCCTGCTCCCAGTTGCACCTTGCATGGCAGCAATCACCATCTGATTATATATGGGTGAATATGAGGCAAAATACTGTAAAGTGCTTTGGGTAAAGGCACTATATATTGATATGTGTTTACCATTATTAAATGTTTTAGGATCAGGGACTCTCATTGAATAAATTGATGCAGATTCTGCAGACAATAGTTGAACCACTTTTAAAGCAGCTGCAATTTATAAAATATTTAAATAATATAAAATAAAATAAAAACGCTTTTGTGGAAGTATTTCTCTCTTGCTGACCAAAACGATCCAGTCCCTTGATAGTTGATATTGTAGCTACTTCTGACTGGGCAATGATTCAAAGTGTCAGCAGAGGTTCATAAGGAAGCCTGGGGTCACATGGGTCACTGGAAAAATTCCTTCGAGAGTAGGAAGTAGAAAATGGAGATTCTTTGGAAACCCTCTGGAACATTATGGACTGAATCAGCCTTTGTTGTTTAAGGTCAGCTGTTGGCAAAACATTGCTGTGCTGCCGCTGTACAGTATGACCTATTTTAAGCTGTTATGCTACAACAATGTCAGTATAAATTAATTTACAGTAAAAACAACAACTGTTCATCTTATTATTTGTCTTAAAACAAACCCCCGCCCCACCCCATTCCCCCAAAATTATTAAAATGACTACCACAAACTTGGAAGGCCAAGTTGCCATCACAAGACAAATGACTAGCGTAGGGCATGTCTGGCTTTAAACTGTTTGAACAGTTTAAAACTAATCTAGTCAATGATGCCGCCAATCCTGTTCATGTATGAAGCTGAATGCTGCCTTCTTTCTGAGCACTGGGTCTTCATGAGCAAGATGTATGTGCTTGCTGATTTGAGCAGGGAGCTGAGGTCCGATCACAAGTCAGATCACACAAGATGAATGTCAGGTGTGTGAAGAGGGCCTGGTATGTGTTTTCCTAATCATTTGGTTTTTAAAAAGTTTTGTCAGGAAGACAGACACAAATATTGAGGAATACATTTGCACCTTAGTCAAACAGTGAGTTTTATGAACACTTCCCTACTCCGAGTAACCGACAACAGAATGTTCAAGCTGCGTTATGGTGGATTTACGGATTTGCAGAAGTATGAGGGGGTGGGGTGGGAGGAATGATAAAGAAGAATAAACCTCTTGATTAAACGTCAACATCCAATAGCAATGTTGTACCGAGCAGATGGCAACAGTAAAGCCTCGGGAAACAGAACATTCCTCAACCAGAAAAATGTGTCTCTACTGTTAACTTTGTTTTTGTGTTACATTAAAAGGCATCCTCTTCTGTGGCCTTTTTCAGTTGCGCAGCTTCCTTTGTTTAGACGTTGCAGTTATTTCTCGTTCCTGATTCCAGTTAGGTTCCCCCAAAACCATGGGCCTTGTGCTTGCTGTGTTGACTGACATTTGAGTGACAGCTGACACAAACCTGCCTGTTGCACACATAACACTGGACCAGCCAATGAAGTACTGGGGATCCACTGAGGGTGGCGATCACATAGAACACACACCCATTTCATTTGTCTGTGTGTGTGTATGTGGGCTGGGTTGCAATACTGTGTAGGAAGTCAGTGAGTGGGACCTGTTGCAGACTTCCCCATTTGGATCCTTTACATCCGCTTTTGTTTACATACTTTACTGTATTTTAGTTCTGTTAATGCTCTTGCCTGCAATGCAAACCTTGCGTGATTTAACCCACATGATCATCAACATGCTGGTCAGTCCTGACTAAAGAGACATTAGAGCATCTTGTAAACTTAACATGCAAATCAAACACATCCATCATGCATGTAGGACATTAGTTTTCTCTGTGTGTGCATTTTGTAAAATGTGAAAACTAACTATGTAAGTTCTGGTAAATGCTAGCAATGCTCCAGGGGCCATCACTTTTTTATTTCAAATCTAGGACATCCCCCCCCCCCACCCACCCCCCACCCACCCCCACTAGATGTGCATAGCCTACTGGAAACAAACACAAGACACAATCACAGAAAAAAGCAATGAAAGAACACAAATGCTACATGCTACAATGTGGAAAATCACTGGAGAAGCTTGTGGTCCAGATTTTTCTGGTTCGAACCCCGCTAACTCCTCACCAAGTGTCGAGGTGTCCTTGAGCAAGACTAACTGCTTCTGGTGTGTCTTTGCATGGCTGACATTGACGTGTGTGTGTGTGTGTGTGTGTGCGTGTGTGCGTGTGTGCGTGTGTGCGTGTGTGCGTGTGTGCGTGCGTGCGTGCGTGTGTGTGAATGTGAGGCAAATATTGTAAAGGGCTTTGGATAAAAGCGCTATATACATGCAGTCCATTTACCATTAAGAGCATAGAAAATACATATTCTCTGAGTAGAAGTTGGCTAGTAGAAAGGTTTGAGTCAATAAACCTACAAAATGAACAAAGTGGCACCGTATTTCCTGTGAAAAATAACTGCATACATTAGCTCAGTGACTATCTAAGTACCACTGCAATATCAGTATTTTGTAGCTTCATAGCAATTTTTTGTTAGACTGACCTGATTGTGGTGCAAAAACTACTTTGGAGAGTTGTACAGTAATGCACATTTTACCTCTTTTTTGAACTGTGAAAATCTGTGCATTCTATCTCTCGCTGTCTATGACCTCTACTAGTATGTGTGCAGAATTACACATCTTCTACCCCGATCATTTGCTATACGAGAGGGATACCTACTGTAGGCAATCAAAGCCTGCAATGTAAACAAGCGACCAACGTTCAGCAACAATGTGATCGCGATCGTGATCGCTTGCAGTCCAGGGGCTTTGAAGTGAAGAGCTCTGCAGGTATAAACACTGTGATAGCTTGAGCCAGGTCTAAAGGGCTGTGTTGGTTGTGTTTCAGGGGAGCCTTCTCGGAGGTGGTCCTGGCAGAGGAGAAGAGGACCCAGAAATTAGTGGCCATCAAGTGCATCCCTAAGAAGGCCCTAGAAGGAAAGGAGAACAGCATTGAAAATGAGATCGCTGTCCTGCACAAGTGAGTGGTCCTCTCTGAGCTCTAAACACCATAGAACAGCATCTAATCCTGAGCCTGGGTCACCTGACACGCCAGGTGGTTTTGTTACACACAACCATCTGCGACGCCGTCCATTGAAACTGTTTTTAAAAGGGCAGCTGCTTTCAAAACAATACTTGGCAGGTGATTGGACGCTGGCCCATCCGTCACATCAAACTCTTGTTGAACCCAGTCGGGAAAGAAGTAAAAACCAAATTTTCCATCGAAAAAAGGCTTTTCTTTGCTTATAATACATTCTAGGGGTCCCGCTGTCCATAATATGTAACCAGGGTGTGGCGTACGCCAGAGCGTCTTTTGGGGGTGTCGGAGAGCGATATATAACTGTCCTGCGGCCTGCGCTAACCACAAATTAAAAAGAAAATAAATGAACATGAAAGTGTTCAAAGCTGCCTCTAATGAGAGAAGAGAAGAAGAGCTGTTTGAAAAGTCCAAAAAGTTACAATAAAAGTCGAAATCAGTGAATGGACGAATATTTATTTGCACAGATTTAGCTAATTGTTGTTGCTAATGTACTTTTTGTGAAGTTCATCAAATATCTCCTGGTATTTCGCTAGCGTACTGTTCTCTGTGCGTGTAGAAGAAAGTATCTGATACTTGCACAGCC
Organism: Forbesichthys agassizii; assembly: GCA_026546735.1. Lineage (NCBI taxonomy): Eukaryota > Metazoa > Chordata > Actinopteri > Percopsiformes > Amblyopsidae > Forbesichthys > Forbesichthys agassizii. The sequence goes on along the minus strand of JAODLL010000020.1, from coordinate 2,461,962 downwards.
CTGAAGAAGATAAACAAAGTTTCAACATCCAAGCCGTAGTACTACGCTTTGCTTCACGGTGAGTTTCGATGTGTGTGGCGCTGCCGCGGAGGACGCGGAGGAATATAGTTCTTGAAAATGACTGACACTCCTTTTAACAAGGATGTTGATGGGCATGCCTGCAATATTATCCAATTATTTCTTCTCAACTGGCCAGTTAATACAGGTCATACATCACAGTTCCAGAGACCAAGCAAAGGCCCAATCATTGTGGCGCGGTTCAAATATCTCTCTTTAGCAATGGGGAATTACAGGCCATAGCGGAAATGACTGAACATGGGCATATGGGCTTTAAGCTATTTATAGAGCCCTCGTTGCCTGGGTTACAAGCGACACACAGACCTTGCCAATAGACAGCCATCCTCAGGTGAGAATGCTGGAATGAGAGCTGTAGATAAAGACAAAGAGGTTGCAATTACCTTAACCCGAGGTTCACTACTCACTATTCAAAGTTTGAGACGCATATTTATCCCTCTCCCCTGGCGGTGAATGGTAAATGGCCTGTATTTATACAGCACTTCTCCAACCTACCGGCCACTAAAGTGTTTACTTTTCACACACACATTCACACACCGATGGTGGTGTCAGTAATGTACAGTATATTGCTGACACGCAAACAAACCAGGCCAAGGTTTCCCTCTCTCTCTTTCTCTCTCATTTACATCTAGAGTCTGGAAACTCCTCCCCCTTTTCCCATACATTTATATTTACGGCATTTGGCAGATGCTTTTATCCAAAGGGACTTTCATGTAGTACATTTGTCAGTAGCTGGACAGGTCATCGGATAATTGCTGGCCTGTAAGGCCCAAAGGCAGAGGCATAGTTTGACCGGAGAGACTTGAGTCTGGAACAACAGAGAGGGTTCAACGGACAGCACTACCACGTTTGATTTTTGGACGGGGAGGAGAAGGGGGCGAATGAGAACTTTTCACCCTTTTATGCAGACCGGAACAACCCAGCATTCCACGTGTTTAGTGTTTGTTTAAGTTACAGCCCTTGAGCCAGGTCGTAACACATGCAGGTCATTGGGGAGGTCCACAGATTTCACCATACTATTGTGACTTATTTCTCTCTGGAGGGTTCATTAATGGGTATTACATTAATTCCCAAGTACCTACGATCAATCTGAGGCCACAATCGTATTCTTGCAGATAACTGTTTTAAGGTAAATGTACTTTTTCCCTGGACAATGTCTACGTCAGCCTCCACAGCAAAATGTCGTTGGTGCCACGCCCACTTCAAGAGACCAGAAGTGTTTTTGGTTTTTTGCTTCCAATGAAAAGCATTACAACGCTACATCTCTGTTATTATTCCAGTAGCTTTGGTTTCACTGCGGAACGTAATAATCCAGTCAGTCGGCAGATGTGAGTCCCATCTGCGTATAGACAATAAATTCCTTTAAATAGTCTCCGCTACAAGTTATTCAGTGTGATGATGGCTGCCATGTCAAACGACAAGAACAGGCAAGTTATAAACAGCTGTGGAATGGGGTCATGTGGATTAGCTGGCCGAGTGCAAACGCATGGAGAAGATGTGGACCAAACATATAGACGCACGCTGCATTCAACTGGAACTCGTGAACTCGATTACGACATGGGAACTCGTGATTACGACATGGGAACTCGTGAACTCGAAGCTTTCAGAAAAGTCCACTTAGCGACATTGTGAATACCACAAGATAGGGGCACACATATGGACTCTTCTCGTGAACATGGTAAACACGACCCCTTGTGAACACACACACACTCACACAAATCAGGGACACACATAGCACATATACAGTCCACACACACCCACACACATTCCTTGTAGAATTTGACCAGCAGATAACCTTAAGCTGTTTTTGGATGACACTAACCCCTCCTGGCCAGAGCCACAAATATCAGTCACATGGTTCATGGAGAAGCTAAGCATATGGACAATAGTTCCTGGAAGTGCTTGGTGGGC
>JAODLL010000020.1:2436528-2453529 GCA_026546735.1 Forbesichthys agassizii | reverse complement strand
TATATATATATAATTTGTTGAGGCGCAGGTAAAACCGTCTGCAAACAAATGAATTCAAGATGGCTCTTGTGGAAAATAGCCGGCAGGACTGGTCATTGTAACGCAGCACACAACACTGGATTCCAGCAAACTTGTATGCTTCTTTAGAAAATCTTTCTTTTCATTTGTCGTTCTACCTCTGGCCAGGCTAAGTCTTTTCTTTGCCCTCCTTTAATCCGCCCCTCTATTGCAGAGGAACACAAAACCTGGTTCACGCAGCGCTTTAGTGGCTAAAAGTGAAAGAGCTTGTTTTTTTCTGCTGAGCCGAGGCTTGAATCGCTCTGGAAAATTGGTTCTGCTCAATGGCGAGGCAGGAACAACATTTAATAGGATCCAAGGGAGGTTCTGCTTTCGCAATCTGCTCTTAAACAGGTGGAAATGGAAGGTTCTCAATTAGACAAATAGTAAGTATAAGCCAACATGGTAGCACGTATCCAAGAATTAGGAGCGACTTTCAAATGAAAAGTCATAATTGCTGGTGACCGCGCACTTGAGTCTGCAAAGCCACAGGGGCGCATATAGCTCCAGATTCCAGCAAAGACGATTCACGTCATTACGAATATAATGAATAAAATGTGAATAAATCGAATACCATCGAGATTACAAAAAGAGAATAAATCTTGCAATAAACATATAGAAAATGTTTTATTATACACTGTCAAAACTAAAATAAATAGCGCTACTGAATAAGCTACATTAATTATTAAATAGACTAAATACATAACAATAGCTAATAATAATAATAACAATAATAATAATAATAATACAATAACAATATATTGCTATTTGTATAATAATAATAATAATAATGTATATTGTTATTAGCTATTTAATAGTTGTATTTATATTATTATATTATTTTTATTATATTTATTATTAATTTTATTATTTGTATTATTATTATTAGGCTATGTATTTATACAAGCCATGCGTTCATTCAAAGCAGGCCTAATAAAGGCTAAGGAATGTCTGAAGGCCGTTGTGATTTCTAATCTGGATGCTGCAGTGTGGCTCGGCGCGGCTGTATTTGAGAGGGATCGTGGGCATATATGGCGGCGTGTTTGCGAGGATCCAAGTGGTCGCTGATGTCAGATGACAGATGAGGGCGGTCGCTCCGTGACAGAGCGGTGACACGGTCGCAGCCGTCCAGCTGGCCCGCGCGTCTCCAGGACAAGACAAGGTAAACTCGAGTTTACCTTCTCACGAGCACGGAGGAGGAGAGGAGAGGAGAGGGGGGGAGGACGACATCGCAATCGTTTGTCTTTCTTTTCTCATTCCTCCTCGAGACCTAATGTCTTGTTAATTCTGTGTGTACTAGTTAATGAGCATTAATCTACTACCCTGGATGCTATTGTTGCGGCGGGACCCATTTTAATGCAAATGCGCGACGCTGGGAGCGCAAGGTGCTTATTAAACTGATGTCCTGTGTGTCTCGGGAGCGCGGGAGGCGAGGACAAGCCGACTTCTCCGCCGGGCTGCTCAAACCAAGTTTCCTCCACGACATGGCGAGTCCTTTACCCCCGGAGACCGTCGCGTCTTGCCCGCGACTCGACGGTGGAAGGACGGGCTTCCCCGCGGCACCGAAGGCCTTGGCCTTCTCCATAGAGCGCATCATGTCCAAGGGCCCGGAGCCGAGGGGGAGCGGCGCCGAGGAGCTGCGCGGCGAAGGCAAACGGCTGCTGGGCTTGGGTCCGCCGCTTCCTTGCGTCCTGCCACTGCCACCATTCAGCTACGACCTGCACGCCAAGGCGCTCATGAGCTACTCCGACCTGTGGAAGGCCAGCTTCCGCGGGACGTTCTGCGGGTCGTCTGCGGGGTGCAAGGCGAGCTGCGGTATGTGCGTCAGGGCGGACGCGGGCCCGAAACACCCTCCGCAACCGGGCGGCAGGGTGATCAAGCCCCAGGTCGTCCACCAGGGCGCCTTGGCCGTGCCCAGCAGCGGATCCCTGTACTATCTCAACTACTTGGACTCTGCCTACCAGCAGTCCGAGCTGCTCGCGGGACACCACGTGTTTTCTTCGCACACGCACGCGTCCCTCTCGACGCACCACAAACTCTTGCTGCTGGAGAACGCCAAGTTTGCCGCGGCGGCGGCATCTGACAAGTATCCGACGGCGCAGTGCCCGCACAAGGAGCACCTGCCCGGCCAACTGGACCAGCTGGTGAAGGAGAACCAGGGGCTGGCCGCGGAGAAGAACGCCGTTAAGGCGCACGGCAAGGTCGGCAGCAGCACCGCCGCTCCGGACGGGAAGCCCAAGAACTTCACGTGCGAAGTGTGCGGAAAGGTATGCGCGCAAACGATCCTTTTTAATAAACGCAAGTGACGTCGGCTGTTTATAACGTTTGTTTAGACCTACCAAGTAACGCTAACTTTAGAATATAACGTTGTCATAATGCATATAACTATTGTCGAAACATACGACTGGACACGAGTTAAGGCAACAATAATATAAGCAAGGCTACACTGCATGTAGCCTATCAAGGTGCACAGAATTTAATTGATACGAAAACGTACATGGCCTTTTTATATCGCATCGTAGCTCTTCCAATAATGCAGAGATGGACCTATTATAGCTACCTCCACTCTGATTTAAGTACACTGATGCATTATAGATATATACTTTATTGTCCTCTTGAGGACATGTGTTTTGGGTTCTACCAGCCAGATACAGTTAGTGTAACGGCGCTGGCGTCCCGTGTGATTCTGCAGGTGTTCAACGCCCACTACAACCTGACCAGGCACATGCCCGTGCACACGGGCGCTCGGCCCTTCGTGTGCAAAGTGTGCGGGAAAGGCTTCCGACAGGCCAGCACGCTGTGCAGACACAAGATTATCCACACGCAGGTGAGAACACGCACGGATCTCTCTCTGCAGAGTCAGATTCGTTGTGGTGTTGTTGTGTATATGTATATATGTTACGTCAAATACACGTTCGCATTTGCTCCACAGGAAAAGCCACACAAATGCAACCAGTGCGGGAAAGCGTTCAACAGGAGCTCGACGCTGAACACGCACATACGGATTCACGCCGGCTACAAACCGTTCGTCTGTGAATTTTGCGGGAAAGGCTTCCATCAGAAAGGTAATTCATAAATTACAACGTGACCTATGGGATAATACACGTGATAAATAAATACCCTCAAAAAGGCACTGAACCCTGGTTTTAAATGCAATGTTTATAGCCTATATTAATAATACAGGCGGGATTATTCTATTTAAGTCTAACATATACATAACTTACATACACAAGGTGTGTTTATATACACTTTTAAAAAAATATATATATTTAGGCTAAATATAGGCTATATAAAAAATAACAAACTTATAGGCCCTAACACATTTGGAAAAACAGATGCTATTCCTCCGTGATTCTGTTGTCATGATCATGGGACACATTTTATTTAGTAGTAATGTTACTTTTGTTTATAAAATATTCGTTCTGTCTGCGCTATACGTTGCTTTTCAAAAGTGAATTGTTGCTTTATATAATTTTCTATTTTGTGAGTAAACGAAAAATTCAGTGCGGAGATGAGAAATTATTATTATATATTTGTATTTAATGATTAGTCAAATGTCTATAGCCTACTCTGGGAACAGCATGCCAACCTTAAACACATTAATCCGACGGGCTATTTGGGACGCATTCCGGCAATAAGGTTTAATAACGCTAATATCAAAGGATAAGGGCAGGAGACGGCGTGATCTCACCGGTCAGCAGCCGACCGGCGAGCTGCGCTGCGGCCTGACTTTAATATAGCTTGACAACTTCTTGACTTCATCGCACAAAACGCCGATTAATGAAGGCCTGGACATTGGACAGGGAACACTCCTCGGTGTTGACCTGCTGACCTGCTGGGACACAACATCAAAAAAAGAGGCCCTTCGTGTTCATTTTCTTACCGATGCTCATTTTCCTCCGTGTTTTTTTCGCCGCTTGTTGCAGGAAATTACAAGAACCACAAGCTGACGCACAGCGGGGAGAAGCAGTACAAGTGCTCCGTGTGCAACAAGGCCTTCCACCAAATCTACAACCTGACGTTCCACATGCACACGCACAACGACAAGAAGCCCTTCACGTGCGGCACATGCGGCAAGGGATTTTGTAGGAACTTTGACCTGAAGAAACACATCCGTAAGCTGCACGACAACAACATCTGCGCGTCAGCGGCCAGCGACGCGTCCAGGGAGGCGACATGTTGACAACGTCGCGCAGAGGAGCGGCGGGTCAGGCGACGACTGAAGCGGTCAGCTGTAGTCTGTAAGAGACCGGCGAGAACGGGTCGAACACAAATGAACTGAACTGGGCCCTGTGGTGGTTATTTCTGTTTCGAGATCCTAATATTTGGATTCCTTCCAGAAAGCTGTATCACGCCCCCCCCCCCCACCCTCCACACACATCATATCCCCGTGATGTGAAGGAGGAATTGTAAATACTGTAATAGGCTATGGAAATAAAGTGTTATTTAAACTTCGGGGTGGATTTTCATGTAAATCTCCGAGAAATGTGGGCAAATAAATTATAATGTGTCAACGTGAATGTTTAAACTGTTCCCCATCGAAAGGATCTGAATAAATGTATATCCCCCAGGACAACATTGTGGGTGAAATTATGACTGCAAGGGAAATGCCTGCTCGTGTAGTTTAATGCATGTTCGCCATAACGGAATATTCTGACTTTTCGGTATGCACTTTCGTCAAAATGTCAAGTTAAAAAAATAATTTAACTAATTATAGAAGTTATCCGCAAAAAAATTAAAATTACAAAAATAAATAAATAAATAATAAAAGAACAGATTAAACCGTGAGCGCATTAATAAACTGTCTACAGTCAAGTACATCTCCGCGACCGCAATATAGTAGCCCTACATACGATTAGAAGCCGAGCCTTTCGCCAATACCGGCCACCGTCCGGACTACAGTATATTCTGCGGCCACTTCAACACGCTTGGGCGAATGCACCCTTACACTTGACTCGTGCGTAATGGCACAGTTGATCAGAACGGGGCTGTCGAAGGTGAATTACAATAATCATCTAAACGGCCTCGGGGGGAGTCTTGTTCATCACCAGAGAGATAATTGAGCACTTGGGCCACATCCCCTCGTCTGGACAGCTTTAATCGACCAACAGAGATTCTCCACACGCACCCTGGAACAATATTAACAGACATTGTGACGAGAAAGTGGCGCGTGCTCCCAGATGTCGCTCTTTTTATTATGGCGCAATTATCCGTCGGGTCGCGCACCGAGCCACCGGGAGACGCACAAGGCTAATATTACCAGTTGAATATACCTACTCTCCCGTTTCATCACAAACCACTCGGCAGCACTAACGTGGTCGGGGAATTCAAATATGTCGGAAATTGTGCGTCTGAGGATCGTTCGACGCGGCTATTGTGGATATTATAGTGAATATAACTGTTTTGTACTAACCTGAAGTGTGTTGAAGTGAAATTATGAACAGCCCAATTATATATTTCAAGATATAAGCGATGCTGTAGAACGATGGTTGATATTTTAACTTAAAATCTAAACAAATAAGTCTAAGCTCCACCCCCACACCGAGCATGCATTGCCAAGGCTGGAAAATAAAGTTTTGTTGCGCAAAGCAGCACCACTTATTATTTTACAGTGTAAGTGCACTGAATTTGAGAAAGTGTTTCATATATTAGAATCGCTAAGCTAATTTTTAAATGTTATATTATCTGAGAATACTTGGATAAATATACTGTAATGAATCCTGTCATTTCTCTTATTACATTTTAGCCAATAGCCGAATGTTGACATTCCAATACGTTACATCATTAAAAAACCTTCTCCTTCTTTTTGTGGCTTTGTGTCAATCTACAACTTAATCTGCATTGAATTTGAAAAACATGTATTCGCATTTGAGGAGGTGGGAATGAGGGGTGTAATGGAGAGCGGCGAGCTTTTCAAAAGAAATGTTTGTGTCGTCTGTCGAACGCGCATGTGTGCGCGCCTGAAGTGTCTGTCTGGTTCAGTAAACAACCGTAAGGCACTGGGTTGTCCTTTTCTCTGCACGTACCTCTCAAGCGTCTGAGCAACCGGCTCCACATCTAGAAACACGTTAATTGACGCCGGAGCTCATTAACCGGGACACACACGTGACGCAGCGAGAGAAGATTACAGCAACAAGAGCGCATTAATAAACTGTCAACAATCGAGTACATCTCCACGACCGGGATCACCCGAGAAAGAGCCATTTATCAGACACAAAGGGGGCCGGTTAACAGGAAGAAAGGACGAGGCAGACTTTTGTGTGACCAATTCAATTGATTTTAAATGGAAGATTAGCGGAGCTTCGGCGTTTTGTAAGCGCCGAGCTGGGAGAGAAAAGAACCAATTAAATCTACCAAATGTTAACTGCATCGCATTCCCTCAGTTTAGACCACATGAAATTATAATTAAAGCGTCTCCGCTGCATCATTTCAAGGAAAGCAATTCCTCTCTGCTCTCACTGAAGCTCCTCTCGAAGTGCGACCTGTTTGGCCCTTGTCGCTTTGTTGCTTTACGCACAAAGCGACTTAAGGTGGACTGCGAATTACTAAGAGGTTAATAAGGAGGGGTCAGGCTTTCGTTTACATCTTACTGAAGGATTTTGAAATGGAAAATCCTAAAGTAAAAAAAAAAAAAAAGTTTAATTGTATTTCTCGTATATCACCTAAATCACACATACACACAAAACAACATATTTTCATTGACTAATTATAGATATAGTGTTGACATGTTAGACTAACAAAACAAGCCTCTGTCCCTGTAATAATGTCACAATGGCATGTACCTCATCTCAGGTCCACCTCTCCAAACGGAATAAAATGATATATTATGAGGGTGTTTCCAAACCAACAAGTTCTTCTAGCTCCCAAACACGTGGGCGGGTGCCCCCCCCCCCCCCTCCCCCCTCCATTCCCCCAAGGTCACCAGGCAGAGCCGAGGTGCTTTGTGGCTGGAGGTGTCGATGTAGGCCTAGTGGTGGGACCCATGGAGACATCTCTGTCCGGCTGGTCGCCTGTCACTCACGTCCCCCCCACCCCACAGCCTGGGGGGCTGGGTCATCTCTAGAAGAAGGGTTTGGGATGAGGAGAAGGATGAGAACAGATGGATGTCGGGGGACATTTTTAAACTAGCTCTTTTCAGAAGATTTATATTTCTTTAAACATTAAGTAATCCACATTCATATTAGGCTCATGCACATTCAGACAACCGTGAGGAGTTCTTCCACTATATCTTGGCAGTGATATATAGTCATTTGGCTCAAACAAAGCCAGTCAATCATGCAGCGGATCCGTAATAGTGTTAATCCAGGTCTCATTGTCGGCCAGGACTTGGGGATGTCCGGCGGTAATACCTCTGACCTGTGAAACAGGCTGGCGATGCCGCCCAAAGTCTCAGCGACTGACCAGGGACCTAACTAACCCATAGCCCCGTGTGAATGAACCCCCAGCCGGGGAAGTGGCTTCTCTGACACAATACAGACATGGGTTTTCCTGCCGCAGGAGAACACAGGTAGAGAGCAGGGTACCGGCGCCACTTGAAGACACTGATAAATGTGTGTAAAAGGACATTATTGTCAAATGCCACCGCTTGCAGCCCGTGCTGTGTGCTCATGCTGTACGGTACAAAACAGTTAATAGCAGCCAGGAACACGAACGTTGAGGTATGGCGGCCCGCAGCCAGTCACACTGCGACACAAACACTCCCACACATGCTGGAAGAAAGACACACAATCGATACGCTCCCCAAAGTGTGTTATGAAGGAAAGCACCACACAGCGATGCTACTGACAGCAACGCATTACAGTCAGGACTGGGCTGAATGTTCACATTAACACACGCAATCTATTTCTGTTTAACCGCACCACGCTTAAAAAAGGTCCGCGTTAAAAGCTTTTCTGGGGAGGAGGAGGTGGGCTATGCCGGCACAATGGGAGGTCATATTGACGCCAGAGCCCCTTCCCGAAGGTGCCTGTAGCTCCTCAAGACAGCATTCCCTGCCGTCAGTGGGATAGTTGTGCTTGATTTGAGGCAGCGTCTTGGATGCCCGATTCAAAGCTCCGGCAGCCAAGGCACTTAAGTGAACGTGGCATGTATGGAATCAAAGTAGAAACGTGCACCTTGGCAGCTTTAATTAGGTAGTCTATCGTGTATATGCTACGCCTAGGTAACTATTTATTCACAGGGGCAAAAGTAAAAAATGGGGGGATTTCTTTTTCTTTTTCAAAGAACATTTTGTCCATTGTTCCTAAATTATTAAACCATGCAGGCTACATATCTAAGCTACCCTTTCTTGTATACAGTACACGTTCGTTCCATATAGCCCGCAGGCCTATGGTAAAAAAAATCCCATCTTTATCTTTTTTCACCAACATCTCCCTGGATGAAATGCAGCTAGCAATTATCCATTAGCCAATCAATTGGAGCCGCCAGTTAACCATTTAGCGTCCTTTATGCTGCGCCAATTATCTGTCAAGCCTCCCAGTGGGCTTTCAATAGCCGGGCCGTGTCGCGGAACCGTGCGGCTCCATCCTATTAGCGGAGCTTGGGCGGGCGGTGCCAGTGTAGCAGTAGTGGTTTCCTGAGTCTCTGGAAACTCGCCGTCGTTGGCTTCAGCTCCTGAGCGCGTTGTAGCCCGCAGTGCCACCTGCGCGACCCCGCCAGTGCACGCGGAACGTCTAATCATTATGCTCAAATGTTTTTTGTTTTTTAGCCAATACTGGTACCCCCGCCGCCCCGGGCTGGAGAGGGGTGAGGGGGGCTGGCGGCAGCATGGGCCCCTGCAATCTGGCAGGGAGGGGGCACTTCAACCCTGCTCGAGAGTCCGGATGACCGCGTTTGTCACGCCGCCACCTCGCGTCAGCCCTGCCAGTATGACGCACGCATGCGTGGAGCGTGCATGCGTGGATTCTAAGGAGGGAGTTAAAGTGATTTAAAGTAGGTCTAACTAAGGAAGTAGGCTACTTTGTCCCCGGACATTATTATTATAATATATTTGAGTAATTATGATTATTCATGAAGATGGCAGAAAGGCTCGATGTGTGGCCATATTTAGCCTAATTATTTATGAGTTAAGAGAGCAGAAGCAGGCTGTTTGTGTTTATGTTTATTTGCACTTTCTATGATACATTTTCTAAATATAACCAACACTATTATAGCTATAGCTTATTGGCGTAACTACACCAAGCTAAAGAAAATGTAGGCCTAAAAAATAAACAATGTCTTATGGCCTATAGTTATTCTAGTCTATTTTACACCTAAATCTGTTCATTTTCAGCAAAAATATATAGTTTACCTTAAGAACTATAATAGGCTGTCTATTGTGAACTGCAAAGGGACCCTATGTGGGACACAACTCCGTGGAGACCTATAGGTCTTGACCATTTAAGTCAATGAAAGTGTTACATCCTGGACATTACGCTAATTCACCCAATTACATTTAGTCTATTATATTACCATTTGTTGCTTTTTTCTTAGATCTTAGAGAAACCCGTTTTCTTTCTGACATGTCTTCACTCGTTTGTCCTATACGGCCTATTTGCACTACATTTGCACATTGAGAGCTGGCCGATAGGGGCCTGCTTGGAACCTTGCACATTAGTATTAATGACTAATTACATCAAAACTATGATCGAATTACAGTATGCAAGTTGAGTTTAACGTGTTACTAAATTATTTTGTGCACTATAGAACTATGTATACTTTTATAAATATTTTCACACAGTAAGCTATAGGCTAACACCGTTGGAACCTGTAATATACCTGAAGATGCAAATACGTCCACAATGCCGTGAGCATGATACCCATGCGGGCACCGGCCGCCCTTTATTCAGCAACAGTAACGGAACAATAAGATGCAAGCAATGTTATGGAATAATTTTGTGGACACCGAACACAGCTCGCTTCGGTGTCCACAAAAGTATTCTTCTGGGCGCCTTTTGTGGAATGGATAGTGACGTTTGCTCCAGCGGAGATGTAGGACTCTTGAGAGCTGACAATTGGTTTGGTGTGGGCGTGCTTATTTTAATGTCCTTAATTTAATTCGCTTAACAGACGCCGTGATTGAGTGCAAACAAGAACACAATGCGAATTAATAAGATTTCAAATTTGCATAACAGAAAAAAGAATAAACAGAAAAGAGCCGAGGTAGATTAATTATTATGGAAATTAACAAATCTCACTGCTAGGAGTTATCTAGACTAGAAAGTAAAGGGATGCTTTCCAGTTCACGGCGATGGAATGTTAAATAGGCCTAAGGACAGTTAATAATGCAAACCGTTCAAACTAAGATGTAATTTGCATGAAACCAAACCAAACCTAGCCTATTTATAAAATAGCATTTAGCAATAGCAACATGGTTTCAAAGTAGATGCCTACATTACAACAAAAATGTATTACTCTAAAGGTAAATAGTGATTGTCTCAACTTGAAGTATTTTCTCGTTAATCATGACTATGGCGCCATCATGTGGCCAAAGGGAAATACGCACAGGCACCCGCGCAAGCTGGTACCGGGCATGTAACATGGTGTTTGCGTAAAAATAATAATTTAGATTCCAGTTAGTAAGTGACAATTCACTTTCAAATAATTCATCCAATACGTTTTCTATCATGATCACATCCAAATTATTATTTAGGGAGTACAACCATAGTCTGTGCGTGCGGGCATGCGTGCAGATGCCTGTGTGTGTGTGTGTGTGTGTATAATATATAAATAAAATGTATTCATGTTCCCAGCATGAGTAACAAACAGATGGGAAAATTGCAGAGTAACAGAACACATATTTTATTTTAAATGCATTGAAGTAAAGGTAAACAGAAAAGATTAATTAAAAAGGCTCATCAGAAACCAAATAACAATCTAATACATCAGTACAACACAACCAAAGATGATGTCCTCATATACTGTGTACATTTACCAATATGTTATTAGCCTACCAATCATGTTGCACACAGCAACATTTACAGGTGCTTCCTAAGGTTGCTCAAATAGTGTTTCCCAGCTAAAAGTGTCTGACTTAAACGACAGACTTGCTTGCTAGCAACCTAGTCACCCGGTAACTTAGTCACCTGCTGGTTATCTGGGTGACGTCTTCACTAGGCCCACTTGGGTGGCCGCCTGGCCGGGGTGGGTGTCTTGTTGGCGGGCCGAGTAATGCTGGTTCTAATATCATCTTGTGCATCTGCACTGCTGAAACACAATCTAAAGCAGTAAAACGGCTTTAGATTTGTTGGCTTTGTTGGCTTTGTTGTTGTTAGCCAAGTTAGCGTTGTCCAACCCACAGCCTGTATGGACAGGCCAGCTCCTCCCTGTTGTGTAACCTGCTGTTCAGTCCACTGCCGTTCGCGTTCATGGACCATGTAGCAAATGTTCCACCACCCTGAACGCAGGGTGTATCTAGCAATAGGTGGATTATGCACTTGCCTATGGCGCTCTCTAGTGGGGGCATAAATAATGCACATCACCCACTGATTGCAGTATACACACCAGACAGCAAGCCAAGCAGATGGAATGAGTTTTTATTATTAGATGGTAAATTAAAACACTTTCCAAGTAACTTTCCTCCGAGCTACAGTAGCCTACCCAATGGTGTAGCTACAGTAAACTCGACGAACCTCTAGCAGTCGCTTGTTTTATTGATTTATCATATAATTTTTACGAAGATGATATCCAATTATATATTTCTTTTAATCCGGATAGACGTGAAAAACTCTCTCTATTACAAAATTGTATGGCTTCCATTAACGATTGGATGTCAGACAATTTCTTGCAGCTAAATAAAGACAAATTGGAGGTGATGATAATAGCCCCTGACAACCTCCCCCCCATGAGTAAGGCACGCAATAAATTCCCTATCATCTTCAGACAGCACGACCATGAGAAACCTGGGTGTACTTTTTGGTAAATCCTTGTGCTTTAATAGCCATGTACAAGCTGTGGTCCGCAACTGCGTTTTTCCCTAAAGAAACAAAATTAGATCTGTGGTTTCCTCAATGGAGATGGAAATGCTCATCCATGCTTTCATCTCCTCCCGTTTAGATTTAGAACATAGATAACATTTGTTTGTGGTATAGCCTATATAGTCACCAAGCCAATGCAATAAAAAATAAATACACTAATTCACCAAAGTACATCAAAACCCATATTTTATTTCATGTATAGCAATACAATTTACATATTAAATAACACTAATATAGAATGCTTTGATATATCTTTCAACAAAACAAAACTTTTTTTTCCTTTTGTTATATCTTATATTACAAAAGAGAAAAAACAACCACCTGTCCAAAATGGCCAATGGGACAAAATATTTAGTGACCTTCAAACAAATCCATTGTACAACTGGACAACATGACTGTTGTCTCCAAAGAATGCAAAGCAATTCAATACATGTAAATTAACAAAATGATCATTTTTAACGAAATAAGAGGTTAACATTTTAATATCATGATCACTGCCCAAAGGTTTAATGGAAGGTGTCAATTGGGATGTTGTGATGAACTCACAGGGCCCATCAAGCAATACCACAATAGTTCAAATGGGAAAGATATCAAATATAACCCTTGATCATGTACCAGAAACATCTGTGGTGAATGGGTCCATTTATGAATAATGTAAAAACAGGACAGGAAAAATGTAGTTAAGAATTGCTGTTGTAGTCACAAAATGAAAATGACGCAAATTAGCCAATGAATGTTCCAGTGGAACATTCATTTTCGAAGCAACAACATATGTACATTACTTTACGGCTTGTTGAAAGCAAAACAATCCAACCCCTTTCAGAATTGAATGTTTGCGGACAAAATGGTGGCCATATCTGCTGGAGGCAGGACTGAAAGTCGGATCTTTGCACGCAGGAGAAAAGGTTTTGGATGTATGCTTTCATGTTATGTTGCAATATGAAGACCCCCTTCACCGCACAGGTGTCTAGGTGAGACATTGACACTGCAGGAGAAAATACGCAGAAGAAGAAAATTCAATGAAGGAAAGGTATTTCCACGTGTGGAAGGTGAGCCATACGATATCTTTGGTTAAAGGTGGCAAATCAAACTGCAGTAATATTATTTCTGTCAGGCTTTATATGGAGACACTATTGGGTGCTGTGTGGACACAATTATACAACGTAAGCCGAGAGTCCACTTCATGTCACGGCCATGACAGGAAGAGCTAACCTCATCATGTGTGTGTGACATAAATAAGACTAGGTGGAACCATGGCTGGACCCCCTCACAAGGAGCCACGCCCACACAGCCCTCATCCAATTACAAGAAGCGGCCTGGGGGGTGTGGTTGCCCGTTCCTGGTCAATACGTGGGCGTGGCTGTGTGGGTGGGCGTGGCTGTGTGGGTGGGCGAATGACATAGCAGCATACAAAGGAATGGGGGCTTGCTGATTGGCTGGCAGAGTGGTCACATGGGGTCCGCTGTGGAAATCAACTGGCCCACAAAAAGACATGTACAAGATCACAAGTTATTATGATAAGGATATATCTATATATGTATACATACAGTATTCCCATATATTAAAAAAAATAACAATAACAATAATAATAATAATAATATGAATCAAAGAAAAGAAAGTTCACAGTTGTAGTTGTTACACCACTCAGGCATGGGTGTGATTGGCTGACACATGGGAGACGTGGATGGGCGGAGCCGTTCATAGCCAAACAGAAGACAGCGTACGTGAGCGCTCGCTTCGTCCACTGTCGCAAAGCATCCAGCAGGGTTCGTCGTCGGACCAACATAGCCACGACAACGTCAGAACTCAGCTCTACGGAGGCAGTAACACTGACATCGTCAGGTGCACACAAGAAAACACCAAATGTATCTCTTGTAGCCGTTGTGAAAGAACAACAAAGACAAAATAACCAAACGCAGGCGCAAACCCTTCAGTAGGAGAACATTAAGACATAAAATGGCGAAAAAAATAAATATCAAAAACTTTTTATCAGTGTAAAAAAGTAACCGGGTTATTCGTCTTAACCAAGAGTCTGGCGAAAAAGGCCTCAAAAAGTCTCGTCCACAATAGTTCCTTGACGTTGTACAAAGTTTAAGTGCGTCACTTCTCAGCTCCGGGGGGGTCGGCGGGGCGAGGTGGGGTGGGGGAGTGAAATCCCTGGTTCACACCAGAGACTCCAGGCTCTCCGCTGGGTCCGACTGGTCCGACATGGAGGGCATGGTGCCGCTCATGTCCATGTCCAGCGGGCACAAGCCGTCCTCCTTGGCGCTGACCAGGCTGAGGAGCGCTGTGTAGAGGTACTGGTACTGATCCTGTGGCACGGTGGGGTCACATTTACGGAGGTTACACACCTGGTCTAGTCTAGAACAGGTTCTGTGTGTTCTGTCTATTCCAGATCACTCGTCAGTGGACTAGAATCTAGACCACTGACGAGTGTGTCCATAGCAGTCAAGCTAATGCTAATAATAATTCACCTGTTAGCATAGCAGGCCCACGCCAGGACTGTAATGCTAACATTCACCTGTTAGCATAGCAGGCCCACGCCAGGCATGTAATGCTAACATTCACCTGTTAGCATAGCAGGCCCATGCCAGGCATGTAATGCTAACATATACCTTAGCATAGCAGGCCCATGCCAGGACTGTAATGCTAACATTCACCTTAGCATAGCAGGCCCACGCCAGGACTGTAATGCTAACATTTAGCTGTTAGCATAGCAGGCCCATTGTCAGGACTGTAATGCTAAATTTCACCTGTTAGCATAGCAGGCCCACGCCAGGACTGTAATGCTAACATTAAACTGTTAGCGTAGCATAACTTTATAAACTGTTAGTATAGCAGCCAGTGTGTATCCTGGGTGTTGTGGCAGTGACTCACTGTGTCTGTGAAGATGCCCGGCCGCATCGTGTTGATCATCTTGGCCACCTGGTACACGTCCACCAGCCCCTCGCTCTCCAGCTGCTGCGCCAGCGTGGCAAGGGCACATAGCAGGCCGGCGGACACCGTGCCTAACCTAACAAACAGGGTGTTAGTTAGCCATTAGCATGGCGGTAGCTAGCCGTTAGCATGGCACTACCTGACACATAGAGTGTTAGCTAGTCATTAGCATGGTGCTACCTGACACACAGTGTTAGCTCTCCATTAGCATGGTGCTAGCTAGGCGTTAGCATGGCGCTACCTGACACACTGAGCGTTAGCTAGCCGTTAGCATGGCGCTAGCTAGCCGTTAGCATGGCGCTACCAGCCCCTCCCCTTTCCCACACACAATCCTGCTGGTGGTAAAGAGCTGTTAGCATGCTAATGACGTGCTAATGTGCACTAGCGTGTCTGCGTTAATGCATCAGTGTACTGGATAGTACGCTGCAGTGGAACACAGGTGTATTGTCACACAGAGTTACCATGGTAACACACACTGCTTGGCTCTCAGGTCAACAAAAGTAAGCTAATACACTTTCTGGGGAGGGGGTGTGGTCGCCCTCCACAACGTAACGCTGGCGGCCTCTTCAATCAGCAGCCATGCAGCTACAGTGGCTAACCGGCGTGCTGCGCAACGAACTGGCAGGCAATTAGGATGGGTGTCTACCCAACAGCCTCTGGAGGTAATCAATTTTAGCTCACACACTAACTAAGGCTGCAAGCAGATGTTTACCACTAGCGTTTGTTCGGCCACTCTAGCCAAAACGGTTTATTTTGTGCTGCGCATTTATGTGCTGTTACACCGTAGAAATCAGTTTCCAGTTTTCAGTAGGTGTATCGGTGAAGCTACTGTACGCAGTCACACAGTCTGATCTGGGCTACGATCATTTTAAATTGGAATGACAATGGAAGTGAATGGAAGCTTGTTACAACGGTTTCCAGCAGCTGTTCATGCTAGGCTATATCATGCTAACGCTAAACATGTAGGGTGGGGACCGGATGAGGACCTGGGGGAGGCCACTCACTCGTCGTGGATGACGGTGGGCCCGGTGGGGCGGCCCTCCGTTTCCCTCTTGATGATGTTGACGAGCTCGAAGGTGGAGCTGATTGGGGCGTCGGGGTTTGGCCACTTGGGGCACTGAAGGTGACGGACCTCCATGACATAGTCGTCCTGGGAAGGGGGGAAGACAGTAAGGTAGGGATCACACACTAACCTCTGTACCAGGGGCCACCAACCTTTATGGAGGCTACTTGGGCTGCTTGTTTGCAACGGCCGGAACAGGAGAGTTACACTTTTAATCATAATATTATTAATAAATATTCATATATGTGAAAAGACTGATTACATGTTAAGCTACTGGTAATGATTCCTCACAATAATAACAACACCATTTCTGTTATTTAATCCCAATCTGTTTAAACATTTGAAGTCAGCATTATCATGGCTTGTCTCAGCATGTGAGATGGTTTGTTGTCACGCGAACAATACTGAACTTTGAGCCCAGACCAGACAACATTGTTATGAAAATATGAAATTAAATATTGTCATTTTCAAATCTACATCAATGCAAGATTTAAAAAACAGCAACAATTAAATAAACATTTTAGATGGAGCTCCATGGCGACTAGTGCTATTTTTAGGAAAGGCTCTGCGGGCAACTCTCGTCGTCCCGGGCAACTAGGTGGGCTACTATACTGTATTACCACTACATACATATGCGCGAGCACACACACACACACACACACAGTGCGTGTGCATGCACGGGTGTGTGTGCACGCCCTCACACATACACCACTGGCGTAGCTGTGCCCCCTAAAGAGGCAGCTGGCACACCCAGAAATCAAATGCAGAAACAGAATGCGTTTTTGTTATAAACGTACTAAAAGGTTTTGTACGAAACATAGGCTATTATGGTTTAATTACTAATCATAATAGCCCAATTGTTCAATCTAAATGTCTTTAGTCAAAAACATCATCATCCATCCATGAGTATGTCATCTTGGAAAAACCAGTAACTTAGACAGATTTTGAAAGATACAATCCAAAAAAAAGCACCGCCCCTTGCCTCAATCA
>JAODLL010000020.1:2408605-2420833 GCA_026546735.1 Forbesichthys agassizii | reverse complement strand
TCACATGAAAAGATATGCTCACATATTTGCAAATATGTGAGGGGTGTACTCACTTTTGTGAGATACTGTATATATAGTGACTACTACTCTCAATTAATAAAAGCATCTTCATGGAGACCTGTATTTAAAATGTTGTAAATGTATTACATTGTCATAGCTAGAACATAATTCCGGTACTGTAATGGCATTAATGGCATGTGCTTTAGCTAAATCTTATGATAACAACTATTATTTATTTCAAATGTTAATGCACTATTTATTGAATACATATAGAAATTACAAAACTCATAAATAAGAATATGCTGGTAGTGCAATAGTACCGTAACGGTACGTAGCTAAACAAGAGACAACGAACAAATATAAGTGCAGTTCAAAACAGCGAAATACCTGACATTGCCATTTCTTTGTCTTATCAGTAACCATTCAGCAGTTAGCCAAACATTTAATACGCTAGTCTAACCAACAGGAAACATAAAACACACCAATGTGGATTAAACAATATTGTTTAAAACAACGGTTGAACAAATGTATTATTTCTAAAAAGTGTGTAACTGATTTATCATACCTTTGAGCCCTGTACCACCACGCTAACGTTCTCGCTAACATTAGCTATGGTACCGTACCGTAAATTAAATAAGATTCTGCCCCACAAAATGAAATAAAAAACTAAATCCCCGAAAATGTGATAAATATATGGATTGATTAACCACAAAATATGACAAACAAACAATGCTTAATTGTGTAAGTAAACTACTCTTAAATGTTACCTGAAATCGAGCGCAGCGCCTTCTTTAAACAATAAACATCCAGTGACAGCCTGTGGCGTCACCAGCGTCACTAACGTGCCGTCTTCTTCTTCGCTTGTACGAGGTTTCTTCATGAGATGTACCGCCGCTTACTGGACTAGAAAAGCGACTTGTCTCATCGGTGAGTAGATTGGAAAGAACCACACATGTTTTGTAAAGGTAAAGAATAACACCTAAATAAATGATTCCCAGCCAATAATAAAACATCAAAACATTACCGGTACTATTATGCATTTTGAAGGCATTTTCTTTGGGATAGGCCTACTAATTATTTTAGACATTTTCTCTGGAGCCCATCCTTGGTAGTCTACAGTATGACTCTCTAAGTTTATATTTTATTGAATGACGCTTAAATACTACCGTACCTCGTGTAAACACCGAAGTTTGAGAACTATATCGATAGTACTCTACTTGTGCTGCGTTCCAGACAATTCGCAGGTCGGTTATTTCCACGTTGAAAATTGGAAATTTTCAATTTCTACCTCAAAACGTTGCACAACGAAACGTAAACAAAAAAACATGGCTGGCCGTAAAATCTATGAAATAACATTGTCGACATTGGCTATTTCGACATCAACATACATATATAACAGGTTCTAACATATAATATATTGTATTATTGTAGTTAAGTACAGGCAAATATGTCTTTAATTGTCTTTTAGATAATGGTGTTATTTTTATTGTTTTTATTGGAAGAAATACAATAGATAAAAGAATACAATGAAGATAATTGTTATAGTGCAAGAATAGAAAACAAAATACAATGAGGGTTTACATATATTAAATAAAAGAAGTATGCAAAGTACACATAGCAATTGTAGTAGTAACCGTTTTTTGTTTAAAGAATGTACAATGGTCCGGATATACATATCTAATTATATTAAAAAATATTGATGGTGTTATTTGTAATGTGCATCCATTGTTGTGTGGCGTCAAACAGGGAACTCGGGGTACCGTAGATGGATCTGCCCCGAGTTCACAAGTACACTTTGAGTGGAGTTCTATTGTATCTAAACTAGCAGGTCTTAATGTCGAGTTTGCGAGTTGTCTGGAACGCAGCATAAAAATCTTTACGTACGAAGTACAAACTCACAAAAAGAAATATACGCAAATAACGTAAGATACGTACGTAACGCACGTTACGGGAACAAGCGCGGCTGGAAGCTTGCAGAGGTTTGCAATTTTAACGTGTTAAATAAAGTAGTTTTGTTAGTACATCTTTATATAAATATAATGTCTTCTCGTACACATCGATATACGAAAAAACACTATATCTATGACTGCTTCGCACCATCTTGATGCCGTAGAGCCAGGAAGCTAACGTTAGCATAATTGCTAACTTCTAGCATTAGCTGAACAGTTTCCATTCATTCGTAGTCTTCTGATTTTTGTTGCATAGCAAAAACATTAGATATGTTTGGCTAAATCAAATACGTGTTGATTAATCGGAGTCTTTCGTTGTTAGAATTGCACGTTGTAACATATTGCATGTTTTTTGTTTCAGTCAAGTGTCTCCATTCCAAGCATGTATCGGCACAAGCCAACTTTGAAGGACCGACAGCACCTGTACAAACTAATAATTAGTCAGCTGCTGTATGATGGATATACGAACATTGCCAACAGTCTTATCAGTGAGGTCAAGCCACAAACTGTTGTGTCGCCTTCTGAACAGCTGATGCAGCTCGCAAAAGTTGGTAAGGGATTTGTATTATAAAGCTACTTGCTTCATGTGTACTTACTTAGATACTTGCTTAGATATTTATGTGCGTCCTTTGTACACATACAGGAATGGAGAATGATGACAGTGCCGTTCAGTATGCGATTGGCCGGTCAGATACAGTGGCTCCAGGAGTGGGAATCGATTTGGAGTTTGATGCTGACGTTCAGTCCATGTCTCCAGAGGCATCAGAGTACGAGACCTGCTACGTTACGTCCCATAAGGGTCCATGTCGGGTTGCCACCTACAGTCGTGATGGCCAGTTGATTGCCACAGGCTCTGCTGATGCATCCATTAAGATCCTGGATACCGAGCGTATGCTAGCCAAGAGTGCCATGCCCATTGAGGTCAGATTTGTTCAACTGTTTCATGGACAATGCATCGAGATTAGGCTAACTGTGATGATAATTATATATGGGATTAAACATATTGCTCAAAAGATCCTTGCAGGTAGGCCAGGCTTGTTGGGTGGAAATCAACGACCCTAACCACTACATTCGGTTATCCTGCATCTAGACAGGAATAGTACATTGGCAGATCCATGTTGTTTGTTTTAATTGATGCTGTACTGTATCATTCTTACCAGATACCTTTTAGTGTGTACTTTATTTTTATAATTTTGATTGCATTGATGCATTTATTTAGAATTTTATGAATCATTGTTCCACTTTGAACACGTAACACACTGCCTTGAGTCTACCATCTTGGAATCACCAGTTCCCATTCATTCTTAACATTTGTTCTTATCTGAGGTGAGATGGTATTGTTGAAGACGTGTTGTCCCTGTCATGCATTGTATGAAATGTGACCTTGTTTAAATAATAATATTGTCCTGTTCAAATTCACATAGCGGCCTCGCTCACCATTTCATGTTGTAGGTGATGATGAACGAGACGGCCCAGCAGAACATGGAAAACCACCCTGTCATTCGGACGCTATACGACCATGTAGATGAAGTTACCTGCCTTGCCTTCCATCCCTCAGAACAGATTCTTGCCTCAGGCTCACGCGACTACACGCTGAAGCTCTTTGACTACTCTAAGCCCTCTGCAAAAAGAGCCTTCAAGTATATACAGGTCAGCATGATGGTCCCTACGATTAGGCTGGAATAGGACTGCGGGTGTAAAGTATCGAACAGACATACATTTTCTAAAGGACTTGATGTTGACACTAGTCTCAGCCTCTTCCTTCCATTAACACTACGTCACATAGGCAACTCTGTGCTGACCCCTGTAAGCTCGACACAGGACTCTCAGGAAGCGATGCTGTCGATACTGACTGACTGACTGGTATATTAAAATACAACAAAAGTGCAGTAGAATAAAATACGGGGAATATAGTGCAAAAGGTGACAGACAGATTTAGTCCAGTTCTGTAATATAGGCCTGGCTCTAAAAGAGGCAGACAAGTTATAGAGTCTTATTGCAGTAGGTAAGAATTTAATTCACATGAGTCCCATAGTTTATCGTCGTGCATGCCAATGGAAATACCTCTCCTGTCATGTAGGCGGGTATTGACGCAGTTAGCTAGCGTCCCAGACTTTACGTCAGCTGGGACCTGGCCCTGCGAGACTGAGACGACGCTGCAGTTCTAACGAGGTCCCCCGTCTGTCCCCGCAGGAAGCCGAGATGCTGCGCTCCATCTCGTTCCACCCGTCAGGGAACTTCCTCCTGGTGGGAACGCAGCACCCGACGCTGCGCCTGTATGACGCCAACACCTTCCAGTGCTTCGTGTCGTGCAACCCGCTGGACCAGCACACGGACACCATCAACGGCGTCAGCTACAACCCGATCGCCAACAGCTACGTCAGCTGCAGCAAGGACGGCAGCATCAAGCTGTGGGACGGCGTCTCCAACCGCTGCGTGTCCACGTTCGACAAGGCCCACGACGGAGCCGAGGTGTGCTCCGCCATCTTCTCCAAGAACTCAAAGTACATCTTGTCCAGCGGCAAAGACTCTGTTGTCAAACTGTGGGAGCTCTCCACAGGACGCACGCTGGTTAAATACACAGGTGAGGGTGGCCATGGCGCTTATTGGGTCAGGAAAAGCATTGCTGTTTGTTTGCTATATAAATACCTTACAGCAATCACACAACAGTTCTTAAAATCTGTTTAAAAT
Source organism: Forbesichthys agassizii (assembly GCA_026546735.1). Taxonomy (NCBI): domain Eukaryota; kingdom Metazoa; phylum Chordata; class Actinopteri; order Percopsiformes; family Amblyopsidae; genus Forbesichthys; species Forbesichthys agassizii. The sequence continues at coordinate 2,416,193 of JAODLL010000020.1, read as the reverse complement.
AACTCTCACTTTTGGGATTTGGACTAAAATTTTTAAAGGCAACGGCCACTTGTCTCTTGTTGCCAGCTCTCATTGAGAATGAATTGCAGCTGGTCGCTTTGTCTCCCTCTTGTTGTACATGTGAACACAGGGTTAAGGTACAGTGGTCAACCTAGGTACTACGGGTGTTGCGATATACCAGTATTGATGATAATATGATGAGGGGGAAGAAAGGATGGTCGAGTGCTGTGTGTTGGGCTCCCAGCCAGAAGGTTGTGGGTTCGAACACCAGTGTTGACCTACTTGTAAGCATCCTTGAGCAAGATGCCTAACCCCCTACCCCCCCAACTGCTCCTGGTGGTTGGTCGCACCTTGCATGGCAGCAATCACCATCGGTGTGTGAATTGGTGAATGTGAGGCAAACTATATAAAAGCAGTCCATTTACCATTTATATAGTTTAGCTTGCAAGGTTCCTCTGTGAAACACTAAAGAAGTGGGGATCCAACAGTATTAGTGCATTACTGCCACCTACAGTCCACCTGGTACATTACCGCCACCTGCTGTCTAGAATGTAGCGCATGCACTTTTTAACAAGGTCAGTCAATCAGCAAAATGTTTTCATATTTGCGTGTCCCGTAACACGCGGCCCGACAAAAAGTTGCATATGATTTTGACTGATCCATGTTTTGTTTTTATTTATTTTGTTTATGTAGATTCTGCGATAGTCGTGAAATATTTTGGTCACGATAATGGTGTAGTGAATATCTGATATGGTGACACCCCCTAATAATGTTCCTCCTGTCTGCCGTTGCAGGGGCCGGCTTAAGCGGGCGCCAGATGCATCGCACCCAGGGGGTGTTCAACCACACGGAGGACTACGTGCTCCTGCCCGACGAGCGCACCATCAGTCTGTGTTGCTGGGACTCCCGCTCAGCAGAAAGGAAGAACCTGCTCTCTCTGGGCCACAACAACATTGTGCGCTGCATAGTCCACTCTCCCACAAACCCCGGCTTCATGACCTGCAGCGACGACTTCAGGGCACGCTTCTGGTACCGTCGCACCACCACAGACTGAGCTTGACAGCGCGACGCTGTGACTCGGCACGTTCCTCTTCCAGGCATCAGACTGTGCGTCCTTCCGCATTGTCACCCTTCTTGTCTATTTCCGTGGTCTCTGGTGATTCAGTTTGTTTTTGTTCCAGGCGGTATTCATAAGTGAATGCCTTTTTATTTTTTTTTTGTTTTGTTTAAAGGAACAGATACCTGCACCACCTTAGCATCACAGATGGAGGGTGCTATTTCTCAATAAATAATGAATAATGAAGAGCGGGTTTGTTTAGTCTTTGCCTATCTGATCACTTTTTTTTTTTTAAACCTGTGCAGTGATCTTTTTCACTTTTATATTGTGTTCTAATGTCAGTGTTGTAGTTCAGATTTTTAATAAACTGTTAAAATACTCATGTATCTTTTTCTTATTGTCTCCACAGGAATACATTTATTTTATTGAGACTAACATTTCAACAACAGTTTGCTAATTTTCTTTTTTTGTTTCAAGACCACTGCCACAGGAAATTGCCAACATTTGTGAGTAGTGAACGCACATCTGTGGTCTTCACCACAAATGCACTATAGACACTTTCCCATAATCAAGCCTATTAATGCTTGCACTTTACCATCAGCAGTGTTTATTGGCGGTACCACCATTTACAGTTTAATATCTAAAGCCTTGTGTTTATATCAGGTCTATAGCTCTGTGACTTAACACATATAAATATGACGCAATTCAACAACGGCTTCAATAGTGCTTTATAGGCAACTTTCTGAATTATTACTTCACAGTCAAAATGGCATGCGACATTACACATTAGAAACTCCATGTCAGAAGTTTGAAGTCCAAAAAGCTTGTTAGCATACCTTGTACTGTATAAGGTAATTGTGTGAATATGTGGGCATGCCACATTCACACATTTCTTTTGTTGTAATTGCATAGATGGAAAATAATCAGAAATTGTTGCATATACCAGCAAGCCTTGGCTTCTGCTTTCGTTCATTAGGAAAACACCGACTACAGTAAAGTATACATTTTCAGAAGGGCGGGGCTATACTGTTCAAACGAGTACACTTTGAATGAACTGTCTCATCTTGCTCTATTTCTATTAGCTTAGTGGGATATTTAGGATTTCTTATTCAAATGGTCTACTATGAGGTGGCACCACTCAACACAGCTATCATCCAGACAGTTCTTGAACCGGTATCTCACGTTGCACCCCGCTCCACCTCATTCCCAACCCTTAGCCATTTTTCAGTCACTGTTGTCCATGTTGTATAGACAATGGCCATAGGCACAAGATTGTCTGCTGTCAAATGCCCCCCTTAATCTCTCCCAAAGATGTACCAAAGGAAAGTACCAAATCCATTGGAAAAAGGAAGTGATATTAAAAATAATTTGAAATAATTTATGTTTAGGAATAAAAGCATAAACCAACATGAAGCGATGTACTTCTGCTTTAGGATATTGCAGAGAAGAACAGAGAATAAGGAAGGCAAAATTTGGAGAAAGAGCTACAGTTCGGTGGTAGTGTGTGTGGGGGGGAGTCTTAAACCAATGGGGATGCAGAAAACGCAGCTTTGACACTGCTTCATTTCCCCGCCCAGCGTGTAAACTAGCCTGCTTCTCAGTGACAGCTCAGACATTATGTGTGTGAGACAGTGGAGTTTTGAATGGACTTAATTTATATCTGCGCTGATCCTGAAGACACCTGAAACTGATTCAGAAATGGAGGTGAGTTCCACACCTGCTCTATTGTTCAGGACATATTTGAACTGTTTTTTTAACTAATGCCATGTTTCTTAAGAACCCCTTAGTATGTAAAATGGGAATTTTGTCATTTTGTCTTTGTTCTGGGGTTAAATATGTCTCATCAAAAGGAATTTTCCTATAGCCCACCTGCTTGAATGTCACTGTTATTTGCGGTGTCAACCAACACCTATTTCTATACACTGCTGCCCTCACTGAACTGTACCCGTCTACAACTACACTGTTGGTTGTAACCCGATAAGGCTGCTCTTCGCATTGCTGAGTGAGACTTTATGAGCCTCATTAACACAGTCTTTAGAAGCATCTCAGCAAACAGATGATTTAAGCAAAATGCAAAGTCTTGCTCATATATTGGAAAATACACCTGTCTAAAGTATAACGCCCATGTGTGAAATCATACCAGCTTACTTTGATTATACCGTACATACATAGCCTACAGTACACACAATGATAAACTGTTCAGTGTGTCTTACAGAGCCTTTCTGGTGTCAACCGTATCCCCATCAAGGCATGCTGTCCACTCCTTAGTGCTATGTCAGTTACAGTAGCTCATTTAATTTCTTAACTCAGATGTTTGTGTGTGCTTGTCGTTCTAATGTTGCTTGAGAGGGTGATTAATGGCAGGGGAAGCTTTCGTCTCTCTGGATTGGTTCCCATGGCCGTCTGTTATCACAAGGTCTCTGTCCATCCTGAAATGCACTTCCCCTCAGCTGAGCTCATTCTAAAGAGATGTGGCAAGACCTCAACTGCAATTATTTTTAGTCGGGGAAGGGTGTGCGCTTATTCTTTTCAACCACATTAAATACATCATTTTTAATATACAAAAATTATAGATTTTGATGCTGCTAGAGCTTTGCTAGGCTTTGTCTTTCTTCCCAGTAATTGTATTCTGTATAATAGAATACCAGTAATTGTATTCTGTATATTAGAGTAGGCTACCAGTAACTGTTTGTCACAAGACATACAAGGCTATCTTTTAAAAGTATAATTGTTTACTTCCACTATTACCTCCCTGTTTTTTATGAATAATCACAGATCGAATGTATTCACGATCATCTCCCTCCCCAAAATGTGATTAAAATAACTCAGGGGGCATGGCTCCATATCATATTAGTGCTATGGAGCTAACATGGACCGTTTTCCATATTCTTTCTCAGACCATCCAAGCTGTACTGTGCATGAGATAGAACTGATGTACTGATGTACTGTACTGATGGGTAGAAGATGCCTTTGTGCATTCCCATTTCCGTTCTATAGGGCAGCTTTGTGCTGGAAGTTATTTTTGTTTATAAAGTGCTATTTTCGGATTCTTCTTTGTATTGCCACCAGTGGGGATTTTTTAGGATCTCTGAGCAGGAGTCAATAGACAGTCATGAGTGCCAACACTACAATTGCAGTGGAATCTTATTGTCTTCCTTATACTCTAGGATACAGTCCTTCTTGGAAATGGCCTGCAATCCAATCAACCACTCTGTCCTTTACAATAACAATTAGAACATTTAACATGTGTTTGATCCAAAGCAACTAATGGTACAGTGAGTACAATTACAGGTACAGTATGTACAGTAGGAGTAGGTACAGTAGGGGTTAGGCATCTTATTAATTACAGGAAGGCTAGGCTTGATGTGGATCAAACTCCCAACCTTACGGGTAGCAGTTGACAACCCTAACCACTTCATTGTTTTATTTGTTTCTATGCTGTGATATCTATCTGTCTATCTATCTATCTATCTATCTATCTATCTATCTATCTATCTATCTATCTATCTATCTATCTATCTATCTGTCTGTCTGTCTGTCTGTCTGTCCATCTGTCTAATCTACAGTATATACTGGTACTGTATCTGAACTAGCAAAAGGTTATATCCCTCATGCTTTGATGTGCAGAGTTATACTCTTGCATTCTACCGGTAAACAAACTGCCTGCAGGTGACAATGTCATGAAACGTCAAGGGTCTTTTGAACATGTACAGTATGTGTATATTATAATAATGTATATTCTAATAATGTATTAGAATATTCTAATAATGTATTAGAATATCTGTTCAACAAAAGGACATGCAATGTTTTATGTGTTGTGCAAAGTAAAATAGCAAACCGATTGTTATGGCGTTTATCTATTTTTTATGTTAGATAACTAGTTAACAATGCCATTACTGGGAGGGTTTTTCAAGATATCTAATTGTCAGTCACTGTTAAAATGTATAAATAAATAGTTACTTTTCTAAAGGCGGTAATGGGCTATGAATCTCATTAAAATCATGAGCAATAAATGAGTAATGGGTAATATAACGCCATACAGTTAATGGGTATCCGCAACACTGACACTGTGTTAAATGTGATTGTGGTGTTGTGTTTTACACCACGACACAGGGTTACGGAAAAGGAAGAGGTTTGCATAGTATGACCACTAAGGAAGTGTGTGCAGATGAATAACACAGAGGGCAAGCAGAAGATAGATTATTTTATACAGCCGTCATTGCTATCTGCTGCTGCTCAGCCCATTTTGTTGTATGCGTATTTCTAAAATTAGGGAATAGGATATTGCACACTGCAATTTCTGCATGGGTAGGTTACTGTAAAATAAGAAATGTGTGCATCCACACCAAAACATTAGATAGATGTAATATAATCAAACAGGATTATAGTTTGGTCCTTCTCCAGCATGCAGAGCTCGTTAATAATTATATATTTAATGGTTTTGTCCATGCGACAATACTGATGGTTCAGTGCTGCTATGGGAAATCTTTGACTATTTATGTGTTTGACAAAGACTGCGTACGATATTTTTCACAATTCTCAACAGTTTTCATATAGAAAATACCAGGGCTGGATATTTGTCTAAAATGGAGATTGGCTTGATAAAGAGGGCTTAATATCCATGGAAAATATTTATATATTTATATATGATTATTGATTATGATTCTAGCAATGGATTTATTGAAATGCTTTTCACCCAGCTCTCCTATCTCTCTCTCTCTCTCTCTCTCTCTCTCTCTCTCTCTCTCTCTCTCTCCCCTCTCGCATTAACCCCCTACCTACATTGTGGCTAAGTTACTGTGGGAAAGATATTTAGAAGATAGCTTCCTGTACAATCTCACAGAGAATACTTGCCACAGTTATGTGCTTTGACTCATCTATCCCCTTCTAAACCCCCACCCACTTCCCCCACACGCTCTATTTTGCTGAGAAAATTGGGATTTTCAAATGCATTCCCATTATTTTTCTCAAAATTGGATATATATCTGTCTCACCTTTGGTGTGCTTGTTTTGCCATGTGTCTGAGTACATCATGGACGATGTGCAGACCTAGCCCAGACCTAGCCCAGACCTAGCCCAGAAGTCCTGTCCAGTCTGCCAGAGGTCAAACTAAACTTATGCTGAATAGTTCCCACACTGAATCCTATGTTATGGTGGTTTTCCTGTTCTATGGCCATTTTGGGGTATGACGACATAAAGTATCTTAATTTGAACTTTTGACACACATAGTCATTTGGGTCAATCAAATCACTTCAAATTATTCACTAGACTCACTCACATACATTTGAAACTTGCCAATACACCAACTTCTCCAAGTCAAATGCCTTCTGTCTTTAAATGTAATATTAATCAGATTATGACATTTGCAATCACCTTACAGCCTTGCTTCTCTGCTCTACAGATAGTTTAAAACTAGATGTAAGCGTTGCGTTTGATCAGATCAAGTTCACTTGAGAATAAGATAGAGGACAGAGGAGGCAAAGAGAGGCAGCTGTGTAGCCAAAGTGCTGAAACCAGCTGTCAGAGTGTCTGATCCGCACAAGCAGGCGTGTGCAGGAATCCAAGAGACCCACAGCTGAATCGGGCCCTCTTCATTACTGTACTACTTGGTGATATATACAGAAACAGAACCACTGACACCAGTTGAAAGTGCTGGACCCAATCCAGGCATCAATTTCAGCTCCTTGAAAGTTACCTCAATTTTGACATTACTGATTTTGAGTATCATGTTGGATGCAAGCATTTATAGGAGCCACAAGGCAAACTGCTTTAAAAAACACACACAATATCAACATCTGTGCCTAACTTAATCTTATGTGAAGTTGGTGAAATCACGTTGAAATATGGCTGTGGCCATTTGGATCATGATTTACATAGGTCTTCATAGCCTAAACCCTTCAAAACTGCCCATATTTTGTTATTTCATCTCTTTGGCCAGTCTGGGATGTGTGTTTCGGGAGCAGATGACTTTGTCACAGAGAAAGCATCAGCAGCATAAATCTTGTCTTTGGGGTTGCTATCTGTCATCTGACCCCACGCATTGAGCAAGCTGACATGTCTTGCACTATGACCCACAGGATTATCAGAGTTTATGGTTGCTATGGCCGTAGCCTGCTGCAGTGAGCGTGCACGGCTTGTGTTAGCCACAGGGCCACAAGGCCCGCTCCCCACCCAACAGCTGCTGAGTGTGCCCCATGGTGAATGGGTCCTTTGTAAAGCAAGATTCCAGCAGAGAGAACGCATCTCTATCTAATTATGCCACCCTGCTTTGTTTGCGCACATTTGTGCCGAATGTGTTGAACGTGTTATGTTGAATGTGGAACATTATTTATGTTTACTATGACGAAAATTACAAATGACTAAAAATGTAATGCTAATAATATTATTAGCATTATTGCATTTTTTGTCAGAATATTTTTCTGTTTTGAGTATGAAACCACACGTATAGTTTCAGTTTTGATAGAATGTTGAGAGCTCTCAGGAGGGATTATTCTTTGCAACATTTTAATGAGATCACACAAGATACCCAAC
>JAODLL010000020.1:2396120-2407447 GCA_026546735.1 Forbesichthys agassizii | reverse complement strand
TTTGCTAGGGGGGTGGGCTCTTGGGGGAGAGCTTATATAAGGGGGTGATTTTGGCGGGTTAAGTGTGTGTGCTCCTCGACTTCTTGTGAGCTGTATGTTCAATAATAAAGAAAGTGAATTAATACGTCAGTGTCCGGTCTCTTCCATCCGGCCGAGACGTTACAATATATAATAAGTTAGGCTTAGGTGGGGTATTTTTCTCTTCCAACACTGAAAAAAACAGGAAATGAAGTTAGTCCATATCAAATGAAGGGCCTAAAATATGATCCTGCTGGATTGCAAGCATAATAAATATGTGGTTTGCTTTATCTTTATAGTGTGTAGACAGAGAGAGAGAGAGAGAGAGAGAGAGAGAGAGAGAGAGAGAGAGAGAGAGAGAGAGAGAAAATATAGGGTCTCTTCAGTGGAGCCGTGGAGCTCAAAACACTGTGCAGGTGTGTTGTGCTTTGTGTGTGGCGGTGTTCCTTCGTAATTTAATTTCATACATCATAAATGCCACTTTGAGACGTAGTCGGGCGTGTGGCGACGTGAAAGCGGAAGTCGTAAATTAAACCGAAGCCATTTCCTCTCCCCTCTCCCGGCCCAACTTGTGGTGGTGGCTGATTCACTCCGGTCGGCTGCAGAAGACGAAGGTGGTTCAGCTGATTAATGTTGCTCTCTCAGTCTGGAGCACGCTCGCTGGTGCACACACACACACACACACACACACACACACACACACACACAGAGAGACAATGTCTGCAATCACACCTACATACGCACCTGCAAACAAAAATCACACACTACTCAAGCACACACGAACACATTTAGACATAAAATGGCGCTATAACAGACAGAGACAAGGAGAGTCGCAAAATAAAACAAATTCTTGATCTCCTGAATTGAAACTCTCACCCCTGAATTCTGTTTTATTTCTGTCTTTTCAAGAGGAAACTGCAAAAACGCTGTCATGCAAATAGAGCAAAGCATAACTCGCACCGATGTCATGTGGCTGCAATACACAAGCTGCGCACGTCGATTTACTGTAACGGCTACGGTGAGAGCTTAGCACTGTGTCATATTACTTGACGAACAGCTCTCAGCATTCTCACGAGAAGTCCCGAGGACAACAAACATCTTCGGTTTATCACCATACATTTCAGACGCCATCGTGTTTGAAAGCGATTTGTTTTAATTGTCATTCAAAAGCCGATACTGCCCATATGTTTAAATGCGTTTACCCATTAGGCTATGTTGACTTTCTCAAGCTGTTTAAGTTCAGACTCCGTTTGCAAGTACACTTTAAACGGATAAGGTCGCTATCGATTATAAGATAAATAACACACATTACAATACAAGCCCGCTTCTGATTTTCATTTACCTTTTCATTACTTTATTCCCCTCTCTCCTTCGCTCTGCTAGGCTTTTCTCATTAGATGCCTTTCCTCTCTTGAAATAATCTCTTTGTACTCAGAGCACATTAACACCAGGTACATTATTCACACACAGGGTACAGATAGCAACTCCTTTTTTAATTCAAGTTCAAGTAAATGAACAATGACATCAAAAATTCACAGGATTTTACAAAAAGAATGAATCATGATAATAACAATAATAATAATATGATTTATTTGTATCAATTTACATACAAGAATTGCAGCTTAAAGTGCTTTACATGCTCGTAAAGGTGTAAAAATGTAAAGGTTATACAATGGAAGCAGTTTAAAAACAAATACGGTATATAAGAAACTATATATTCAAAACAAATGAACTACTCCTTTTCTCGGTCTCTAATTCGACTGGTCTGTCAAGGAGCTTCATCTGTCGTCGGGGGCAACGCAGCCACGAGTGTTGTGGCGTGTGCAGCTGGGGCTACCCAGACTACAGGCTGTGGTCTGTCATGCAGCAGAGCAGGGGAACGGTGGGATAAATGATTATTTATGATCTGCCACCTCCCATCCTCTCAGCTCTCCCCAGATCCCATTCATTACTGCTGCAGGATGCCATGGTGCAAGAACACATGGGTGCACACACACACACACGCACGCACGCACACACACGCATGCATGCACACACGCACGCATGCACGCACATGCACACACACATGCACACACACACACATACACACGCATGCATGCACACATGCACGCGCACGCATGCACGCACGCACACATGCACGCGCACACACACACGCACGCACGCACGCACACACACGCACACATGCACGGCCACGCACACACACGCACACATGCACACACACACACACACGCATGCACACACTCACACACGCCCACAGGCACACACATAGACACACACAGACAGAGACACACACTGCACACTGACACACACCCACACTCACACACACACAGAGACACACTGAAATACACACACACACACTCATAGACAGATAGACACATACTGTACATACACACACAGATCACAGATAGACAGAGACACACACACACACACACACACACTAAAATACACAGACTAACCCCCCCCACACACACATACACATAAATACACACCAACCTGAAAATACAGACTAAAACACAAATATACACACAAACATGCACATAAGTACAGTATACACATATAATATATATATACATTTAATAATAAGATATGCTAGCATAATAGAATAATAGATGATTTCATAGCCTATAGTCAGCGTCTGCGTATATGCTACTAATAAAGTTTTCGTTTCCTAAACAAACTTTATAGTTCGGTATGGCTAATGCGGATTAGTCTACTGACAGCCAGGGCATGAGAGGATAAGCTTATCCAAATTCTGGCCGACCTGCGGGTCAACGTGCGGGACCGCAGGTTACGGGCTGGCCTGTGCATCAGCATAGATACTGTTACAGGTGTGGTGTACACCCCCTGCTGGTGGTTTAATAGAAGTATGCTTTTATGGTATTCCCTGGTGAGGCTTGTTTATTTAGGCCTGTGCTAGTCTCTCTCTCTCTCTCTCTCTCTCTCTCTCTCTCTCTCTCTCTCTCTCTCTCTCTCTCTCTCTCTCTCTCTCTCTCTTCCCATACACACACACACACACTCTCTCTACTTACGATTTTAGAGAAAATGTTGTTTTGTTAAATTCATGACGTATTACAGCAGCTTTGGTTATTTTGTGTTTTCAGATTGTGGATTCGGTAGTCCTGTTTTCAGGGTTTGTTTTTTGGTTAGTTGTGAGTTCTGGTTTGGTCGCTTAGGGGACCACTCCTGGTCCGACGGCCTGTGATGTGGTAGGCTGGGAGTCTGTCCCTGCCTTATTTTTATTTTGACCGGATCCCCATTGCCTTTGAGTTAACTTTGTTTTGCGGGATGGCTTAGTGGGTTATCAGTCGGATTAGTAAACTCTCTTTATCATATTTGCATGTGGTTTGTTACGTTGGGGTCTACTATCGTCCAATTAACATTATGAGCCAGCTTGATGACTGTAACACATACATACAGACTAAAGCACACAGTACACACACACACACGCGCACGCACACACACACAAACAGCCATTCATCACAACAAAACGTTGCTCCCGCAGGACGGGGACATGGTCCCCGGAGGAACAGAGATGTTGTCCCGTTGGCCATGAAACACCCCATTTCGCCCCCCCCCCCCCTTCCCCATACTTTTCCCCAGTCCCTCTCCCCTCTGCTTGGCATTAAGTGGCACATGGCCGACGAGCCTCTGCGTGGCTCGTCTCCCTCGCCGCACCGCGCCACGCACCTCATTGTGCCAAACCTCCAGCGGCTGCAGCTAATAAATCCTGGGGAAAGCCGGAGAGCTCAAGGTAGCTTAAATAATTGATCAGACCGAGCAAGGATGCTGGCAGCTGGCTTGCCTGATACAAGGAAATCACAATAAGAGAGAGATACCGCTGCCAGCACGCACCTGGAGGCGTGTGCACACGTGTTTCCCTCGCTTCCTCTTGAGGAGCCCTTGTTCACGCGTGTGTTTTTACCTGTCCTTATTACGAGGGCCCTTCCCGCAAAATGTATAACCGCGGGAAGATTTCCCATGTGACGAGTTTCGCGGTGACGTTTCGAGGTATGCATCAGCGCACAGACATACTAGTGCATTAGGAAACATGGCGACAAAAACACACCGACCAACGCAAACGTGCGAGCTAGTTTCTATGTACATTGACTTTCTCTCTTCTTACATAAATACAGCAAAACCGAGGCAGTGTGGAGTCCTTAAGTCCCGGCATCGACTTGTCAGGGTATTAGGGCCTAAGACCCGCAGAACACAGGCTATTTCATGTTATAAAAGCTCTGTGTGACATCTTGTCTATAAAGACTAGAGTTAAGGGGTGCTTTAAATGGCATATATATCACATACATCAAGGGCTTGTTAAGGAAATGTATATGTAAGTCCCAGGGCTAGAATGATATGTTACAGCCAGTCCATTTAGTCTAAAATACATTGGTGCATGCTCGAAACTGTAATTGTCCGCTGGGTATTGGAGCCCATAGCATGGCAAGCTTGTATGTGAAGCAGGACTCATGATAACTCACATTAACTGTCCACAGACACCCATTAAACAGGGAAAATAAAAGGGGAGTATTGGAGTGTGGGGTGTAGATGATGAATCAATATATTGGATGATTATATATGAAGGGGAGGAGATACAGTTCGTTAGTGCCCATCAATGTGGTCTTTCCCAGACTGAAGAGATCGGGCACTATTCTTCAACGTCTACAGATGGATAGGCACTCTGTACTCTAGCTCCTCAAGTGTAAAAACCCTTTGGGTCTTCGTGTGATTTGTAGAGTATTTAGTGATACACCCTGCTAGCTTGTACTTAAAGCATTTTAAATAGCTGAAATACTGACTCAGACAATTTGCAGGTGGAAAATCATGTGCCCTGTAGCTTCAGGCCCACACATAGTTTCTACAGCTGTTATTTGCAATATTTAAACCGAATAAAACATGGCACAAGTCTGATTTAACAGAAATACAAAAGAATGTAGAGTTCAACCAAATATTGTCTCATGTTTTCACAAAGGATACCAATCTTTTTTTGTCCTGCACTCCAATCTAGCACATAATAGTGCAGGGCACTTTGGCCACACCTACAGTAAATAAGTGGGAAGTCATTATTTTGCCTTGAATGTCATTATGTCTTGCCTGTTCTGTCTGGTGGGCTGCTCATAACCTTTCTGGGATGTTACACCTACTGTAGACACAATCCAGTTTATGATGCAGTTGTCCTCCATGAATCAGAGGCAGGCAGGATCATTATTCCTGCAGATGAAGGAAGAAAAGTCCGCCCACTGATTTTAATAGCTTCAAAACATCGCAATTTCAATGCTTGGGCTGCCAAGGTCCTTATCAGGCAATTCACATTGCAATAAAATATATATTTCAATAACATCTTTGGAGCTGTATTAAAATCTATGTGCGTCAGTACTTGTTTCTGTCCTCTTCTTGGCTATCTTGGGTTGGATATACACAATATAGTATATAAGATATTCCAATCACTGTGTGCCTTCCTTAATTAATCAGCAGTAATCGACAACGCCCAAAAGTTTGAGTTGCTTGAAATGCATTTTCTTTTTCCCATTGGGAACACCTGGCAGCTTGTGATACAGTACACACCTAGGCAGCTGGAGAAAGGCCTCATTGTCACCTTGCCTGGTTTCTGTGTCTCTGTCTCCCGCCGGGACAACCCATCGATAATTACACGCAAACTCCCCCCGGCTTCAAATCTCTCTCACTCACTCCGCCGCTCTGTTCCTCTTTCATTCCTCTCCACAGCATGTCAACACAGTCAGGTCCCTGGGCAGCTGTGGAGATATCCACATACTCTGCCCCGTACCATTACCATGACAATAACAGATAAGAATATTTATTATGTGGACTTGCCACTCCCCTTTTCCCCACAAACATCTCTCAGGGGAGTCGGCTGCTCACTATCACCCTCCAAAGCCTCATTCAATTAACAGAGGGGGGGCAAAATAAAATCTGCCCCTCGCCTCGATACTCCCCTTTATCAGCCCAGTGAGAGGGGAGGCCTCCCCCTCTCCCCGTAGCTCTGTCCCTCCCCACAAATATAATTCTCCCTTCCTCTCCTCATTTCGGAAAATGGAGGATGAGGTGGAGGATGGGGGGGTGGGGGGGGGGGTGGGGGGTGTGGGGCGGAGCAAATGAATGCTGGCTTGTGATAACTGGCGTGCAGAATGGACATCTCCCTTGTTTATTGGCTCTTGAAATTCAATCCATTGTCTGGGACGGGAAGTGATAAAGGGAGTGGAAATTCAAACGCTCTTATCGTGCCGGGCTCAGTGAAAGGAACTTTTTTTTTCCCTCCCCCCCCCCCGCCCCCCACGCCTTGAGATGCCTCCGTTTGTTGTGGGCAACATTTGTCGTGCGCGCGCCGCCACATCCAAATAATGGTTTTTGAGAAATGCATTTCATTCAGCTGATTATCTGGACGCCGGCGCCGCCACTTATTATCGTGCTCCAACCGCGTGTGCAGCCTTCGCATTTCGAGGAAGGCGTACAATTGAGAGTGGCCGTGCTCGTCTCTAAGGCTCTTCCCTCCGTGCATTATATTTAAGGATTATATCCTTTTTTTTATTGTTTCCCAGGTAACGACCACGCAGATGTACCGGTGTCACTGACCGCGCGGACGTTTTTAGCATAATATCCAACGACAAATCACCAGCATGCTTGTCGCATCCTGTCACATGTTGGTCACTCCGCTTGACAGCCACTGCCTCGCATGTGACATGTGTTGCACTGACATACTGCGTGCTGTAAATGTACCAAACAGGAATTTGGATACATGAAAAGACAGACTACATATTTTCACTGGCTTCAGATGGATGGAGGCATTGCCTGTCAATGCCAGGCATCCGCTGAACTGCTGTTTCTTCAGCTGGTGTGAGCCTTGTGTTACAAATCACAATTTCAACAAACATGACAGCGGAAGAAATGCAAAAGCTTAAACCTTCAGATTTATTGAGCAGCCACATTTCCCTTTTACCGTCAGACAATAGTGGACTGCACCATTCCTTATTTATAGTGGTGTGTTATAAGTGAACCCCTAGTAGTCCCAATGAAATCTAGAGGAGCGCTGTGTGCAACATCTGTCTCCTCCACTCATTACTGATCACATCTACTGTGCCAGGGGTCAAAACAATAAATACAGTATCCCTTTACAAGAATTTATAATGGAAACGTTGGATTGATGCATTTTTGTCAAATGTACAATAAAACATGTTCTCTGCAACCCACTCTCATGGAACTCGCTCATAAATGTGTTTAGAAAGTGGCACATTTCTCACGACAATCTCTCTCAACATTCCTTGCATGTGAGCCTGACAAGTGGACTGCCATTTGTTCTCTACACAACAAACACGCTTAAAAGGGAAGAAACTAATCACATACGGTACTGTAGCATATTTGGTCGTCGCGTTTTGTCTCTGTGAGGATTGCATCAGATGGAATAATTGTCTTTATTGTCAGGACAAAGCAGAAGTCATTGTGCTCTGAAGAACAGTAGCACCTTCTGCAAATAGGTACCTGCTATTCCTCCTCTGTCTGCTGTGGGGCTCTGTCGTACAGGAAATGACACCTCTCTCTCTCTCTCTCTCTCCCCTCCCTTCTACGTGGCTCCCCATCTTCTTTGTCATCCACCTCTGATTCGCTCGAGACAACAAGGACAGACTTCTCGTCCCGCACCCATACCAGTCCTTGACGCCTCATGCTCCGCGCCTCCATCACATTAGACTCGGGGAGTATGAAATGCGATACGACTCGAGGTGCGATGCTTCGGTGTCTTCAGACGGTGTCACTGCTGTCAAGTCCTTGGATGGGGCGTGACGATGAAGAGATAACCCCGTACAGCCATGGGAGCAGGCCAATATGTAATTGTGTTGATGAGGCTGCTAATGAGCTGTTCAGCGGAGA
Source organism: Forbesichthys agassizii (assembly GCA_026546735.1). Lineage (NCBI taxonomy): Eukaryota > Metazoa > Chordata > Actinopteri > Percopsiformes > Amblyopsidae > Forbesichthys > Forbesichthys agassizii. Next base: position 2,399,551 of record JAODLL010000020.1, on the reverse strand, counting down.
GATTTGTACCTAAACCCCTCGGGCAGCGTTTGCTGACACGAGGTGCTGGATCACGGCACTGTGGCGAGTAGAACCACCCTAAGCAGACTTAAGACTTAAAGTATTAATTACTTTAATAACTACGTAAGGAATCAGTGTCTCTGCCGGGTCAGACTGCTCTGCTGGAGACGATCTGTGGAATTAACAGTGGGCTGCATTAATCCCCTCTTATTTTCCACACCAACACTTCGGAACATCGGGAACAGCGTAGCCCGTTCAGGCGTTCATTACGTAAAGTTCAGTGGTGCAGTGTGTGTGGAAGGCCATTTGTTTCCCAGGCGACATCAGCGGTGAAACACATTAATCAATTAGTCAGAGGTGATAAACACACAAACATGGCTGCCACGTTTCACACAGGATCCACACGTTTTCAAGGTTGCTGTTATCCACACACACACGCACGCACACACATACGCACACACCCACACACACTAACATTGAAAAATAACACTACAAACTCAAAACTAATACAAACATTACAAAGATGCACACAAATACAAATGTACACATAGACATGCCCAACAAAGACGGAAACGAATACAAACACAAAAGCAGGCAAACGCACGCACACACGCACGCACGCACATACACACACACACACAAACACCAACATTGAAAGATAACACTATGAACACAAAATCAACACAAAACTACTACATTTGTTTACCATTATGCCCCAAAATTCAGAACCTTGGTGTCATTTTTCACAACTCTAGACACAAAACTTTAAACGATAACCACTTGTAACACACAAAAATTGCATTGTGCTATCATATCTTTAAAGAAACTGCACTTGCAGGATCATTGTAATCCATATTTAAAAAAAACATTTGAACCAAGGATCCTGCAATTGCACAGTTTCTTTAAAAATATGATTCACGCCAAAGGTGATTACCGCGTCATTTAGGAATCGAATAATCGAACTTGTGGCATTTCACCCTCCCCCTGTTCGCATCAGTGGAGGATGAGGGGCTGAACATGTGTCCCATGCGGTCTTTACGATGTTACATTGATCGAACTAAGGGCTATAGGCGTAGTGACCAGCTGTTAGTGTGCTTTGGGGTAAGCCTCTGTCCAAAGGGCGGCTATCGCACTGGCTGGTTGAGGCAATAGGGTTGGCCTACAGGTGCCTGTCGCTGGAGGTCCCGCTAGGCCTGCATGCCCACTCGACTAGAGGGGTCTCATTTTCTGGGCCCTTTTCAGAGGGGTTTCGGTGGATGACATATGTAGAGCTCCCCGCACACACTTTCAGCAACAGTCAGAACTGCGGAAACACTACCCATCTTCCGTAAGAGACTCAAGACACATCTCTTCACAATCCACCTGGGTACCTTGATCAGCGACCTCGCCACCTTTTAACACTCTCTCCTACCTAAGAATGTCATCTTTGAATCCACTTTAACTTCCCATGCTCTTATCTCTCACTATTTAAAAAAAATTAAAAAATGATATGCACTTTATTAGCTAGGCCATTACCTATACTCAAAAAACAAAAACTACACACACACACACACACACACACACAGAGGGATCTAATTAAAACCCTTGTTGTAAATAGATCTGAATCCATCCGTTTAACAGTTCTTCATGGATAAGTAATGAGCTCATGCTCGCAATGCAACCAAGATCGCCCAGCCGCTCGGCAGCGGCAACAGAACTCCGTTAGGCGTTACCATGGCAATGTACATTGAATCACTTTATGGTTTACCTTACGTCCAACTGACTGTACAGTAGGTCTCAGCGCAGACTGACCAATACTAAGAAGCATTATAAAACCCTTCACACAGCGCTCCATCAATCTGTGTCCGTGTACCTGGTAATTACAGAGTGTCGGCCAGAACTGTAAAAAGTGAAGAGAGAAAATGATGGAGGGGAAGAGAGAGAGAGAGAGAGAGAGAGAGAGAGAGAGAGAGAGAGAGACCCATTTGGGGGATATGAGCCGTTTTGTTTTTGGCCAAAGCAACCTCGAGGATGAGGACGGTGCCAAGATGGATCGCGATTATTTTTCCGCCGAAGCCATCGGCAGTTGGAGGAAGCAGGACACCATCCCCTCCTGTCTGTTCATATGCCGGCCCGTCTGTCCATGTGTGTGTGGTGTGTGTGTGTGTGTGTGGAGGGGGGGGATGAGGAGAGATAAAAACATGTCTTTTTCTGTCTGTTTCATGAGCATATCTTCCTCCGTGGCTGTCGAGAGCAGCAGAGCCACTTTGATCAGAGCCTTATCTGCCCGGCAGCGGTCTAATCCCTGTGTTTGCTCCCAGTCTTAGCTGGATCGCCGCGCTCAAATCAAAGAGCCGCAGCGTCACGCCAGGAGACGACAGAGACGCGTGGCAACAAACGCTGCTAACACGCCAGCACATGGACGTGGTCACGCGTGTGTACGCACCTTTACACGATGAGAATGGCAGGACTACACAAAAAGGTACGCTTTTGTGATCAAAGCAACAAATCAAATCAACAAACCTGCATGCTGTGTATGTACAGATTATAAAGATGTATGTGTTACGCTTTGCACAGGTGAGTGTGAACCCCCAAAGCAACAGGTTTTAGTTGATTAAATTAATGTCAATACTTTTACAGTTTTTTTCAATCGCTAACAAGCGTTTGTTCAAACAGTTGTCAAATTTTCAAAACTCTAAACACAATTAGCACAGCTTCGGTCTTTTGTGGCCATACCATTCACTCATTTCATGTCGTTTTCACACAACATGCAGTCAGTAAACACATTTCTACAATGCTTACATTTTCTTAACAGACAAGCTATACCTCCCAACAAAACTATGGATTGTTTTTGTAGTATTTATAAATGTTAACACACACACCATCCCACAATAGCAAACACAATATTCCAAACCTTAGCTACAGTACAAAAACCTCTGCTTCTGTTCAAAAACAATAGATCTCAGCTGATAATAAACAAACAATAGAATAATTGACACCAAGCTGATTTATGTTTAAATTGGACCAACCACAGCTGATTCCAGTCTGGCTTAGACAGTGGCATTGACACTTATACAGTAAAAGAAGGACTTTGAGGAGTGATGTTTTTGGAAACAGAAACAGGAAAAAACACTTACTCTGGACAAGGAAGAGTAAGAGCAAGGGGCCCAGGGAGTAGAGCAGGCCCAGTGAGAGATGCAGTGAGCGGTGCAGGAGCAGTGAGAGGTGCAGTGAGAGGAGCAGGCCCAAGGAGAAGGCATGGTAGAGGTGTAAGGTGGTGGTGGCATTTCCAGGGCTGCAAGCACAGTAGATGTGATGATGATGTAAACATGTGGCCTAACCCTGAAGATCCAGAGATTAGATATTATTTTGTGATTTTTTAGTTCCTCCCCTTTTTATCTGGGCTTTTTGCTGTTTTTGTTCAGAATGCTCTTGTGTGTTTCATGGATATT
>JAODLL010000020.1:2377684-2396020 GCA_026546735.1 Forbesichthys agassizii | reverse complement strand
TGAAGCACTTTGTGTTACATGAATTTGTATGAAAAGTGCTATATAAATAAAGATTGATTGATTGATTGATTGATAGACAGGAGAGTTAGCATGTAGCTACTGGAACGATCTGACAGTGACTGACTGTTGGGCTGGGTTCTATATACAGCGGGTGATTAGTGGTAGTGAGCAGTGGCACGAGTCTCCGCCTTGGAATGCCTATGTCAGCATGTGTAGACACGCCTCCTAGCAACCACTAACACATCAGCAGCGCAGGATCCTCACAGTATGTACATACATGCATATATAGAAACATGTTTGCTCGAATGTACTTGTGTGGTGGTGGATGTTGTCCACAAGGTGGAATCAAAACTAGAAAACGAATAATGTGAGCTAGAGAGGACTAATCTATTTAGAGACCCACCAAACACCAAGTACTGGTGATGTCATTTTCAAAAACCAAACCATATGGTGTGCACGCTGCTAAATAGGATTTCATCCAATCAGGAACAAGTTATTTTGCCTCAATGTTACTCACGACCAATAAGTGGAGCAACATGATAGTAAAGCGCGGAAGCCTTTCATTGATATTCTTTATTCATTTAATGTCCGCAACTCACTCACTTCCACTCGGTGACCCCCCTCTGGGTCCCGACCCACAGTCTAAAAAATGCTGCTATAGGTGGCCATAGCATATTTTTACCTTACTGTAAGAAAACTGCAGCTCCACCTATTGGCAGGAGGACTCAACATGCTCAAGTTTCAGCAACAATGAAAACAGCAGGGCGGACTTTGACGGCAAGCTTTCTGATCCCCGTGAGACTTCAGTGTTAATAAATGAGTGCTCCTGCAAAGCACCACTGCTTTAACCCAATGTATTATGCATGAGGCAAAGGAGAACGGCACTAAAAAGGAGGAATCATCTAGGCACACATAAGCGCCAGAATCCAATCTCAGCTCCATTAGTGCAGGACAAATCCTATACAGTGAGAAAGGGTCTCCATATGTTTCCATAAGGGAGCTCAGGAAGCCATTATGGAAATGAAAGGGGACAAATCAGACGATATAGATCACTGGCTAAAGCAGGAAATATAATTCATGGTGAAGTGTACTTTGAGGGGCGGGCTCAACAAAAGAATGCAAAGCCTGAACTGTTACCTCTGCAGACTTCTAATGTCATGGACAGCATTCTGCGAATTCCATTTGTACCCATTTCTGTCCTTTGTCGCTCATCTACAAATAGAGCTGTTTCATTCGGATCGGGGATCTTAGGAGGTCTTTGATTTGAGTGTGTGTCTGTGTGTGTCTGCGAGCGTTTGTGTGTGTTAGCATTAACAGTTTGATGTTTGATCATGTGTCAACACGTTATCACCGTCTCTCCATCTCAGCGCGTAAAGCAGAACTCATTCCAAGTGTGCTCAGAGTCAAAACTATACTGCAGAAGGCTATGAGGGAATGCAATTTGTCTGCATTTTCCAGGGCGTTAGCATCCCCCTCTAAGCGTATGCTCCATCACTGTAGATACAGATCCTTACAAACAAATCTCCCAAATGCTAATTGAGGTAATTAAAGTCCCAGCATTCAGAGGAAACAGGTGGCGGTGCTAAACATTATTCATGTCCCCGTGCCCTTGGAGGTAACCCTCTCAATCTACGCAGGTAAACAAGACAGACAAGGGCACGCTTTCCACTGTTTTCTTTGTTAAAGGTGAGCACACAAGAAGCTATATTTCCCTTGGTGTTACCAGTGTGTCTGTTGGTCACATCTACATCACAAAGGTCTTCCTATTTTCAGTGTCGTCTGGAGCACGCCTTCAACTTCAAAGCGTAGCCTTCCGACACGTTCGTACTCTAAAATAAAATGCACTTTACTTAACTAGCAAGCTTCCAGAAATAGCACACCTGACGAACAACCGAAGACAGCTTCAGACCCAGTTCCTATTTCCCAAGGAAACGCAAATACATAATTAAAAAACAAACAGCTAATTAGACCATTAAAGAGGAAAAGAGAGTCTCGCTAAGAGACTGGAGAGATAATGCGCAAGAATGTCCTTCAATTTGTCAAGACTTAGGAAATGCAAATATGCCCCGTTCCAAATGTCAGTACTATGTGGTGATGTCAGTAGGGGTCTGACATCATCACTACAGGCCTTGTTTGTGTCAGACGGTGATTAGATTAATACTCATTAGAGAATATTTGTGTCTGCCCTATTCCTTTTCCTTCTGGGCACCTAGGAAACAGAAAACATGGCAATTAAAAATGCGGAACTGCCATACTCCATCACCCTGCCAATGTGTTGTCCAGTGTGGACCACACAAACACACACACACCTTGGGATATACACTTAAAACTAATAACACTGTCAAGTTTTACATTTTTCAAATCTAATGGAAATGCTGTATATGGCGTAAAAAAAAAAGTTCATATTGAAAGAAGTCATCCAACAATACCACAAAAACCATAATAATGATGGCCCACGATCTTCTTTCCAGGACTTCTGTCACAAACATGCCTGTTTGGATTTCCAACCTGTTGTTATCAAGGTTTTATCTAATTATTTTCACAGTTTTCACAGAAATGTGGAACATACAATAGTGTGCCCTCTTCAAATTAAACCATGTTGCCGAAACAATTAAATTAACTTTCATTTTCTCATGATGAAAAGTCTAGATAAAGACAAAGACTATTTTAAAATGAATTAATAGATAGGATTATGATTGAGTAATCCTATATAAAGACATGTTGTGTTGAATACATGCATGCAGTTTGCAATTTTTGTCTTACCAGTACTATACTGTAGCTGGACACTGTGATTACTGCATATCGTGTGTTTGCAAGTCTATAAATAGACTGTCCATCTATCCATGTACTATTTGTGTGTATGGCTCTCATTATGTCATGTTTTGCATTTGCAGAGAAGCTTGTTAAAAATAATGATCTTGATGACCGCAACATAATTAGGCCTTGGAAAGTCACCATGAAGTCATGGCTAACGCCGCTCTCATCATTATAATTGAATATTTTCAGACCACATTTTGAATCATTTTGACTGGCTTTTGGAGCTCCATTAGCTACGGGTTATGATCATTAGGATAAAAGGGGGGTTAACAGACTGAAACATACTAAACATGCCCGTGTCTGAGTGTTTGGCCCAAAAGGAAGAACTTCAGAGGGTTTGTTGCTCATACAAAGTTAAAGTGAAACTTTGCGCTGGGTCTGAGGCGATGTTAATTACGCCTGTCGCTTTACTATGAGACCGACTGTGATCTCGTTCGCCGGGGAAGTGGTCCCCCAGAGACGGATTTCTCTCTCTCTCTCTCTCCCTATGTAATTATTAGTGTCTCTCCTTTGCATCCGTCAGTTGCTGGTTGCCCTAAATAAAAATCAACAACATCTGATCTGGGATGGGGGTAGGGGTGAATCGTTAGAGCATCTGTATTCACTATACATATTTACAGAGTATCATACTGTATGATATTGATATGATTGCCGGGGTTTGAATCCCTGGAATTGCGATTTATGGCTTCTCTGGGCCTGTCCTGTTGCCAGATTATTTATCCATGTCACTGCTTGGCACAATTCATTGGTGAGTTTTCAACCAATCAGTGTAGATACATTAAAATGCGTCATTACAAACTGGCTAATCGCCCGTCTTTTAATTGATCCATATCCTGAGATTTGGAAAATGATAGAGCAGATCAGATTGAGATGGTCTGGATGTCTAGTCCAATGCAGCCAGTCTAGCTGGCTACACTGGAAAATGATAGAGCAGATCAGATTTGATATGGTCTGGATTTTCTCCCGGTATAGTTTAGGTACAAGAATAATCAGTGGTGACTCCGCCCGTTTCATTAATATAAATATAAAAATCCACGACTGCTGCAACAATTTAATTAATATTGAATAAACATGCCATTAGCAGCAGCATAATAGCATTGACTGCATTATAATAATACTAATCAAGCAATATTAAACACAGACCTAAAATAGCGTTGAGTGTATGAATAAATTAGTTAAATCATGAATGGCATGTACACTATAATTAGCTTGAAATTATATTGCAAATGAGCAAAAAGACTTACACCGGGTGATGGTTTAGTTGCCCCGGTGTAACAACTTAAGTGTAGTAGAGTTTTTATTGTTGTTAAACTACAAAGTGGTGTCATTAGTGCTGTTGGATCAATATGCTCTTAGCACACATATCCATCTAAGCACTAGGCGTTTTATGAGTTTATATGAGTGTTATTAAAGTAATTACGACCACACTTGTATCCAACTCTATGATGTTCGAAAAAGCTATCAAATATGTCACAACTGTGCCGTATAAAAGGTTAAAACCATATTCATTGAATGACCTCTAACCAATCAATTACAAATACATGAATAATATGGGGGAAATTGTGCGACATAGTCTTTGACCATACAGTAAATATGGATTTATTGTGACTGTTAAACATAAGGGTGCCTTTATATTCAGTGCCTTCTATGAGTTTTGATGTTTCGCCAAAGCTTTGTTTTGCTCACTTCATTTGTCGTGGGCAGTCTTAAGGCAGTGATTCCCTCATCGCAGGAGTGAATTAGGTTCAAAGTCAAAGTGGCTCAGGCTCTTGTCAATAGTCATTAGAACTGGCCGCTCTCCCTGCGGTGAAGCCCCAACGTATTCTATTGTCAGGTCAATCCCCTCCTCGACACTCCTTAAAGAAACTAAACAAAACTTGGCCATCGCTCAGGCGGTGCAAGCAATATTTATACTACACATATTGACATCGTCTTGATACCTGTTAGAGATTGTGATTGATGCTGTTCCTGTTGCCATAACGTTGCCACATTGCCCTATTACGGTTTCTGTTCTATTAGTTTCTGAAAAACTCAGACAAGATTGTTCTTCAGGCCTTGCTATTAACACCACATTCCAGAGTAAGTAACTTTCCTCTGTGTCACAAGGAACTTTAGAGGGCAAAATGTGAAGTGGACTTATCAGACATGCAGACATTAGGTAGTGATAGGATCTTCGTATCGGCTCCGAGGTGGGTCCGCTGGGCATAGCGAGACCTCCCCCGTGCTCCAGCAGACATAATTAGCTTTGGGTTAAGGATGAACTGGCAAATGGTGTTCTTTTCAAGCTCTCCTCTTCTCCTGTCCTTCCTCTTCCTCTCTCACTTTCTTTCCAGGAGTTGGCGGCCAAGCTCTGTTTGCCTCAGTAATTAGGAGCCGGTGTGCTTTCACGACTCCATTATGAAAACAGCAAACGGTCCAGTGGTTTATTGATAAAGCATTACACTTTCTTGCAATACAGTATGGAGATGTACAGGCTGCCTGCGGCCCTTTCTAGGTAGACCTGCCCCATCAACATCCCCCACTGGTAGATGAAATGCCATTATGCTTTAATGGTCCATCCACACACAACCCATATAAACGGGTGAAACACTGGCAGGCCAGTTGTGTTGGCGGTGTTTTAAATGCAAACGCATACAACAATAAAAACAAGGCCCCTGTGCCGTACCTTGCTCTGTCAAGGAAGGGGGGGGGGGGGGAATGGCCGCGGACACGAAGCATACCCCATACAATCTGCAGGGACAAGCCACGAGACGGTCAGAGAGGGTAATTTCGCAGTGTGCTTGCTAGGCCGGGTATTTAAATGTGTTGTCAGAGCTCCAATCAGGTTCCTCGGAGGGACGTGATATTTAAAAGTGACACGGGTGACCCTCCACATTTGCAAGGTGTCATCATGCATCAATCGGCGAGATGTGTATTAAAGGCGCCTGTAATGGCGTGTGCATTGGGATTTATATTTCCAATTAAATCTGCAAATTATATGATTATCCGTTGCACCGCGCCGAACCCATTTTGGAAACGGCTTGTGCAGCTCATTTTGTTTTTGTCCAAAGATAATAGTGCCAATGGTAACCTGTGTTTGCCGTGAGAATATTAATGTCCTTCTTCGCACCCACACACCCACACACACACACCATTACATATGAACACAAATACATTTGGTCTTTCTGAACAATTTTTTCTAAAGAGGAAAACTCTAACAACACATGGAACAAACTTATACTGACAGGTCCACATGTTAATTGTAAATTGCATGAGTAGATAATGTTATTCCCGGACGTGGTCTATAAATCTTATGAATCTCAACCCCTTCTCCCTCAAATGCATAAACATACACTCGGCATCCACACTGCATGTGAATTATTGATTTGAACATGACAGCTAAAAGACAGCTTGAACTGCCACATTACGAATAAGACTTGCTGTGCTACAGTATGTGGGCCGACCAAGGAGGCTGTGTTCATCAGAAAGCCTCCGCTTCTGTATTGTTTACAGTCGCCCTACAGTATGCAATACACAACCCAGATTCACAGGAGTTTCAGAATGCTGTTATACAATTGTGGGAGAATGTGAATGTTAAAAGTCACAGGAGGAAGGGAAATTTCAAAAGGGGTCAAAGAAACAGATTGGAAAGAGAGAAAGAAATAAAAAGTAAAGAAAAATGAGGGCGATGAAGCTGTCTGACTATTTGTCCATGCCTCTCTAGTGGATCATTTCAGCTTCCAACGTTTTAGCATGAGCGGAAGACCCTGCCATGGCTATAATTTAAGATATGCCACTGACGAATTACAGTAAAAGTGAGTATTTACGACTTTAAAATTAATTAAATAATGCATTTTTTTAATATTAGATTAAACTGATATGCACAGTTTGGGAATTTTACACCGGCAACTGCTAAATTGAAGTAGCAGTACCAACATATGTGACTTGTATTTTGGTTGTGCAAAAACATTAAACTTCACACTGCTTTTACATGGACCCAGTATGTAAGTATTTCAAATGCAAATCACATTGTCGACTATAGTATCTGTGTGTATTCATTGCTGAACCACCTCCTGGGTATTTCTATTCAGTTGTGTTAATGCAAGTTGATTTCAATCTACCTTGTTGCATACATTATATCGGGTCAATTTCACAAGCATAGCGAACAAGTGCACTTCTATAGCGTGCATGTAAAAAAGAGTGCATGTAGAAAGCTGGAATGAAGTTCCTGATCAAAAAGTTATTTTGCAGAGCATCTCTTATTTTCTCAACTAAAGTGATTTATCAAGTAGGGTATTTGAATGTGCAAATGACTAAATGGAAAGACTAAGAAGAGAAACCGCTTGCCATTCTCTGCGGTGGCAATCATCCCCCGGTGCTAATGCACACCTCAATATCCAGAGCAGCACAAGTCAGATTGTAATTTCTGACAAGTATGGATTGCGTAAGAGCATCTGGCTAATCCTCAACCTACAGGCACATGAGCATATCTCCCCACTAATTAGATTTATTTGCTTGCTTTCACGGGACTCGTCTTTACCATTAGCATTTGGTGCTCTGGTGAAAGATGTCATTAAAATTCTCTCCCAAGTGCTTCAGCTGATTTCCATGGACACAAATGAAAGATGAGGGAGCGGATGGGGATCTTGTGCTAAGGGTGGGTGATGAGGAGGAGAGATGGAGGTTGTTGACATCGGGTGTTGTTTTGTTAGCTCTAAAACCGCTCAGCAAACCCACTAAAGCTCTCTGTGAGAGAAGGCTGCCTCTGTCCATTATTTGGATTCAATGCGGCATTTAACTTTTCAATACTGAATGTTGGACTGTCATTAGAGATAGTTCCTTCCTTTGCTATTAATGGTAATCACTTTTCAATCGTGTCATCAATACTAACATAAGAAAGAGGTAAAAGATAAACAGCCCATAATTCCTTATTGCAGCCAGAGGTCTTAAGTAATCACGAGTTCTGTGGGAATATAACCCATTCTGCTTAAGCCTGCATAAATATTGTATCTTAACAGTTTAAAGCACACCGACAGACTATTGTTGCCTTCACTTATTGGCCCATTTATTCTTGTTTCTTTTGTAAACAGCTAATCCAGTCCAGTATACTACTTCAGACATTCTTAGGCGTCTTGCTGTTTGGCCCATGGAATGTTAACGTAAGCTATGCAAAGGTGAAATGGTGTGATTTCTGAAAGCAGAAAGCACATAGTTATTATTCAAACAAATGGCATATTTTAACATATTTATCAGAAACCCATTAGGTTATGTAAGAAAAAGAAAAAGCTATTTTGCAGTCAATGTTTTTGTTCTTTCTCCATTCACTGATGATAGTGAAATACATTTATCTGACCGTCAAGGCCAGTGTCATTTGTTTATGGCACTCAGCAGTGTACCTGCAGCTATTTACTTTGTAATTTATTACAAACACATATTATTTCACAGTTGGGTGCTGGTTTAGAAAATAAACACTGAGTAGACTTGACACTGGTAAATTATGCTAAGCCATGTAAGTAAAACAATGGAAAGACTACAATTTCAATGGAGAATCTGCTTTCACTCTGGCCAGGCCTAGTTTGCAATGCAATGTGCGATTGCCAGTGTAATAGTTCTTGTTTATTGCTTGTCTTTTATTTTAGTATTCAGAAGTAATCTAGCAATTTAGGTCACATATTTTTTCCTTGACAGATTGTCAATCCATGAAAATTTCCGAACTATCCAAATTTAGGGCGGGGCAGAAGGACACATATGGTGGAAAATGATAAAATTCGAAGGAGGAGATGTTCAGGGCAGTGACTAAGGACGGCAGTGGAGCTTTGATAGATTCAATTTTATGGGTAAGAGGAATTTGGAAATTCATTACATATTTTAGACAGGATCATGGCAAAACAGCTGCCAAGCTATTTTCCCCATATTTTAATGGGAGGCAGTTTTACAAGCGAATACACATAAACGCTATTCAGTCCTTTTCCATTGGTTCTATGAACTCTAATGTTATGTTGTATATTGAACATGAGCCCACATACGGCAACACATCTCACACGTTTGGCTGTGGTGCAAAGGGATTATGATCCGCAGATCAACTCTCTCACTGGATTAGTGCACTTGTCATAGGGCCATCTTTTTTGCTCCTAATCTGTTTGGAGGCATGGTGAATGGAGAATGGTGGGCGGTGAGGCGGTGGTGGGCGTGTGTGTGTGTGTGTGTGTGTGTGTGAGAGAGAGAGTGTGTGAGTGTTGCGTTGAGGAGGAATACGCATTTAGCACAGTATGAAAATCAAAAAACCTTAAACAAAAAACAACAACAATGACAACAACAACGGCAACACAGGAAGAGGCAGCCGTGCTTCAGATCCCATCACAACGTGGAGCGATATGAAACACGACTTTCTGTGATTAGGCAGTCACGGAGCACGCTGCTGTATCTCCACAACAGTCTCCCAGCAATAAATAGACCAGCAGATCCCTATCAGCAACGCATGTAACAGAAATATTGCTGAAGCAAATGGTGCGAGACCCATACAGTATAAACACTATGTATACCTGGATGTATACACCTGGATGTATGTTTATATATACAGTATATATATATTATATTTATGGCATTTGGCAGAATTTGATAAAGCTATAAAATATAATGTGTATATATATAAACTACGCACAAAACGTAGGGACTTTTGTGAACACACACAACCACGTTGGCTGACCTGTGACAAATGCTGGTTGAAGAATGTGATGCCATCCCACAGCAGTGCGATGTGACCAGACTGGTGACCAGGATAAGAAGGTGCCAGGCTGTGTATGGTTCTTCCACACGCTACTGACGCTCCTGTTTATGAAATGAATACTATATTATTGCTATATTGCAATATTGTTATATTGCCAATATGTCTGGTTTCTTCAAACCTCAATCATCCAATTCAACAAATAACACTCTGCTGCTCATCCCACAAATGCATGTTCCTTACAAATGTGGCACAATTTAAAAGGGAAATAATATGTCTTTCCAATGGTATAAGATGTAATGCTTAGAAGCATTGTTACAACAAAGACTATATCTACCAAACACAAATAGCCTTACTTTTTCTGTTATGTTTATATAGTACATATAGGCCGACCATCTGATTCCCAGCTCCGTCAGTGTGGTTGAGGGGGTGCGTCAGCATGACAGGCTGCAAGGATAATTGTTTATTGAAGGGTAAACATCATCTCACCGGAGAGAAGCAGATAAGAATGTCATCCCCGTGTCCCACTGCTCTCACTCTCTCTCTAGCTCTCTCTCCCCCCCTCTGCCCCCATCTCTCTCGCTCCCTCTCTCCCTCCCTCCATTTCAACCTGTTGACGTGACCTCTCTGTCCCCCTGGCTCCCGCCACTAGGATCCGGCGTATAATAAAGGATTTCCCAGCCGTCACTGGATATGCACTGGCAGATGTCAGGTAGGGATCGAAGTATTATTAGTTCTGAGTTAGTGCACGTCGCAATGAAGTTCTGACAGGTGATTTTTGGTTCGGCTTGGTTTGGGAATATGAGGGTCGCGTAGATAAATAACACGGATTGTGTGTTTGTAGAATTCTGCCCAAATGCAATTTATTTCCTGACAAATTCTACTTGAAACTTGGTAAGCTTTTTGTCCACGCGGTTGTCAGTGAAAAACACTGCTTTCTTTCGCTCTTTGTGTGAGCAGCATTGTGGGAAATTCCCTTCAGGTACTTCAGGTGACCTCCAAATATTTCCCAGCTCCTGTTCCGGCTTCATTAGCGGAAGACAAACAGCTTTCCCTGATTGCTCCCCAGCGTATCCGGCTTCTTTTGTGAGGGCCGGGTGAATAAATGTCGTATGAAACTTCCCCTTCAATGATTTGCCGTTACAAACTTTATGAAGGAGTCCTCATCCGCCCCCCAAACATAATTTCTGCAGAATCACCCCGCACCCCTCTTTGACATGTGCACATTGTTCTGTTGACTACACCTCTCTATCTTCAGCAGGTTTTGTTACTACAGGTGGGTCGATTTGGTCGATCTCCAGCTCCTTGTACTGGATGACAGTCGCCCGCTTCCCTGTCAGAGTCACAGCAGTTTTACATGGTGTGCGCCACTGCACCATGGGAGTTCCATACGTCAGTCTCGGCACCCCCGCCGCTACCGCTGGTGTGTGTAATTAACACTCCTGTGTGGCACTGGTGCTCACCAGCAGCTATGATAAGACACCTGTCCTATGGCAAAGCTAGCGCGTGGGGGCGGATGATTGTCAACAGACGTGCTATCAGGGACCCGGTTTTTGAAAAAGCGCGGCGGTGCTTGTTTTGCTTCATGTTAGCATGAAAGGCAGCAGGTGTTTGAGGTAGACTCAGTAGGTATGACGCAGGCAAACCCAGGGGCGCCAATGGCATTGATGATTCCACAGGCATAGCGGCTCTACACTATAAACAGATGGAAAAGAGGGTGTGGGGAAAAAAAAATGTATCTGGCAAACGGTGGAGAGAAAAAATCGGTGATGTCTGCAGATGAAGGCAGTCCTTCCAAAACCTTCTACTGAAAGGAATACACTGCCTTGCCAAGAGGTTTATGGGGGAGGGCGCGTCGGAATTAGCATTTCTCTTTCGCATGCGAGGCTTATCATAATCATCGTGCTGTTGAATGAGATGAACACCAAGAGAGGGAGGTGGGTACGGGGTGTTTGCACGTGTGCTCATGGAAATACATATCGGCGTTTTTTGATCATGTCTTTTTTATTTTGTGTGCGAGTGCTCATGTACTGGGTGCATATATTTGTGTGTGTGTGTGTGTGTGTCTTCACCTGTCATGCTGGCTTGCTCTGACCTCACTGACCCAGTGTCCCTGGCAAGGTTCCAGGGAGCCAGCGATGGGTCTAATCATATTCGTCCAACCAAGGCTGCACCCTTTCACACAATGCTATGACTCACCGGTCTTGATTTTGCTGTGTACAACTGCAATATTCGGTTAGCAATGCTTCTTTTCTCCATTTTCAGTCCCACCAGTGTTACTTTTCAGCTGCGAAAATCTGCCTGGAAAGATTCTTATTCATCTCTACAGATAACACTTGTTATTCACAGTGGTATCATTAAAGGCTTAGGTTAGTTATTCTCAAGAATGCTTGCTAACTTCAAGATCAAATCAAAACAATATTCCTCTGCAGCACTACCCCACACATTGAAACACATTGTGAAGCAAAGCATAGATCTACGGCTTTGTTGTTGAAAAAGGTGTTCGCCATTATGTTTGTGTTCCTTTTTACGGAGTCAGGGCTGTGTAGAAGTATCGGCAGATAATGTTTTCAGCACACAGCGAACGGTAGGCTAGCGAAATGCGAGGTGATATTTGGTGAATTTTTAACCACAAGTATATTAGCTTACAATTAGCTTGCAATAGCTGACTATACCTTTAAAGGTTCCCTTCCAAGCTGTAGTTAAATCAGGTCTTCTTGATCAATGGCCACAGCCTCATGCACTGCCATCCTCCATCCCCTGCTGCTGACCGGGTGGTGTTGTGAGCGACAAAGTGGTGGAGCGCGTCTGGCCGGTTCTCATTTGGTGACAGCCAAGGATGAATCACTTAAAGTATTGGTGTGCGGCCACACCGAGAGGTGTTTTCTGGACTATTAACTACACAAGTGGCATTAGGCAGATGAGGGAGACTCCTCTCATATCTCACCATACGCCTTAGGCAACAGAGACAGGAGGAGCCTTCACAGGCTCCAGAAGGGGGTGGCGGTGGGGTATAAGCTGAACTTGGGACAGCCAGATTGATTTTAACGGAGCAAAGGTCCCGGTCTCTACGGGCTAATAGATAGTTCACACTGCGTTGTCTGTTTGGTGACTTTTTAAGATGGGAGAAAGTAAACTTGGGGAAATCGGTAAATATATTTTCACATTCAGGGACAAAACATTTCCAAATGACAAGAATGGCTTTTCATGTTTGTCATGAACATACCTTATGATTTCTCTCAAGATATGTCAGTTGTGTACAGTGTGTGTGTGTGTTTAGAAGCCACTGTAATGTTGGCATCAAAGATGGGTTGGTGCCTTTGTGTAGGGGAATGTCATGGTGAAGAAGGCTACTAACGTGCATTTGTGTGTATGTGTGTGTAGGTGTGTGTTTTTGTATACTGAACAATATGTGGTGTGTGTATGGGTAGGTGTTGCTGGGGGTTGGTTGCCGTGGGACCTGCCTCTCAGTGTAATTGAAAAATGTGACCTGGAAAATGTTTGCCCAGCGGAGCATGAAAGTTACCTCCAGACTGGCGCTCACTTGCAGACGCTTCACCTGGCCCCTGACATTGAGGGCCCCGCATGAGCTGGGAGCTCTCCTAAACAGCCACTTTATTCCTTCACTTCAAGCAGACAAATGCATTATTCATCAGGGCTAAATAACCCAAATAAATAAATAAATAAATAAAAGTCTGGAATCCTTACCCTGCGTTAAAACGCTGACCTCGACAAGGGTGTTTAAGGCGTGGGCTGAAACCTAGTGTGCATGTGTGTGTGTGTTTTGTTCATCTCTGTGTGTGTGTGTGTGTGTGTGTATGTGTGTGTGTCTGTGTGTGTGTGTGTGTTTGTATGTTTTTGTGGTTGTTTGTGCATCTGTGTGTGTGCGACGTATAAATAGTTGTCAATTTCATAAAATATGCATGAATCGTAAGAGCCAATCATCAAATGTTCAGATTATAAAGTGTTGGGCAAGTTACTTAAGAATTGTATTATCATTACTTTACTTATTACCGTGTATTAAAAGTAATTAGTTACATTACTAGTTACATTACTATATTACTTTCACAATCACTAGCCTGCCTCGCCCTTTCCTGAATAATGTGAGCTCATTTTAGAATTGAATCCTCTTTATTGGAACAATAATAACCTTAGCAGTCTACAATCAGCCAAAGTGAAAACATGGCAGCCTCTCAAACCAGATGATTGGACAGGTTGGTTCAATTAGTTTGCTAGGACCAGAAATATTGTTCTTGTAACGCAAGTAACTATTAGTTACTTGGATTAGTAATTATAATAGTATTACTGTTTTGGAAATAGTAATTAGCTACACTACTAGTTACTGAAAATGTAATGAAATTACAGTAACTAGTTATTAATTACTAGTTACTGCCCAACACTGATTATGAACATCACAACCTGGTGGACAGCCTTTGACCTTGGTACATACATGGGCATGGAGCACCTTGATGGGTCTACTTGGTTTGAAGCATCAGCAAATCTGATAGCAATTAATGTAGTGAAAGCCTGCAATCAAAAACCTGCCTCTATCCTGATCAACCAAGGCCCTCTGGGTCATTTTCATTACCTCACCACCATTATTTCAACTAATCTAATTAATGAAAGGGAGGTTTCCGACCGTTTATTACAAGAAAGACAAACCAATGTCACACCGCACAAAGTATAACGCTCAATAGGTATCTGTCAAGGCAGGATGCCTTCTTCTTGACTTCAAGGTATGACAAGCCAATTCTCAATACGTTGCAACGTAGTGGGTCCAAAAGGTACAAGAGTACAAGTGTGTTCAGTCTCCATAGAAATGTGAACAAAACCATGTGTACGGGATGCGACTAATGTAAGTAAACTGAGCAGAAACATGTTTCTTGTTGCCTTTCTCTTTCACTCATTTGCCTTTTGCTCCCACTCAAATTACTCAAGTGAATGCCCCTCTCAATGGGAGAACAGCCTCTTTAAGTATCATGAATATTCAGCAGCTTTGAGTTAGTCTCCATTTTCCACCATTGGGGAGCTGTTGGCTTCTAAGGGCACTCTGCCAAGAAGCCTGTTGATAAAACAGAAGGATAAATCCTACAGGATAAAACTAAACAAAACACACCATTGGACAATTTTACTAATTATTATTGTATGTAGTTCCCAATTGGGCTTCCTACCCAAGTGACACTTTCGTAGAATGTATTATGCCTATTAAAAACTCACCATCTTGCCTAAAATGACAGCTATAAATCATTGAAATTGTTTTAGTAACAATAGATGCATGACATAAGTGGTACAGTATATAGTTTGAAAACTGTAAGAACTAATTATGTTATCCTGTCTTTTAGATAATTGCCAGTGGTTATTCTGTAGCTTTTGAATATACAACCTAATCTGAGATTGAAATGTGTTCAAAATACAGTATTCCTGTGCTGTATATGGTCAAGCTGTACATTAGCACATTAAAGGCAGAGTTGTATTAGCGCATAGTCATTCTTGCTAATTTAAAGCTCAAATCAAAACAGTATCGCTCCGGGATCCTCCGCCGCGGCCTCACACGTCGAAATGCATTGTGGAGCAAAACGTAGTGCTACGGATTTGTTGATATGAGAGGGGTTCGCCACTTTGTTTATGTTCCAATTTACGGAGCCAGGGCTGCGCATAAATATCGGATTATTTTTCCAACACGCACAGAGCAACGGTAAGATACATGCAACGGTAAGATAGCGAAATGCGAGGAGAAAGTTGACTATACCTTTAAAGTCATGACCAGCATTGTTTTGTATAATTTGGGAACACTTGTGGAATGAGTGTGTCTCATGCATATTTCATGGTATTTAATAAAGCAATAAAATCTGAAATGTATTATATATATAAACCATGTCTTAATTGAAGTCCCAGAAAATAATCATTCTTTCTACTGTATACACTGACATACAATACAATCTCATTGTGTGATTCTATACAACTATATGTATGAACAGAAAATGCCTACTGTATAAGGAAGAATACATTGATTTGTCTCTTTCAGAAGAATGATTCCGATCCATCAGTTCACATATAAATAGTAATTTTTATTATTAGTCCATTAATAAAAATGCAATCTTTCCACAACGATATTTTTATCCAACCATTATTTATTTGGGGTCTTTTTGTTATGTTTTGATGTACTGTGCTGTATAAAGATGCACATCTCTCAGAACCCCATGCAGAACCAATGTCTGAGCTGATGTTTGAAACCCAACGAGGTATGACTTTTGGCGACAATATATAGGTCAAACCAAAACAACAAGAAAGAGTTATGTTAGTTTTAGCCATACTGATAATTCTGGGCTCAGTTTTGTCTCTTTTTAACTGTCAAAATGTATGATGAATACAGGGTGTGAAATCTGTCAAGTTGTTATTATATTGAGATATCTCCCCCCATGCTGTACATGGAAGCATAAAGACTGAATGCAGTGATCAAGGCCCGCCGACAGTTTTTAAGTAAATGCTTCAGGGCCAGCAAAGGGAACAAGCTAATTATGAAAAGGCTATGTAACAGGGACTTGTGCTTCGTCTATAATGAGCTCATTTGCATCTTTCATTAAGTTGATCTATGTGTGAGAACATTATAGACTAATTCACGTAAACCGGAGGAGTGCATTTCCAAAGTTACGTTTCCCACATCTTGCTGGGATAATTTGCTGATATTAAATCATATAATTATATGGAAACCTTCGCTATAGTGTTTTATATTTCCTTATCAGACAATTAGTCAACATTAGTCAATTATCTAGCTGTTTAATTGCTCAAATTTGTTGTTCAACAAGTTACTGTTTTTAAATAGCTGAAAGTAAACACATTTTAGGATATCCTGAGGATTTAGAGAGAGAGCTATTCTGGATAACTTTCCGCAAGCATTGCTTTTCGCCACCATCATCATAATCAGCACTAGTTTTCCACTGCCTAATACTAGATAAAGAAAAGCTATATCAGTTAACGCATAAACGAGACTGAAAACAAGCTAGTAAACAGTGTGAATCTAATTAAAAGATAATGTCAGCCATTTTGTCACAAAAGTTTGTGCTGCTACAGTCCTATCTTCTTACCGAAGGGGTCCTATCTGTTAAGGGGTGTTACTTTCCATTGAATGTCCTTTATAGGACCATATTTTCCTTGGTGGTGTTTGGGTTGGCGGACATGCTTGACTTTACTATAGATTTATTTTATGTTCAATCAAATGTTCATCATACTGTTATCTCTTTTGGAAAACAGGACAGTTATTGCTGGTTGAATATGGCCAGTTAACTACAGCAGTTGGTCTCAAAGTGGGGGTCGGGACCCCCCAAGGGGTCGCGAGACACAGCGGAGGGGTCACAAGATGATTTTCAGAAATTATATAACATTTTAAAAGTATTAGAAGGATGATAATGATAATTCGGCCATAATTGTTAGTAGTACTACAGTTCATACACTACATTATATATTCTGCTACTAGTCTGTAATACAATTATATGAAATAATATCATGGCTGTTATGTTTCTACCACTTCTGGGGATAGCGAGGGTCGCTTGCACTGTTATTTTGGGTGTCGCAAGCTGAAAAGTTTAAGAATTAATGAACTACAGTACTTGTACTTGTATTAACAGTACTATTTGTACTGCTTTAGTTTGTTTGCTTAAATGAAGTTTGAGACATTTCATTGTTGCTTTTTCTTTATTCAAGAGAAAGGCTTTAAAATGTATAGGTAATAGAAACATACAATTCTGCATCACAATTCTGCATCTGGCAGCGATGCGTTTGTTGCCTCATTGCATACGCCTCCAAACATCCATTCCGTTTGAGGATGGCTAGACATTAACCAAACGTGTCTCGCTGGGGAAATGTTATTCCTGACGGGAGATTTGACCAGCCCTATCTGCAGAGCAGCAACTGCACATTCCGAATGAACATCACTCTGCCAACAGGCCGCTAGAGGGGAACTTAGAAGTACAGAAGGAAGAGACTTCACATCCCTCAGTAGAGAATTCAACATTGACTGCTGACAACCAACTTCAAAAGCCCAGTTATGAACATGACAGGCAGGCCCCAAGCCTTTGAATGCTGTGCACACTTTTATCAAGAATTTAGGTTATTTAAGAAAGATTTTCTTTCCCCCGTACAACTTTGACACAGAACAGTGCACAGGTCTCCACCTACCGTTTAAAAAATCTGTGTTTTGCATTTTATGAGCGCAGTGTTATTCCACATGGCAGCTGTTGATATCAGTGCTTTTGATTCCTGAGAAGTTCTAAAGGAATACTGCATGGAAAGGCCCCCAAGGCAAAAGTTGTTTATTTGTGCAGATATACATTAATCCAATCAATTTTGCTCCCCTCGCACCTTCAGGGGAATTATAATGGACCAGATGGGTGCAGAGTAATCCCTAAAAAAATGCCCCCAAACTAAATTCAGGCAAGTTTTATATACCGGTATAATTGGGTATTTATGCATTCATATTACCTGTGGTTTCACAGTGTGATGCCCATTTGGTTTTCAGTGCTGATGAAGAAGGGTGATGACTCTGAATGCAGTGAAAGCGTTTTACAGTAGGTACCTTTTGATATATAGCAGTCAATCAATTACAGTTGATCGCTAATTTGTTCATAATGAATTCCCCCCCACCCCCCACCTCCTCATCTTCCTTTTTACACCATCCCCCAGCACCTCTTGGTCAACTTGGTCAACATGGGACTCTTGTGGGGTCTACCAAGGACACTTCCCCGGACCTGGGACTCCCATGGGGTCTACCAAGGACACTTCCTCGGACCTGGGTCCCCCGTGGGGTCTACCAAGGACAC
>JAODLL010000020.1:2349562-2372564 GCA_026546735.1 Forbesichthys agassizii | reverse complement strand
GTTTTTTTCTGTTCACCCAGCCCAGCCTGATTTTGCCACCTTTATTTTCTATTGAAAACAATAAAATCAATATGTGAAACAACAATACAAAAGTAGTCAATGTAATTCATCAAGTACAAATGAAACTGTTGAAACAATTGAACCAACGGTTTCTTTCTCTGCCTACAAGACCTACACCAAAAGGACAATAATAAACGCTGATGGCATTGTCAGAGTATAGCGCCTGCTACTGTACACGGAGATGCTGCACTATTAGTGGATGTTTGGAGGCAGCTGCGTGAGGGACCATTCAATGACACTATTGTGAGGGGCCACTTCACTCAACTTTGGCATGCTTGAAAATGTGTAGCCATTACTATGACTGCGTTGCCTGATTACTTATGTGCAATGGCAGTAATGACTTACCACCAAACAGATGCCCAGAGTCTGGTACTGAAGGGGCATTAGCATTGTGGCTTTACTAGCACCCATTAGCAGTAAACAAATGCACCTGTCTCTGTTTACCATCTCTGCTATATTGCCTCTGACAACAGATCAACGCCAAGTCATAAACGCAGAGGAGGAGCAATTCATCTTTATTGCGCATATAATCATTCTAAACATCCACGTGAGCTGGCTGTCCCTCCAAGACAGGTAGAGAGAGACCAATAACGTTTCCCCCGTGGCACACACATCGTTCTGCCTGAGCGATCCCATTGGGCCAGAGACCAGGAAGTATTATGCGCATTGTGTTAATTTCATCTTCTGCGCTGCGATTGAGTGTATTTCATTCCCGGCTCAGGTTACGCTCTCTCTCTCTCTCTCTCTCTCTCTCTCTCTCTCTCTCTCTCTCTCTCTCTCTCTCTCTCTCTCCTCTCGCTCGGCGCTAACAGCAGGCACTGGTTACAGTAGCGGTAGTAGTGATGTAATGCACGTTAGTGTGCGTGATTAAAGTCAGCCGGGAGAGGGAGCAGGCAGGTGCAGGGCTGATGAGCAGAGTGACAGTGTTAATAGACTGAGGCTCCAGGGAGGTGGCCTCCATTTGCAGCGCCAATCCGTCTTGATTTCTGCACATCGCCTTTCCCAATTACAGTACCTGCTTAGCCCCGGTCGCCAGCAGCCTGGGCACCGCACCACACATGAGGGATGGGGGGGGATGGGGGGGGCGGAGAACATTGCTCCGCATCACACATTATGCTAGTTGGACACACTTTGTTCGAAAAAACATTCCTCAAAACTTTTCCCCATGTCCCAATGGATACAGTTGGGATGGTAGCCTGATTGGATGTGGAGTGCTAGCCTCTAATCTCCGCTGGCTCTGTATCTCGAAAGATGTGTCTACGCTCTTCCTCTAGCAAGAAAGAGATGGTGTGTAGATAAGACACTGAAGGATGCGTTTTATTTACTGGGGCACAGAGAATTAAAGGTGTCCTCTCCCAAGCGAAAAGGAGGGGAAAAAAAGTTATTATCTTCATCACCTAGCCCTATAGAGCTGACACCACACAACACCTTTACTCAAGATAAGACCTAATCGGGAGTGTTGTTTATTTCTTTATTTACCCGTGTCAAGGTTATGAGTTATAGCACACACAACAGCCTGCCCTTATTCAATCAAACCCAGCAAGCCTGAGTTAGATGAAAGTAAGATGCTTTTCATGTGATATATATGTGTAAATGCTTTTACCATTGATGTTTTGCTGTTTATTGCGATAGTCCTTAGCAGAGGAGATAAGGTGTCTCCCCATAAACCAAAATGAAAAATATATATAAATAAATGAAAAATGAAACAAACTGTACACAACACTGTATTTTTACGAAATGGAAGTAAATGGAAGTGCACTGATATGGTTAACCACACAACTTTCAATTGAAACCAAAATGAAACTAATTATTTCTTGTCGATGGGAGCTAGGGAGACAAATCAAAGTAACCGAGGAGACATTTAGGAAGGGACTTGGGTTTGACAAGATAATTTAGTCCTGACACAGTCAACAGGCCTCAACATGAACTCTGTTCACAGGTTCATAATAACCACATGGAGTATACAGTATGCTTGGTTTGACAGGACGAAGTTGTTCCTATACCAAGACCAGTCCGTTGGCACGAGACACTGGCCTGCTAAGTGGGATGTTGACGACCGGCGAGGAATCTAAATTCCAATAGATTGTGTTTTTAACCTTTCTCAAAGCGCCGAATAACATAGACGTTATATCTCCACCCAGCACTGCTCTTTAGATTGTTCGCTCGCCGTCACTTGACACGAACAGCCGTGACGCCCGGGACATCGCAGCAGTTACCTCCACACCGATTCGTGCGCACGTGCCGACTTTTGACCCTCGATGCATTTCAGAAAAGGTCAACGTGACAGCCGTGGTCTCGTCAATCCGTTGTTGTGACTCCGTCTGTCTTCCCTGAGGTCCTCTGGGGGGTGGTGGGAGGGGAGGGATGTTGCTAGCAAACAAATTTCACCTTCCTGATTCTCCATCGTTACCTCCACCCGTCTTTCTCTCCCCGCGGGGCGGGGTGATGAGAGTAGGGGCTGGTGGAGGGGGGCAGGGCGGATGTGGGGATCTGGGGGTTAAAACGACCTTCGTGACCATCTTATCACTTGGAAAGGTCACGGCGAGGGTCTCTTGGAAACCAGGGAGGTGGGAGGAATCGATCTGGAGGCTTTCTTTTATTTATCTCAGCGGACATGCTGCTCCAAGTGTTCTTACAGGCCAATGGTGAAGGGGAAGAGATAACCATCTATTAGTGTTGTAGATCCTCCCCCCAGCTCCTTACTACCTACGGTATCTCTGACTGAAACCCAAACTCTATTGCTCCTCGGTTAAAGGCGGGATTGGAGGGAGGAAACTTGGAGGTCATCGGAGCGGGATGTGAGACATCCAAGGGCCAACGAGTTCAAGCCTTTCGGATGGCTAATACACAAGTGCAGGGGGTCAAGGGGGAGGATTTGAGGGGTGTAAGACGGTGTCAGGACCTCCCTGAAATCTGCAGAGGCATTAGAACCATAACCCTATGTTCAGACTGTCCGCTTGCTACAGCTCTAAAGAGACAAGCTGCCATTCTTTTCAAACATGAGACAGCAAAAGTGAGCGGCGGTGGGTGGAGCTATGCTCGGCTACAAAATCGCCCAGCTGGCTACTATATGATGATTCCCAGCAAGCGCCCAGTGACGGAGTTTGGCAAAAATCAATAAAAGGGTCTCTGCATCTGCAAAACGTCCTGTTACGTCCTTTACTTAAGCGCTAAAAAAAAAAAACGTATTGTGTCCCCGGCTATCCTGTACATTACAGTACATACAGTGCATCACTGGGATCAACCAGATTAATATATAATTCTTAAAATAAATGCATTGAAGATGGTTTCAGAGATCAATGGGAATATGATCACGGATGAGTAATACAAGCATATCGTGGAGGAATAGGCAACCAATGTTTTACCTGATCTACTATGTATACACAAATATATTTTGCAATGCAGACCATGTTTTCCATCATTTTACATCCTGGTTGGAAGTCACGCATCCCCCTGTTTGGACACAAAAGTGACCCTAGTGAAAGCTCGCCAGAGATTGGGCGATTTGTGTAGCCGAGCGAGCCGACGGTGTGTTCGTAGGGTAAGGGATAGGGGGAAGATTGTGTAAGTTGTCATCACATACACTTTTCCGCCCCCCTCTTCCAACACCCCCCCACCGCCATCCTTTTGCGGTGCAGTGTATTTAATGGCCCATTCTTATCACCATTTATCATTTGAACAGTGCAATATACAGTATAAGAGCAGGAGTCGAATCACTGGAAGCAAAACAGCAGCAAGATAGAGATATAACGCTGCGAGATTAGTGTGTTACTGAGCGCGGGCTGATTTAATTAAAGATTTCTTTCCCTGCTGTTTTCAGGCCGCAGTACTGACTAAACTGGGGTATGGGGGGGTATGTGACGTGAAAAATAATGATTCATTGACATTGCTGCTGACTCAAATAGCTAAAGGTTGTTTAGATGCTCATGCAAGGGTAAAAATACTGTTGCAGCTTGGATGCGCGCACACGTGCGCACACACACACAAACTGTTATTTGACCCTACGTATGTGCTACACATAGGTCAAATCTCCCACCACACGTCATTCAACCCACCCGTGCTCCAAACATTTTTCCATTTCGGCATGCTCAATTAGCCTCCACCTTTCCCTGCCTTTCATTGGCTTAACCAGGGTCCTCATCTGCTGCGTTTGTCATTGGCCCTCCGCATATAAATAATTCAAAGGAGCGGGAAGAATTTACTGCTGCCGTCTCTCCCAAGTCAGGCTGTAAATTCAGCATGCGGGGAAACAGGAGAGGGTGGTGGTGAAGGGAAAGTTGTGTGTGTGTGTGTGTGTGTGTGTGTGTGTGTGGGGAGGGGGAGGGGCGGTGGTGGTGGTGGTAGAAGGACAGAGGAGGTGTAGTGGAGGGATCGAGGGCTGGTAGGGAAGTGGTCCCGGAGGGCCCATAGACTCACACAGGCAACATCATAAAGTCACCATTAGAATGCTGTATTTATAACACTGGCTTTGCCCCGGGCTTCTGCTATACTGCCAGAGGTCTCCCATCTCTCCCCTCCTCCCTCCCTCCCTCCCTCAATGGAATCACTAATAGCACAAGTCTCAAATACTCTTGCGCTCAAGCACGCGCCAGACACACACAGTCACACACACACACACACACGCACGCACACGTATCCACTCGGTGTAATGGCTTTTGCTTCACTATTAGTAGACTTTCTCCATAAAAATACACACCCTGTGTGCTTCTCCTATTGTCCCTCTACATGGTGTGCAGCACGGCGCCGAATACCAATGGCTCAATGAGGCAAGGGCTCTTTCTGATGTGCCACAACATTGACTCTTTTGGAAGGGGGATGTTGGGTGGGGAACATTGCGAGTGAAACGACTGTGAAGAGATAACAACGCCCCCCGATGGACCGCTGGCCTGCACGGAGCATGCTCAGTAGAGCTCGACGCGACGGCCTCCCATAACGACACTACTGCTAACATCTCAACAGACACTTTTAACCGGATCCCGTTGTGCCGCTCTGAGTGTAAGCACGTCGACTGCCGGCTTGTTTAATACCATATCAATACAGTCTTCTTGAAAGCTGTTGCATATGTGTGTTTATACGGTATAACATCACATTTACATTAAAGGGAAAAATATGAATGTTTCTTCTTTTTCTTTTTTTTCTCCATGATATCCCTGGTTCTTATTATAGTCGACAAGATATTTCTCTACAGGTCATTTACTACTGTGTTAATGCAATTTGATGCAGGTCCATTTCATTTGTATTGTTAAGGTCATGTGATCCACTGTCATGTGCTCATAAAAGTCCATTAAGTGCTGGTTAATTGAGCCTTTTTTTTTTTTTACTGCAGAAGTGTTAAATATACTGTAACGTGACATCTATCAGTTATAATGTGATATAGCCGAGTGCACCAAACATTACAGATGCGTGCTGTTTCCTTGACGTAGACTCAGCAGGTGCATACATGGGGAACCAATGATGAGACTCACTGGAGGATTAATAGAAGGGTTTTTAATGGGATATAGATTGTTTATGTGTGTGACAGTCATCAGGAAAAATTATTTCCTTTGAATATGCTGTATGTGATTATATGTGCAGTAAAGTCAGCTATTGCAAACTAAATGTAAGCTAATACACTTTTTGTCAAATTGAACA
Source organism: Forbesichthys agassizii (assembly GCA_026546735.1). Taxonomy (NCBI): domain Eukaryota; kingdom Metazoa; phylum Chordata; class Actinopteri; order Percopsiformes; family Amblyopsidae; genus Forbesichthys; species Forbesichthys agassizii. Next base: position 2,366,873 of record JAODLL010000020.1, on the reverse strand, counting down.
AATATCTCCTTGCATTTCGCTAGTTTACTGTTCTCTGTGCGTGTTAAAAAAATGATCCGATACTTCTACACAGCCCTGAATCCGTAAATTGTAACATAAACAAAGCAGTGGACACTGCATGCATCAACATCACAATGCATTTTGATGTGAGTCGGTCGGCACAGCGGAGCGATGCTGTTTTGATTTAAGTTCGAAGTAAGCAAGAATGACTGACCGTGCCTTTAAGACAGCGACGTATTCGGGACAAATAGACAAATCGTGTCACAAAAACACAAATTGGAAAAACAGTCAATCATTTCTTTAAAGAGTTCAAATTCTTTCTTTAGAGTGAAAACCAAGCGGCAGAGTACTGTTAAACAACAACATACTGAAGGATTGTAAAAACATTGCACGGTCTGATGAATCTCACTTCCCGCTGTTTCATGCTGATGGGATGACTACAGTATGGAAGAAACCACCCGTCCGTGCATCCATCATTCCACACGTCAACGTTTCAGGCTGGTGGTGGTTTGATGGAAGAAGGGTGTTTTGGGTCCCTTTGAAAAACACAGAGCAATCACTGACAATCAGATGCATTCTTACATGTCAGCGCTGCATCTATTTGTAGTTTGTGTTTTTCTTTTTCAGCAGAAAAATCACTCAAGCCACAAAGCTGTACACAAAGTTCCACAATAATAACATTAATCTTAAAAGGGTATGATTATGGGTATACATTTTGCAGAACATTTGTATATATGCGTTCCTTAACTCGAAATGGTGCTATTGATTATATGAGAATTGTCTCCTACTGGGTGAATGCTCTCTCAACCAGATCTACTTAACTTAATATATATATATATATATATATATATATATCCAGATGAGACTTTCCATACATGCAGTATATAACTTCCATACCCTATAATACAATGTTCAAATAGGAGGATGTCCCTAAAATGACTTGTACCTGGTCTTGCTAATATGGACATATTCACTTTAAAAACCTTTAACAGCTGCTTGCTGTTCAGAACAGTAGATTTCTGTCAAATAAAACGTTGGCTACTCTCCTCAACTCATATGGGAATGAAATACATATTAGAATTCAATGCGGTGCTATGTGAGCAGAGAGGTTAACATGACATGAATAGCAACGCTCCGTGATTCACCGTAGTACTGTATGCAACAGTCCATCCAGGTTTAGATGTGCGTTCTGTGTTCGTCCGTTCAGCGTATACAGTCCCCTGTGCCTTTTCATATTCCCTGCAGAAAAGCAATAAGACGAGTACAGTACCTTTTGTTTATCTGTCCCACTCATGTGTTTATTGTCAAACCTTGTTTAGGAATATAATTTCCCTTTAACTGGCCTTTTGCTTTCCTGGCTCTCTTCAGGCGCTTTCATGTCACCAGTCTGCAGTGGGCCCGGTGCTTCAGAATAAACTCCCTTTATTTAAAGCTAGCCAGAGGGGTCAGAGAGCCTGCTCTGTCACTGGCAGTGTAATAAACAGAGAAAGAGAGTTCCACATAAACACCACCAACCAATATGAACAGGCCTCCACAGGAAATGAAAATGTGCTCACGGGAAGTTAACTCTTTCGTGTTTCGGGAAGGTGCGAAGGAAACGACAGGAGCCGGGCGGTCATCAAGCAGCTATAGCTAAACGCCTGCATGTCCTTTGTGTTGGCTTGTGCAGGGGGCACCTCCCTGGGGGTGTCTGAACATGCATTAATTGGGTGTCATGGAGAGATACGGATAAATGTGAAAGGGGTGGCAATGGTGAATCCCATTTAAAGAGAGCATAAAACAGTCTTCCATTGAAGGCCATATTGACTCGCGGTGGTGCTCGTGAATAACCAATTGTCTCCCGCAGATCGATCACAGCACAATGAAAGACAACATGGAAGGAAAGAGGGGAGGGGGGGCGGCGAGCATGATTTGTGGAAGACACAGAAGGTCAAAACACATGTATTATAGCCATTTCTCCATCGCTGGGTGTCCTGCTACGCTTCCCTTTGATCGCTCGCACACGTGCATCTCCATTTGTCAGTGTCCCTGACAGTCTCTTAGGCCCCGATCACACCGTGACGCGCCGCTAGCTAAACGCGTCGCTAGCTAAACGCGCCGCTAGCAAAACGCGTCCCTAGCAAAACCATAGTTTTCCTATGGTACGGCGCTTTTTTTATGGCGCCGCGCTTTGCGTTTTCTTTTGGCTTTTATTTTTTGACGCGCATACACTGTTAAATATTAATACTACGATAAATAAATATTAATACTACGATAAATAAATATTAATACTATGATAAATAAATATTAATACTACGATAAATACGGCGCGGAGTCACGCTGTTCGTCAATGTGACAGTTGGCCCAGGCAGCCCATCTCTGTGCGACGCGTCTCGGTGTGATCGGGACCTTGCTGTGATGCTACATTTGGCCTCTGCTGTCTGTCCATGCCTGGCCATTAAAAGCAACACTTTGTGACTGAGCTCTCCAGATGACCCTTTAGGGTCACCGCTTGTATTTATTCTTTTCCGTCCTGTTGTCTGTCATCCTATTCGCCGCTGTCCGCCTGTCACAACGAGCCAAAGCCTCAGCTCTGGCTCGTTGTGCATGCTAACGCCGCAAACGTGAACGGCGGCCCACCGACCGAGAGCGCGAGGTACACAGAGCGTTGTGGCTATGGCAACAACAACAACAACAACAACCCCAAACAGACTCAGAGGGTCGAGTGAATAAATGCCCTGTCTGCTTGGGAAAGGGTGCACTCACTCTCGTAACCCAACACGCATGCAAAACGCCACGGAGGTGGCTGGGTGGGGGGCACACACAGGGCGAACAGAGGGATCCTCTGCAGAGAGATTGATACCACGACCACTCACCACCCCCAAATTCAAACGGCGGACAATCCAAGCGAGCCCAATGTGACTTTTAAAAAAAAAAACAATGAATAGTGCATGGAGACAGGTCAAGGGCACGGCAGGGTTGGTGGAGAGCTGAAGAGTTTCTCTTATCAATCAAGAAGCCACAGCGGGGAACGGGGATGGGAAGACAAGCGTCAGGCTGGGGGGTTGGCGGTGGTGGATAATGCTCCTTTGATAGCTGGGAAATGGAGAAGCAGATGCAGAGGAGCGGAAAGCGCATTATGGCCGGTGATAGTAAATACACCTGGGAATTGAGCCTTTTAGGTTCGTGTCACCGGTGTCATGTTGAGCTAGCCTGACTGAAGTTAATCTGCCACTTTTCAGTTGAGTTGAGGAAACAGCGGCGCTGTCGCAAACAGAGAACTCACATTTTGTCAGGCTTTTAATCAAAACACAATATAGGATCAGTCTCGGGAATTCATTTTGTGTTCATGGCGGTAATTACGGTCAAAACCGTAACAGCACAAAGCTCTTTGTTGTGACATAAATGATAATACAGAATCGGCGTGACGCTGCGGTTGTTCCATATAGCTCAAACTTTGTAAACAATGAGTTCCAGATAACGTTTTATTAGTTTGCATTTCAAATGTTATAACTTAAATGAATAGATAGAAAGGTGCGTGCATTGTACAAAAACGTGGGTAAGACTCTCAACATCTAACTTATATCTACTTGAATTAGAATGATGCCCTCTATTCAACAGCTGCAGAGTGAAATAACATGTTGGCAGGGCTTTCATAATAGCAAATCAATATATAGAATCTACAGCACAGTTCACCCTAAATAGCACCCCACACTCTGGCCTCTTATCAGCACCCAATCACAGGCAATCAAGCTCTTTCAAAGGCTGATTTAACCCTGATGAGAGCCGTAAACTGGATGAACCTCACACACAGACTCCGCCAATCACTGGTATACATACACACGCCCCCACGCACACACACACACACACACACACACACACACACACAAGACACTGTCTGCAATATTGCGGCGGAGATTAAAGTCACATAAAAGGCAGAGAGACAAAAGGTGACGTCGCCTCCTTTCAAATGGCCCGAGCGTGGCGGGACATGAGGAGAGTGGGTGAGAGGCCTGGGTCACACAAAGGGCCAGCGGCGTGTGAGAAAGGGTAAAGGCAGGAGCAAGGCAGTGGAGGCGCGACAGGGGGCAGCCCTTTAATTAAAGGGATTATATTGAGGTGCACAGTGTGGCAAAGGAAGATGTCCGCCGGGCCAGGATGGACTACAGCAATGAAACCGATCACAGCAGAGAAGAGAGAGAGAGAGAGGGAGAGGGGGGGGGGGAGAGAGAGGGGAAAGAGAGAGAGAGGGGGAGAGAATAAAGAGAGATGGTGAAAAACAAAAATAGGAGAGGAAAGGAAAGAGCAGATAAGAGAAAAAAGATGTAGGAATAAAGAGAGAGGATTTAATACACACAGAGGATTTAAAAGTGAGGTACAGGGAGCGGAGAGGAGAGCAGAGGAGAGGAGAGAGCAGAGGAGAGGAGAGCGGGGATAGAGCAGAGGAGAGGAGAGCGGGGAGAGAGCAGAGGACAGGGAATGGGGGAGAGGGAAGATAGAGGGAGGCTAGGAGGTGTGTGAAAGTGAGATGACCTTTAGGTCAACCGTGAGGAACAAGGAGGGCATATCGATGGGTCGTCCTGTAGAATCGAACCACGGAAGCTCTGAAGTAACAAACACGTCGGGGCGTAAAGAATAATAGCAATGAACAAATTATGATTAAATTAGACACTCTCGTAGATTAAACTCATTATAATTGTGCTCCTGGCCAAGGGAGAGTATCACATTTAAATGAAGTTTGGCTCTTTCATTGAGTCTGCCTGCTCCTCATTCATTTGTTATCAACACCAATTTAATTAAGTCATAATAGCAGGGAGTCTGATGAGATGTCAATTAGAAATTATGAGCCGTCCTTGTTTTGAAATATAGAGTCGACGAGAGAAAGTTATTGATTGTGCAACTCTCGTAACGCTACGCTAGGCTTCATACCACCCAAGCTGGTCATTTACCTGTTCAGAGGACAATTTCCACGGGGGGTTTAGCGACCTATGTCTGAGTCATCAGTGTGTCTCGTATGATGGACGTGTGTTATGACAGGTTATATCATAGCATATCATTCCCGACATTTCATTTGAATGCAGTGCACTACATACCGAAGAGACAAGGAAATGATAGCCTATGCTGCCGCAAACTTTAGCATTAAGATAAATCCGCAATATCTGCCTCTGACTTATATTTTCATTATCATTCCTATCTGCAAAGTTGCCTGGGAGTGCATGTCTTGCTGCTGAACAAGAATAACATTATCTCTGACCACAGCGCCAGCACATGCCTGCAGTCTCTGCTGAGCGAATTAGATAGGAGGTGAGGTGAGACAGAATATTCCGGCTTGTGGCACCTGCACTTAAAGCATGTACCATTCCTAGGTCTTCATTAAAGGTCATGTTGTACGCACTACCCATTATCACCCTGACCCAGCGCATAGGCCAAGTCCCGTCCTGCTGACAGAAAAATGGTTATACTGCGTTGGTGTTGGAGTCGTAAAGTTCACCTGGCAACATAAATAATTCATAAATAAGTCAAAAAAGCTGTCTTTCTGTTAGTTCGTTGTGATTTAACGTGTTGATTACAACCATAAAAGGTCATGGACAAAAGAGCAATGTGGTATTTGATTACAATGCTGGTGGCTACAGCAGGAGCAATATGCAACGTATGCATTTCATGCATTCCATGTATAACAAAGTGGGTACAACTAATTATTAATACAGAACATACTAGAATAATCTCTTTCTATGTTAATATGTCCAGAGCACTATTACACTGTACACATTATCCTATTGATTTAGTTTCATCCAAATGGTGACTCCAGTACAAAGAATATTTTTGCTGGGTTTCAGACAACACAATATTATGTCTTTCATGACGGTCACCATGTCAGATAAGTAAATCATAATGCCACAAATTCTTGTCTAGACTAGAGATGCAACACTACATATATTGTATCCCCCAGGCCAATCTGTCTTTCACATCCTTGCGCAAGTTCATGTGTTGTCGGGAAAGAAGGTCAAGAAACCGTCGATTGTGGCTTTGGAAGCAGTGTGTGTGTGTGTGATGTTGGCGGTCTTTTGTTACTGCATCTTTCTCACATATGGAACCTCAAAACTATAGTTTGAATAGCCTCAACAGTGCTTATACTGTAGCTTAGCATTGCATAAGGGACTCTCTGTGGCGAAGTGCACCTGAAAATTGCTCTTCCCTACCTCTCTCATTTGGCCAACGTTTTCTAGTCTGTTCCCTCTGTTGAAGTCACGTGTCTCGCCATTACAGAACCAATCCATCCATGACAATGTTTAATTTCCTCTGGGGAATATGGAGTGCAGTCGGGAGAATTTGCAACCCCCGTAGACCCATCTGATCACTATTAAAGAGAAGAACCACATCCCTCAGAGTCTCTTTGTCTCACCAGGAAGAAACGCTCTAGAAATGAGAAGCTTCATTCAGACGTTTTGTGATGCTGAGGAACGCTAATTTATTACTCTTTACTTTTTACTATTTATAACTAAACTTTCCATGATACAACAATAAGGCAGGAATAGTGGCTGTAATAGTGACTGTAATTGTAATGCTTAAACCCCGGTATCTTAAACACCGGTACTGGTGCTGTGCATCAACCTTTCTAACTGATATTCCTGCCGTTTAATGAAGCATAGTCCAACTGAAAGAAAGTGAAACTGAGGCTGTAAATATCCGCTGAGTTTTGGCAGTGGTAAATACATTGTGCCATTGCCATATTGCCTGGTTTCGTCATTATACAGTTGCAGTTAAGAAAGACCTGCTTTATGTAACATCTAAGGTGCATGCATGCTTAATTAATTCTGCTGCTTTACTAAATCTACTTAACAATGTTCTTTGAAGATATATGCATTTGTCAGTTCTTACATTTTGTCAGCAAGCAACAAACAAATGCAAACTATGAAAAAATAAATATCTCAATCGAATCCAATGATGGGCTTTTTCCTAATGTTATTCATTACCATTACACACCTGTCATATTTTCTATAGCCACATTGGGCTGCATTTTTCAATTGTCTCCAAAACTTGTTTCTGTCTGGCCTTTGGTGTGTCTGCTCAATACAGTATCGACAGACCAATCATTCCGCAATCATGCTCAGAACACCATCTTTATTACTGATTATTGACCAGGTCACTGTTGTCTGCGTGGCATCTCACATTGACATCAGGTGCCAGTGGGCGAGCGAGAGAGAGAGAGAGAGAGAGAGAGAGAGAGAGAGAGAGAGAGAGAGAATCTGTCAGCGTCGAGATGAGATGAGATGATCTACCGCTGGGCTTTTGGATTTCCAAGCCAGCGACCTACAGGTGGCAATTAAATGTCAAGGCATTTGGATTCCAATTGTGCGCCGCTCCTAAATCACACAAATCGTGCAGCGGATTCAGAGGTGTCAAGCAAGCTCAATAGTTCTTATTAGCTGGAAGTTGTTGCTTATTCCAGGCCCACACACGCTCCCGAAGAAATGCCAATCATTAATTTCTCACATTATTAAGACTACAAGACTAAAACATAGGTGCTCCTCAGTTTGTGGCTGGAAGACATCATTTTCTTTTAAAGATGGTACAGCGTACTTTTCACATGGAAACAAACAAAGGCAAGGAAAAACTTCCATTATACGGGGGGGGGGGAGGGAATCAACCAATTGAGAAGGGACCACAGAGAGAGGAACTCACCCCTCTGGGATGGTTAAGATGCAATAGGTTATAGTTGGCAAACAAGATTTAGCATTAATACTATGTAAAATAATTTTCACATTGTGCCGTACTTAAGAACTAACACATCGGAAAGATGTAAAGCGTTTCGTAAGTTAGTTAATTAAGAGTGGTCTGTAAATTGTAGCATTAACAGACGCCACAGGAGTCCCAGGTCCAAGGAAGTGACACTGACACACGCCACTTGAGTCCCAGGTCTAAGGAAATGTCCTATAGCACTAGTCACAACCAATTACCCACTGTCTCTGATGTTAAGGTCAGCTCAAAGCCATGTGGGTCAGCTGTCCGACAGTACAGCAGTATTATATGCACTAATTCAGTGTCATTGACAATTGTGTCTTATATGTGGGGTTCATAATCCAGATAGAACAGAATCTGATATACATGCAGCCAGGCACTGCACACACACACACACACACACACACACACACACACACACACAGGTACTGTATATACATGGGGATACTTCAAATATTGATATTTCGTGTTTCTCAATTCTCAACACAAATCACGTGTGTACTATTGCTGCTATGAGCCGAATGCCAATGAAAACGCGTGAGACATATCTTGCCATCCGCTGCTCCAGGGTCAGCTTCTGGCAGGCAGCATCCATCCACAAGTTTGTCTCCGTCAATCAAACAAGCCCTTCAAATCATTGATCTCACACAGAGCCGGTAGACTAAGAGTGACAGGGAATACTGCTAAAATGTACCCTGTGGCCAAGTGTAGTGTAGAATACATTGGTACATACATACAAGTGTTACCAGCATGCTGCAATTCTATTGGTGGGGCCGGCACAGACTAAAGTGAATACAGTTTTACAATAAATAGGTTATCAGAAATGAAAATAATAACTAATAATCATAAACACATGATTTTCAAATAACTATTAAAGGCAGGAGCTTTATTTCCAGTATATCGTGTATGTGTGTGTGTGTGTGTGTGGGGTGGGGGTGGTGGGGGTGGGGGTGGGGGGGTACAATACAGTATACAGTATAATATAATAATAATAATAATAATAATAATAATAATAATAATAATAACAACAGCACCTTCAAAATAGCCATTTCAAGTTATTGCTAAAAGCATAGGGTTTAACACTTTTTCAAATGATCTCATTAAAAAAAAAAAAACCCTTTGCTTGTGGCCTGCATATACATGAACTAATGCAAACATACATTAAGATACAGTATAAAGCAGTGATACGTGAATATTAGGGCTGTGTATTCTCTGTAATCTAGCGATATGATATGTATCACAATACAGGGGCTGGCTACAATTTAATATATTGCGAAATATTGCGATACTGTAATGAAGGCGATATATTGCGATTTCTAATTTGTGGAAAACTGTCATAGCAATGCTAATGTGTGGCGCAGCTGCAAAAAATAACAGAACACTTATGGAAATTAGCTTTCATTTATTTTGTACATGGTTCATTTTACAAATAAATTCAAGAAATTGTGTAAATATTTTCATATTTACCGTGATTTAGAGAATTGATGCAGTATCGATATTTTTTTACACCCCTAATGGATATACAGTATACTGCAGAAGGCGTTAGAGATAAGACGCTGATTACGTAAATCAAGTTATTTGTAGATGAAACATTTGTTTATGGCCAACATTAAATATCGCTAGCTAGAAGCACATGAGAAAGACTAAATATTGCAGGGCTTTGTGAAAGCCTAAATTGCATCGAAGGCAGCTTATCTCTCATCAGGCCAATAGTCTGGTAATTTGACTGCAATTTAAATACTTTTCAAAATGTCATAATTCTTACAGCTTCAAGATACAGTACTCACAGTTAATTAATACATGTTCTAATAGGCTATGCACACTGTGTAATCTTTATAAGAGAGATATCTACCAGAACTACTTACTGATAAAAAATAAGAAAGAAAAGTGTACTTGCCGCCTAAGAGTGCTGGAAATGAGTTTGTGTTACCAAATAATGAGGGAAAATATGCATGCTGGCAAGGCTGACTAATTAGTGTGGAACATCAGGATTATGAGTGATATAAAATGCATTAAGTACCAACGGAGTAATTTGTGATGTAAGACAGTTTGCAACTTTAAGGCCTGCCCTTTGGGACTTGCATGGGAATAAAATGTATTCATGTTTGCATACATTACTGTTGTAACATTTAAACAGCCGAATGCTGTGCTGATTACACAATGTTAGCTCGGAGAGAGGAGCCATTAGCATTGCTGTGCAGCTGTCAGAAACCCCAAGCCAATGCCAGCACTGAGATACTCTTGCACCGGGCCCTTTGAGAGCAGTAGCCAATAACATTACCGTCAGCAACAGGACACTGAATGTGCCAGACCATGCATTCAGTTCTTGGCCTCGAAAGATGGCTACAATCAATAATGTGTCACCTGGCCTTTCAGGGAAGAGGCTAAGTGAACGTGTGTGTCAGAACTTTATAGGTGTTAAAAAACCTCTTCTCCTCCACATAGGTCCTGCTGATCTTTGGTGTTTACTGTCCTTCATCTTTCAGTGAGTGTTGGCTGAATAAAGTTAGAGATGAAGTCAAAAGTGGCCAGTTGACATTGTGCAATGCTGCTTCAATTGTGTCTAACACCGTGTCCTAACTAAATGCGCCCGGCTATCGCGTTGCATCGGACGCTCTCTGTCCAGACTGAATCCGTTACAACATGTAAACAAACCACGTAGCCTACCTACCTGCTGTAGCACACTAGAGATCATACCTACCTTCTCTATATTCACAACAATAGCCTACTATGTCATCTATACCCGCTGACGGGGGCGGGTATAGATGTTATCGCTGTAGGCTACTGCACAGCTAACACAGCTAACTAGCTTGCAAGCTCTGTTGAGCATGATGATGGAAAGCGATCTCCATCCAGCCAGCTGCCACGTTAAGGTAACTGAATTAGCAGTCCCTAGTCCGTTTCAACCATTAAATATAGCCAAGTTCTGTGGTTGACCATACAGTCATAATGTCAGCATAAAAAGCACAAGCGCCAGGAATGATCGGACAGCACCAATAAAAATCATGATATTACTCATTTGAAACACATTGACAGTGTCTGGAGGACATCAATATGATGTATGCCTTTTATTTTTTTTGTCATCTGTAGTCACTAGTCACCAAACAGCACCCGAGAGTGATCAAGGCAAAATCAACCAGTCGACCATGGCCAGAATGTAATCAAGTGCTAGGTTTTCCAGTACAGTCGAACTGTGCTGTACATTCTAGAATACAATGGGCTTCAACACGGCCAACTAAATGACTACGGGTATCTGGAAATCAGGATTGCGCATTCTGCATCGCTAAACATGTCTACTGTAAAAGGCGTTTCATTAGTGGTGCCTTTTATGCCACGTTTCAAACAATGTCACCTCCTTTTAAAGGAGTTTGCACATATCTGCAGGTGTGTCTGTAGTTTGCATATGATATGATATTATATGATATGAAAGATAAACTACTTGTAATGCAGCTACATTTGTATAACACAGTATTGTATAGTCAGCTATTGCAAGCAAATTGTAAGCTAAAACACTTTTTGTAAAAATCACCAAATATCTCCTTGCATTTTGCTAGTTTACCATTCTGTGTGTGTGTCAAAATCATCAGGTACTTCTACACAGTCCTGTCTCCACAAATAGGAGCATAAACAAAGTGGTGAACACCTCTCACAACAACAAAGGACTACATTTTGCTTCACAATTCCTTCAAATGTGTGTGGAGGGATATTGTTTTGATTTGAGCTCGAAGTTAGCAAGCGTTCTCGAGAATAACTATTGTCCCTTGCATACTAGATGCGTATTTTACCTACACTGCGTAGTTGTTTACGCAACCACAATAGAAAATTACACGATACGCGATAGCTCCTTCTGATTAAGTTGGTCCATCGTGATGCTAGCAGATGCCATGGCCGGTCCTAGTAAGCTAACATAATGAAACCTGAATGAAACTAACACTGCTCCAGGCGAAATGTGATTATTAATATAGTAGAGTCCAAGATTTGCCAATAAAAAAAGCCACATCTATATTTTAGGTACAGCCAGGTCGTGCATGCGTTATTGCTGCATGCGTTGGATTTTTTCAACGAGTGCGTAGCCTTTCTCCTGACGCAACTGCATACGCAACGCAATGTTGCAGGCTCTACCCTGTGCTCCATAGAAAATGAATGAAATCCCTGTGAAACGGTACATAACTACACATGCAGTATGTAACAGGAGTAACCCTGCCTCTACCAATAAGCCTTTGTCAAGATGCTCAGATGGTGTTGTAGAGGCTTAATTAACAGTTAGCTCACAAAGCTTGTAAATACAGTTGCACTCAAATGTGCCACATTTTATTTGATTTTGATCAGGTTTGGATAGACTGTAAAGTAGCCTGCATGAGTAAATGCCATGGATGATATTAGCTGGAAGTACATAAGGTTAATGTGTTGTACAAGTAATAACAGCTAACCATTACAATTATTTTTAAATCATTATTTGTACACCTGCAAAAAAAAGTATTTTTGTTAAAAAAAAATGTGTTGATAAACAGCATACAGTTTTTACAGAATTAACCCTTTGTATAATGTAATGGGTTACGTGCGGGGATAAGATAGCACTATATGTATGTGTGTGAGGGGAGTGTGTCGGTGGGGAGAGGGTCTCCTATTATCAGGGGATGAGAGTGCTAATAAAACACAGGAGCTGCTGGGGTCTAGAGGTCAGATGCACATGTAATGAATGGAGAAATTTAACTCATCCAATTATAGGGAGCCAAGGCAAAAATCCATACCGTTACTCTGGGCAGAGAGCCCAAATGCAAAACTAATAATGTCAAGCAAAGCCCCAGCTTTGTATAATGCGAATGTGTGTGTGTGTGTGTGCGTGTGCGTGTGTGCAGCCATGCGTCTGTGTGTATGCGAGTATACATTACGTGTATGTTGGCTTGCCTGCACAATGTACAAAATGTTTGCGATGAAGTTAGCAGAAGTGTGAAGCCAGTGCGGAGGAGATATAGGTAATAGGCTTCACCGGGAAATGTGCGTGTGCTAACATCTGTACAGTGTGTATTGTTTTTGTGTCTTCAGTATGTGTGTACAGTATACAGTGTGTGTGTGTGTGCTGTGCACTGTACACGTATATGTATATGTGTCTGAATGCTTGAGTGTATGTTTGTATTCCTCTACCAACTGCATAAAAGGTCTCTCCGAGAGCCATTTCGACACCCTGGAGCTCGCGCCTGCATACTGAAATGTGAGGTCGATAAGACTGCACTGTAATTACAGGTGGCAGGCCCTCCTATGGCTGTTTGGAAGCATTTTGTGGACGTAAGCTGGAGAAATTTAATAATGTGCAACAAATGCAATCCACACAGCAACCGTGAAACATATGTTAGCAGAGATACGTTCGGCCATATACTCTTCCTGTATGGTAGGGAAGGATATGATTATTAAATTGTTGGTTATTGATCCTCTCCAGCTCCGGGAACATGTGACTGGCAATAATCATGCATAAACTGTTGATAAAAAGAGATTAGTCATAGGATTTGTTCCAGCTACAATACAGCATGGGTTTGATGCAAACATTACACTGTAGCAATGAAATGCACAGCTGCAAACCTGTGACCTGTTACTGTAGCAACGGGCACGCTCATCAGTTACAGGACATTGCTCGTGGAGAACTTTGATTAAACTTATTTTGCAGTAGAAGAAGAAGAAAATCACAATCACATCCTTCTCTCTTTTTTGTTGTTTTTATTTTTCCTTCAAATTGTGAGCCAACCCCCCTCTGAGGCAAAGTCATTAGGCCTTATACATAACCATCACTGCAGCATTAAAATCACATTACACAACAACGATAATCATTGCATTCAATTACACATGGTAATAAATACCCGACGCCATCTCCAGTAAATCCATTAGCTTGGTACACAAATTCATGCACGCACACAAACACATACACACGTGCGCTCGCACACACACACACGCACGCACACACACACACACAGACACACACAGGTGCAAGTAAATCATTCATTCAAACTATAATCTAACCGTATAACGATCAAAGCGCTCATACAACAACGGAGGGCAATAATTGTAGTTGGAGTATTTATGAATAAGTTTAGCTGTATTGCTGTAAATGATATCTTTGTGCCCGCCAGTAAACACCAGTATTGTGTATTCACAGTTTCATACTGTAAGATGCATTAAAATGCATGTCTAATTATTATTATCCTACTTTTGATTAGAATGGCAGGTTAGCAGGTTTCCTAACTTTATTAAATCTAGAGGTATTAACACACGCAAGGAACATTCTCAGTGTTGTCAAAATCTACAGCATACACTACAAAAATGTAATATAGCATTTTACATAAAATCATGCATCCATTTTGCAATGGTCAACTAAAGGAGCACAATGAAATTGAATTGAATTGAATAGTGTCTTTATTTACCATTATTTTTCACGTCTTATGTTTATTGTTTGTTAGCACAGTATAATTTATATTATTTTATCTAGTTGTATTTTACTCTATTTTATTGTATTTAAGGCTATGCAATGCTAATATGATTATGCTAATATGATTACAAAGCCAATGTTTACAGAGAAGTTTTGATTTGGTAATACATTCATTAACAGATCTATCCACTAATGCAATACACACGCACACGCAGACACACACACACACCCACACAGACAGTACATTATACAGTATATTCAAACACAATTCAGTGAATATATGTGTGTCAAGGAGATGTTAATTACTAAGGGCATTTGTAGAAAGAACATTTTCAATTTCGTTACATTTGTCTCTTTCAAAATCAGCACCCAGTGAAAAAAGTGAGAAACCATTTTGGAGGAATATGAAAGCTGGACTCTTGGCGCGTTGAATACGAGCTGCTGGGAGCTTTACTCTGACGGTCTACAGTACTACACATAGATCATTAGGCACCATTTGCTGTTGTTCCAACACAGACATACAGTGCATAAACACCTGGGAGAATTGAGGAGCTTTCAAGTCCGTATCTCATTGTTCAGGTACTGTGTGCTTCTGAGATTTCTAACCAACAGAACAAGATTAAAAGCTTTCCCACTGTCCTCAATTTAAACTTCTTTGAATGTATCACAGAGATCAGCGGGCATGCATTAGGGCATTCTGTATACCTCTCCATATCCATGTTACGGTAATATTAAGGTTAGATATCTTCTATAAGAGACTCTGTAAACATCTGGTCTGCACAGGTCCTTCTATTGAGCTCTAGACTCTATGTCCTTAATGTGTGTGTGTGTGTGTGTGTGGTGTAGGCAGAAGTGCTACATGCTACCTGTGCAGACTATATATCATGTTCTGCTCTTAGGTATTTAGCACATTAGTGCTAAGCAGTATTATTCAGGCCACTATGAACTTTCTTGGATGATTTCATTTTATATTGGCATGGTAGTTGACATGATAACCAAATACAATACGATACAATATTCTTCTATTACAGTATATTGATTTCTTTCAATTGCTGGTGGATGATGTCCAACTGCTGACAAACATACATGTAAGTCGCTTTGGATAAAAGTAAATGTGAATGTTTTTATTTACAAGTAAAACCTCATGCCCTGGTAAGCCTAAAGGCTCCGATGTACTTGCTTTTTTGCAGCGGGTACATATTGACAAACGGCAGTGTCGCGAAAGGAATTGTTCATATCCTGCCTGCGTACCTTGTGTGTGCTTGGAGGATTTAAAATATCTCCACATATTTTCCTTAACTACCTTCAAATTTCCACAACAATAACTGACATGTCAACATGTGGTGCGGCATGGAGACATCATATTGATGTTGGTAATTACAAACTAGCTCGATGAACTTCTCTTTGAAACTTTCCGCCATTGTTGTTATTTGTTTAGAAACTGCTGTTGATCTGCTGGTGTGATCCTGTGATCCTGCCCTCACGTTAATGTGCTGTATAGCATCACACGTACGCGTAGCGGTAATTTCTGCACAGACTACGCTCCAAAGGAACGCAGGATATGTGCTCGATACGCATGGTAGCCATCTTGCATACGCGTACGTGTAATTAAAAGCAAGTATACTGTGTAGCGGGCTTAATGAAAGGCGTGCACACACACAAACACACACCACACCACACCACATGAAAACTACTCCTCTGTGCATTTCATTTTCATATCTCCTCGCTCTGAGCCGTTCAATATCCTCCCTCCACCCCCACCGCCTTAACTAAGCTCACCCAACACCTCTCCACCTCTATCTTCCCCCCACCCTCCGCTTGACGGCAGCCTCACTTGTAATTAACTGTTATGTGGGGGATTGATTGCGGACAGCTTAGCATTGACCAGCTTCATTATGGAGTCCCTTCAAAGTGGGATTCCAAGCCTGCCAATACTCCTGAGTTTATTTCAGTGAGGGGGATCAATAGCTAGCGCATTAAAAGCTTTATTTGGGCTTTGTCCACCCCCTCGACTACCTTTGCCCTGGTTACGCGGCGTCTCCAGACCTCCCCAGGTGCCGTTCCTCCTCCGCCACTCTTTGGGTGACCTCTCAATGGTGGAACGGCCGAATATACCAGTAGCCAGTGGCGAGACACATGAAGTGATATACTAAGTGTCACGTAGTGAAAGCTATAGGCTTACACTTGAGTTGCTGCACCAAAGAAGAAGATGATTTGTTGCTGTTAAAGTTGATATGTTCAACTGAACTGGCAGGATGCGAAATTAGAACCAGTGTCAAATCTGCGGGCAACTGTCCATACAATCTGTGATATATTGAGAGGAAGACTCAAGGTGAGCTGGATGTTGAAAGACACATCAAATAACAAATAACAAATGATACAGGGAAAATATGATATATGACAGAAACAGATACTTTTATATATATACAGTACTTTACTCTAATATTTTCTTTAATGTTGTTATTCAATTTGTATTCACGCTTGTTGAATGCAACTGTGCTATATTAGCTTCCACTGTAAATGCATGCATCCTCAATGGCGTGAGTGTATTGGGGAGTGTGGTATTATATTTTTGACTAGTTCTTGACAGTTGGCCAGCTGTTGCACACTACCAAAGCCAAATGTGGCTCTTTGTTTTGGTGGCAAACCCACGTTTAACATCATCGGACATACCAACTGTGGGTATACAGACCAGTGAATAATTATTTACACTTAAGCAGCGGTATGGTACATAAATGTGGGATTACAGCTGACACCAAACGACACAAGCGTTTAATCTGCAAACCACGTCTGTGGCGCACAGCCAACGGCAGGGGAGGTGCATCCTCAGCTGATCGTTGCACATGCACGGTTTTCCAAACTGTCCCATTCCCACTTATCCAGATGTTGTGATATCTGACAACTGCTCACCGCAGCGCCTTCTCCCTGGAATGTTTCCACTCCGCCAGTGAAGTGCAACAGTGCCAGCTCCACTATCCGTTTCGCAGCGCACTCTGCTAACAGCGCGCTATGCTAACAGCGCGCTATGCTAACAGCACGCTCTGCTAACAGCGTGCTATGTCGGCGCTGCATGCAAGCATAGAGGCATCAAGTGTATTCAGGGACTTTTTTACTCAGGAGATTTCATGCGCAGACACTCGTACACACACATTAGCAGACATCCACACACACACA
>JAODLL010000020.1:2328322-2345908 GCA_026546735.1 Forbesichthys agassizii | reverse complement strand
ATGAGTAACTGTGTTCTACCTGTAACTGTGTTCTATCTGTAACTGTGTTCTACCTGTAACTGTGTTCTATCTGTAACTGTGATTTATGAGTAACTGTGTTCTACCTGTAACTGTGTTCTATCTGTAACTGTGTTCTATCTGTAACTGTGTTCTATAAGTAACTGTGTTCTATGTGTAACTGTGTTCTATCTGTAACTGTGTTCTATGAGTAACTGTGTTCTACCTGTAACTGTGTTCTATCTGTAACTGTGTTCTACCTGTAACTGTGTTCTATCTGTAACTGTGATTTATGAGTAACTGTGTTCTACCTGTAACTGTGTTCTATCTGTAACTGTGTTCTACTTGTAACTGTGTTCTACGAGTAACTGTGTTCTATGTGTAACTGTGTTCTATCTGTAACTGTGTTCTACTTGTAACTGTGTTCTATGAGTAACTGTGTTCTATGTGTAACTGTGTTCTATGTGTAACTGTGTTCTATGAGTAACTGTGTTCTATGAGTAACTGTGTTCTATCTGTAACTGTGTTATATCTGTAACTGTGTTCTATATGTAACTGTGTTCTATGAGTAACTGTGTTCTACCTGTAACTGTGTTCTATCTGTAACTGTGTTCTATCTGTAACTGTGTTCTATAACTGTATGTCTGTATATCCTGCACATTTGCGCTTTGTCTTGGCAAGGTTTGCCATTTGTTCTCAATTGGCCTTCCTGGTTAAATAAAGGTTAAATAAATAAAATAAAAATTATATTAAACAGCTGCACATCACTATGTGTGTTGCTGGATATTGCACCTTTAAACAGTGACTATATCATCATTACATCTGAGTCCACATCTTGGGTAATTTCATAAGGAGCAAGGTATGACACAATCCAGATATAACTAAATCTGAGACAGCAATATCCCCCTAAATCATCTGGGGAAGGAATCTTTCCAGAACAAACTCAGTGAAAGATGAGCGGAGCATGGTCCTTAAGCAATATCCAACTGCAGTTCCTTTCGTTTGAAATGCAAGGGTTTATCAAACATTGATGAAAGCCACATAAACCCCATCTATATGTTGTTGCTTTTACTGTTAAGAGGCTGGCAGACATTTTTCTTTTCGTATACACTTACAGTATGTCGTCCTTATATACCACACACTTGCTGAGACGTCCGTCTATGCTGTATGCGTCTGCAGCAAGTAATTATTGTGAGTGAGGTTATACAATAATGATTCAGTCTTCTCTCCATTCATTTGTACTTCTTATTCATAATCTGGGATCATAGGGTTGATATTCGAGGGGGAATTGTTTTAAGCAGCCTAGGTGGTGACACCCTTATGTCAAACATACTGTATGTGTGTGTTGCAATTAGCAGTATAAGTAAAACTCATTGGAATATAAGAACAACTATGAATGTTGCCCCATTGGCCCATATCATGTTTGGTTTTACTTGTCATTTACCTTCTGTGGTTTACCGTAGGTAAACTGGAAAGTTAAATATTTAATCTTTATAGGAATAATTCGATTTCCATGGGCTTGCACTCACACCCGCACACACACACACACACACACACACACACGCACACACACGCACACAGACTTAATATAGTCACGTCTAAACTGCCTGTCTCTTACACTGAGTTTCAAACCACACCACAGAAGAGAAAGACAGACAACGACAGCCCAGGGACAATCAGAGGACCCTGGGAAGCATACGAGTTAATACAAACAAAAGAGGACGAGTGGATGGTGGAGTATAACCCCCCCCCCCTCCACACACACACACACACACACAACTCCACATACACACTGCCCTTTTTGATCTTCAGGGTTGCTGAAGTATTGATTGGAGCGTCACACAACCAGGCTTGCATTCAGAACTGTGCGAGGTGCGTTTGGAAGGCTGCTAAGGCGCTCAGGACCGCAGGCTACGGTTGCTGTTTCTGAGGCACCATATGCCGTACCACCAACAGGTGGCCTCAACGCTTCAGGGTAAAGAATCACTTGGCACGGCCATACTGTGAACCCTGCCAAGACAAATCAAGTGTTTGATCACTGCTGGGACTATTTGGGGATAATTGAATAACAGATCAATCATAACAACAACAAATAAAAGAATATGCTATTTTAATTGGATTTTCAATTTCAGTTGCCATGACCTGATTGTTTAGTTTGGTTTAAGATTATTACATCTTTATTAAAATCATTATTAGAAGATTGTTTATTATTGTTAAATAATAATCATGCATGCTTCCTATCACATATTAAAGTTAAAGGCAAGGTCAGTGTTTCTTGAGAAATCTTCTCCGCGCTGCCTACCCACACATTGAAACGCATTGTGATGCAAAGTTTAGGACTAGACTTTGTTGATGTGAGTGGTGTCTGCCACTTTGTTTATGTTCCTATTTACGTAGCCAGGGTTGTGTAAAAGTATGTAATTATTTTTTCATCATGCACAGAGGACCGTAAGATAGCGAAATACGAAGATATATTTTGTAGAGATGTTCCCAGCGACTAATTTCCCTGTCAGTTAAACACATTTTTTAAAGTAGACTAGTCGACTAGTCTAAAAATTTGAAAAGACTCAGAAAACCATCCAAATTGATCAGGTTCAAATTATCAGTGTGTGTGTACATGTTGCAGGTCTCACCCTACCTGCAGTAGTTGATCGGCTGTTTCGCCTCAGTGGGTGGAGATCACGTTTTAGCTTTCCCTTTCTCCTCATTAAAAAAATTATAATCTGACCGCTTTATCTTCGGAGTATGAACACTTACAGTAGCCTATGGCACAACAGTGGCAGAGTGCCAATACAGCTCCATTACACAGGCAGCGGGACATGAAACGCTCATTTTATATTGATTCTGTATGACTATAATCGCACCGTACACTGCATTGGCTGTGCTGAAGTGTTAACTAATTATAGTTTAGGCCTACCGTACTTACATTACTTACGTTTAGCCTAGCAAAATGCTATTTAGCCTAACTTAAACAAAACTGAACAAACAGACAGGAACCGGACGAAAGTCTGACTACATTTTTTTTACGATATTAAATTCAGTTGTACTGTAAGGTGAAATCGAAAACAAACAGGTTGTAAGTCCAGATTTGTTTTTTATCTGTTTCGCTTAGATAATGCACGACGCTGTGCTGCAAATTTAAACTCTGATTCGTCTTCCGTGATAGGAGCTACCTAGTGGCAACATCAAAGTATTCTGTTTTTAGAGTCGTCCCCGCTCCCTAGCTAACAACTCTAGTCCCAGTGTCAACATATTGTTTTGCGTGTTTCATGTGCAGGCTAAGGCAGGAAATACTGACTGAACTACTTAAAAAATATACAGTATAAATAATAATAATACGTTAAACCGACTACTATTTATGGTGCCGACTAGCAATGATCCCACGATTAATCGTTTAACCGACTAATCGTGCACATCCCTAATATTTGGTGAATCTGACTAAATGTGTACTAGGTTACAATTTGCTTGCAATAGCTGACTACCTTTAACTGACAAATTTGTATATTGAAAGTAAATTTCAAATACATTTTTACAACATCAAACTAGGAACAAATCACACTGGACAAATTGTGACAGTTAAGGTAATTATGTGACACTGGTGTTTAAGTAAACATTCTGTTTAGCTTTGCCAGAGCTTAGGTGATTTCAAGTACATTTGGTAGTAGCCTATTTTTGGACTGGTACCGGTACATCATTGTTATACTGTATTGACAAATCAGTCAGATAATCTTACATTGTAAAATAAAATGTACACTCTTGCCCATCTCAAACAGTTGACATTAGAAAGATTTCCGACATGTTGGTCCATGCTGACTGACATTTAAAAAGCTGTTTTATTAATGAGCTACTGTATAGGTTGAACAAAACTTTATGCAAATAGTAATTGTAAATATAGAAATCATCAATGAAAATGTATCATTGTATTATTTTTGTTAACATAAACTTACATTTTGTAACCCTAATCCTCATAGGATCGACACTGTAATGCCCATTTAGGACCAAACACCTTTGATTAACGATATAGTAACTTGAGTATTCTGTATACTGTATTCAGTATACTGGTCTGAGTACATGCATACATGTATAGACTACAGGATGTTGTCTTTGTTGTCTAAAATGTATTTATGAACCTGTTATATTTATTTAGTTAAATCAAAGATACAGTGGCGAAAAAAATGTAGGTTTATTTGAACAGTGAGAGACAGAATAACAACAAAAAATCCTGAAAATGCATGTAAAAAATGTTATACATTTATTTGCATTTAATGAGTGAAATAAGTATTCAACCTTGATCCTGGGACCATGGTCCCTGCTGCCTTGAGGTAATTGACAAGATCCTCCTGTGTAGTTCTGGGGTGATTCCTCACTGTTCTCATGATCATTGTAATTCCTGCCCAGACCAGAGAAGGTTGATAGATATTTTGTGTTTCCTCTGTTGTCACCTTCTCACCAAGCTGCCTGGCAATGGTCTTGTAGCCCTTTTCCGATCTTGTGTAGATCTACAGTCTTGTCTCTGACATCCTTGGACAGCTCTTTGGTCTTGGCCATGATGGAGAGTTTGGAATCTGATTGATTGATTGCTTCTGTGGACATGTGTGTCTTTTATACAGGTAAAAACTGAGATTTGGAGCACTCACTTTAAGAGTGTGCTCCTAATCTCAGTTTGCTTTCTGTATAATTAATATACATTTTATTTGGGACGTCTTTCTAAACACTCAAAGACAATATAAAGACACCTGGAAGCCAGTAATCTATCTGATTGAGAGGGGTTGAATACTTATTTCACTAATTAAGATGCAAATCAACTTATAATTTTATTTAAATACGTTGTTCTGAATTTTGTTGTTGTTATTCTGTCTCTTACGGTTCAAAGAAACCTACCATTAAAATTATAGATGGATAATTTCTTTGTCAGTGGGCAAACGTGTGAAAATCAGCAGGGGATCAAATACTTGTTTTCCTCACTGTAATATTGACTGATGAATTTACATAAAAAACTGTGGGGAACTTATTTTACCTAGAATGTAATCAAGTAAAAAATATAATCATTGTTTTAGAACACCAAACGCAACCCAATTAGATACTTTTATTTATATTTGAAAAATACAGAAAAATGTAAAACTTTCCTGTGGGTCACTTTTGACCCGGCTAGTGCATCCTAGGGTTAAGACCATGGTGTATTTAATCTCACTTGCACGTTCAGCTTTCATAGTGTATATGTGTGATTAATTGGGGATAGCAATATTTGCATTTATTATTATTTTATTCCGTGTTGCATAAATGGAAAGAAGCTGATTTAATTTCATTGGTGGTAAGTAATTTTCATTAAATGTCAATTTGTTATTAATTCAGAGCAAAGCTGAAATCAAATAGTGTTCATTAATCACCGCTCTGTCCAGCAAGCTGCTAATTAAAATGTTGGGGCACAAGCTCGTTAGTCACCAGCAGACCTGATTGTTAATGTCGACTCATTGTCCTACTTCACCATGCTATCATTTATTTTCTTTGGTCTTCTTGTAAACTCTTGTTAATTATGAAATTGCTTTTTTTGGACCCCTGTGACACTTTTCAGATAGTCATCAAAGTGCGACCACAAAAAGGAGACAGTAAAATCTTCAAACAATATGTACTGTATGTCTGCTGACCAGTGTTGAGAAAGTTACTTCCAAAACGTTGTTAACATTTTTGTAAAATTGCTGCTATAAACGATGGTTTAGCCAGCCTACTCGGTTAATTCTGCTACATGTGCACAAGTGATGGGCATTCTGGCACTTTTTGGTGAGCCAGCTCATTAGACTCGGCTCCCAGTTCCCAGAAGTTAACAGCAAATGGTAAAAGTACCCTAAAAATAATATTGTGAATGTAAATCAATGCATTTATTGACTACTAATTACTAGCGGTGTGCAGAGAACCCACTATTTGTATTCATATTTGTTTGTCAGCTAAATTATTTGTATTTGTATAAAAATAGAAATGTACTATAGTGTACGCAACTACAGCTGAATCGCACTAGCATAAAGATACCAATGCACCACTGCGAAATTCATCCTCTTCATTTAACCCATCCCTCAAGGGAGCAATGGGCAGCCGCTGTGCAGCACCCTGGGACCAACTCCAGATTGGAGCCTGTATTTAGATAGTGGGGGAAACCGGAGCACCTGGAGGAAACCCACGCAGACACAGGGAGAACATGCAAACTCCACACAGAAAGGCCTGGATGACCGAGGTTCAAAACAGGGACCTTCTTGCTGTGAGGCCACATTGCTGGGCCACCGTGTTACCCACGGGAGGGGAGGCATGTTTTGATGACGCTAGTGGGCATGGGATCAAGTTGGCAGGTAGAAGATTTTGAGTGCAGGATGATTTCAGTAATGGAGCTTTCACCAGCGGGAATGAAATCAGAGAGGCAAGAGGTGTAGGTTGAGTCCAGTGATGTGTTCATCCGGGATGGGTTCTCAGCAGGGGTGGAGGGAGCCTGCAGATGTAGGTGAATATTTTGAATTTTTTTCAATGAAGAACATTAATTAATTACACAATTCAGGAGTGGGGTTGACATGGACGTTTTTTGGGGAGGTTGGAGTACATGTTGAAAATAACTTTAGGGTTTTCATCAGAATTGATTTAGTAGTAGGCAGATCTGGCTGTTGAAAGGGCAGTTGTGCCTTAGGAGGTGAACCAGGTACGCTTGTGAGTGAGATTATTCTCCAGTCCACTTGTACAGACGCTCAAGACGCCGTCCTGCAGCCTTTAGCTGCCGTAGCTCAGGAGTGTACCAGGGGGCAGTGTGGGTAAAGGAGACTGACTGGGTTTTGAGGGGAGCGAGGGTATCCAGAGCAGAGGAAAGGCAGTCTTTGTAGTGAGTGGCGAGTTTCATGGGTAACAGAGAGGTGAGACAGGGGAACATGTCCATCAGGTTCATGAGATCAGAAGGATTCATGTTTTTTATTTTTCTGAATCGGTTCGTTTCATCGGGAGGAAGGGGGGGATATTTCAAACAAAATGGGTTTGTGGTGGGGAGGTGTCCCTCTGTGACATTGACAGGAGAAACACAATTGGAACACACTAGATCAATGCTGTGACCTTTGTTGTGAGCGGTGAAAGTGACATTTTGGATGAAGTCGAGGTCGTCAAGTAACAATGTTAAGCATGCCTATTGCCTAATATAATCAGGTTGATGTGATAATAGGCAATACATATGCTATCCTCGTTAATAATGGTATTTAGAAATAAGACCGGCATTCCATTTTTAGCAGACTTCATTTGTTTTGGTGTAAATTAACTAGGTGTATCCACTAGGCTAGACAATGAAGCTAACAATTAAACTGAAGTAGCAGAGCAACTGCGATACAGTAGATAGCTCTCTATTTCTCCTGTGTGATTTCTGCAACTGTGTGACACAGGAGTATATAGGCCTAGAGCTTTAATCAGGCCTGAAAAGTCCCCGACAGGGACTGAGCCAAAAACAATTCTGTCTGAGCCCGGCCTGACCCAAACCCACATGTGTATAGCTTTTTAAAGCCTGAACCCGATTACAGCCCGACAGTTATTTACATTTACTTTCCCAGCCATTGCCAAAGTCAGAACTGTATCCGTATCACTCCTTGCTGCAGAGGTAATAGCTAAAGATAGTCTAGTACAATCTCATTTTATGATGGAATAACTAAATTAACATCTTTCAGGGTATTTTATGAAAAGAAAAGATAAAAAAACATTCGCTATGATGTTGAGGTCAGAGCTATTTAAGGAGTGACACGCTATTTGTCCAAGCGGGAACCTCCAAATGAATACAAGACGGAAGTGCCAAACCCAGCAGTTCATCGAATGGTCATATATAAACGTCAGAAAGTTATCTTTCCAAGTTTATCTTCCCAAACTAAATATTCCAAAAAAGTATTATTTGTTTAAAATAAATATTCGTAAAAACCCACTATTTATGTTTACCCGAATAACATATTCAGTTTCGGCTACACCCATACTAATTATCTAAAATTGCAGTTATGTACCTGTACCTATTAATAAAAAATGCCCACCAAGCACTTTCTGAAACTGTTTTGCATCTCTACCATCTGAACGCTAAACATTCAACAGACAATGATCGTGCCAACTTCCATTGGCACGATCCTCTCTTCCACATGGCTCTGGTCCCTACCTATGCATGGAAAACCTCACCCACCATTGCGAGGACGATTCTGTGAGTGGTGTGCATGGCCATGTTGGTGAAGCTAAATGTCTGGGGAAATCTGATCATGAATGACACTCCAACCAACTAAGCGACTGCCGTCTAAACGTCTCAGTCAAGTAGCGTTTAGCCACGTGAGAATGTAAACAGGTCTGTGATACCCTTAGCTAACTATACATTTTAGAGCTCTCCATAGCAATGCATTTGTATATTAGGTTTCAAGATTCACCAGAAACATTGGCAACCAATGGGTTTGGGGCTAACACTTTTTCGGCGCTCTCCATAGGAATTCACTTACAGTACAAGCACTGTCCACCAAGCGACATAATACAGCTCATTTCTAATGAAGCTAGAACTACACCGCAGCGATTTTCGCTCGTGCGTGTAGGAGCAACTGCTTATCAACAGAAATCGCCATGTTGCTGGTTGACTCTTTGGCATAGGGGCTGGACAAACTGATCCTATTAACCGAAACCTGACGCTCTATCAACTTTTTGTAATGATTTCAATTTTTAATTGGCAGCAAGAGGTGAAAGAAATCGCTAGCGTTTCCACCAATCAGAATCTAGGTAAAGGCTTTTCAAGCTTTCTTGCAGAGTAATATCAATATAAAAAACACCAAAACTCAATAACAGTGAGAACATTAATTTTTTTCAGCAGCCCAATAACAAGTAAACCGTTTACTGTTTGCATTTTAACATGATCCCTATATTTTACAGCAAATGGATGAAATGCGCTGTGTTGCTCGCCTAGATAGGCCTACATTTGATAATGCAAGCACTAGGCTACTAGGTTGTAGTGTCAGTGTTGTGTTCACTCTTTACTAGCTGTCAGTAATAGTCCGGAAACTTCCTTGTTTATGTTTTCTTTGTTGTCCACGCAGACTCAGAAGGTAGCTGGAAGAACATCCTCGCCAAGCCTGCTCTCGTGCGTGTAACACGCACAATCTCCGGAATCATGCAGATTAGTATTATTTTCTTAAATTCTTAAAATGAGGGCATGAAAGATGGTTTCAGAGATTATTGGAAATATGATCACAGGTGATACAGACATCATGTGGAAGAATAGGCAACCAATGTTTGACATGATTCTATTTACAAAATTCCATCCTAAATGTTTATTTTTTGCGGAAACATTGCCCATGTTTGCCCTCATTTTACTTTGTGATTGTCGCTGGCGATATAGGAAGACATGCCTTCCCTATTTGGACACAAAAGTGACCTCAGCGACAGCTCGTCATAGTTTGGGGGATATTTGCATGGGATATTTGTAGCTGAGGGAGCCAACAACGCGAATGTAGGGTTACCTTGTTATGACACGGAGGATAATTTAGACAAAGCGACTGGACATTAATTTTAAATGAAAGTTGCCGATTTGCAGCCGGCTGTTTACATTGGATGTCACCTAAGCGGGTCTGGGGTTTACATGGGATGTCACCTAAGCAAGTCTGGTGTTTACATGGGATGTCAAATAATCGGGTCTGGTGTTTACATGGGATGTCACCTAATCGGGTCTGGTGTTTACATGCGCCATTGCAATTTATCGGAATTGATGTTAAACATGCACACATTATCTAGTTTATAATGTAACGCATCCCGCTATCAAATGGTAAAACAACCTTCTAGTTATAGGTACGTTGGAGAGTGAGGCTATTTGTGTGACTGGTGAAGAAATGTACGGTTCCAGGCCGTTTCTATTGATCGTGGTGTTTATATGGAGCATTTTCTTTCAGGTTTGGCTTCAGAATAATAGAGTCAGCTACTGAAAGTCAACTAGGTTGGGCGAAAATAAACTACACTGAGCGATGTGGCTCAGCAACAATGGGAATGAAGGCAGCGTCACGCATGTGTGGTATCTTACATATTCTTTAATACTGTCAAATACTGGAAATAAACCTCACAAGTTTTTTTGTTTGTTTTTATATGACATCTACAATGTAGTGTGTAGGCTATGTGAATAAAATGTGCGTTTCAGTGTCAATATACCTATAAGACATGTCCATAATTCTAAGCATGCACATATGCTTGTAGCAGCAGAGGTATCGGTCGCCAGTAGAGATAGACGTTCCTACTCTTCCAGGACAGCGGGGACATGGAGTCTTCAACACTCAAGACCCACATCAATCCACCTGGGCTCCTCCTCATTCAACACATATACCTTATAAGCCCTTAACCTATTCTCACATCCAGTAATTCCCTTAACTTAAAACATTCTCTGTCTGCTAATTTGACATACGTAGCTCTTATCTCATTACAAGTGATGTAAGCTACTTGATGTAATTAGCAAATGAGCCAGCTCTTATCTTGTAACTGCTGATGTAACCTGGTGCAACAAGCAACATTAGTCCTTATCTTGTGATTGCTGTTGTCACTTGTTCTTACTGAGGGCTCTGCTGATGATGATGGCGGTTCTAATCTATTGTAAATTGTTTGTATTTGTGAAATGCAATGTAAAAAAAAAAAGTTAATGTAAGTGCAGGGCCGGTGCCTTCAGCGAATGCACTGGAGCCAGAGATATAACCTATTTTCCTAACCCTCAATTATGCATGTTATTCACCAGCAGCCATACGTCTCTGTCAATACTTTTTCCCAGCCTTCACTGGATGCCTGTGTGGGATTTTGTGTGCGTTAAATAATCCAGCACTAAAAGGTCACGGGGGAGCTGGGGAGGGTGTTGATGCGATGCTTTGGCGCTCGACGCGTTATGTGTGTGAGTGTGGGTCTGGAGGATTGTGGGGTGGGGGAGGGGTTGAGGCCCCCAAGACGACGCCGGTAATTTCCAGGTCAGTTCCAATAATGAAATGCATATGGTAAATGTCAAACAGCAGCAGGCCACAGGTAATCCACCTCGGATGGAAAATAATGGATGTCCAGCTAACTCCTTACAATGGAAAGTTAAACCAGTAATGGAACACGCATGCTATTGAAATAGTGTGAGATCAAACCTCCCAGCTCGGTTCACATTAACAAAGCAGGCTACGGTACATTCAGTTAGAGGTGGATGGAACAGACTTTAAAAGGACAAGGCAGCGTTATGTTGGAACAAGGTGCCTGCTGTTGCAGTAATGTCAATTATTTTGCTGGGTCATAAGTGTGCATCCTAAAACACTAAAATTGATTTGATTTTGATTTGATTGTATGCACCTTTCTCAGGTCACTTAAACTATGTCATAGATATTACTATTATATAGATTAGTAAAAAGGATAAATACAGCATGATCTTTTCTGATCATGTCATAAGCATCGGCATCTCAGACACAAACACACACACGCACACACACACACACACACATACACAAAGAACAGGGGAGCTCGGATTACAACACAGAGTGCGATCAATCAATCAATCAATCTTTACTTATATAGCACTTTTCATACAAATCCATGTAACACAAAGTGCTTCACACTACGTCATTAAAAACAATTCAAAATGAGTAAAAACAATACAATATATAAAAAATAAAGTAATACCACCACTCATGTTACACTAATCATCGTTGTCATTCTCTGCACAACAATTACTATAACTATTACTATTACTATCTTTACATAGACAATTGTTTAATAGTTATAAACAACATATGCATCATTAAAATAACTTTTTTTTAAATTAAAATTCTTACGTTCCACGCAATAAACAAGCATACAAATATGCAAACAAACAAACAGCAAATATATTATATAATAGATAAATATTAGCAAATTCTACAGTGAAATATACGGTTTTACGGAGCATTTATTTTCATTTGGCTCACTGTCACCAAATGCTCTCTCTCCTTATTGGTCAGAATTGTCACCTTGCATTGTATCTACCACAATATGCCAAGCATACCTCTCTTAGTTTTATTGCAATACTTTATTGAAGTGATGGCTTGGATAATAACAACTATGTTGCTTTTAGCGAGAGGAAGAAGCTGTAATGAAACGGGAAGAGAATTCAAGGTGAGTATGACTCACAGACTATATTATCTGTTGGTTGCTCTCTTCCAATGTCAGCCGCAAAGACAGATTCTCCTTTCATCTGCGCCCTTGTGTGTGTGTGTGTGTACGGGCATGCATGTGCAAGTATAAAATCTGTTTACATTTGTGGGCGTACTGTATGTGCATGTGCACACAAGTGTCAGGTGGTTTAAGATGGGTGGTGGTGTGTGTTAGCGGTGGGGGCAGGGTTAGGATATGACTAACGGCCTTTTGTGTAATTAATGGGTTATTTAGCACGGTTACCAGCGTTTGACTCTTACTTTACCTGACTCTATTTAGCCTAGTGGTAGGGAGGGGTTTGTTAACCTTGGAGAATACACCCACCCACACACACACACGCACGCACACACACACACACATCACATAAAGTCTTATCCACATCCACACACACAAATCTCCTCCAAAGCACACACATGCACACACACGCGCACACAAATCTCCTCCAAAGCACACACACAAACACACATGCACACACACAAACACACATGCACACACACAAATTGCCTCCAAAGCACTCACAAACACACATGCACACGAATCTCCTCCAAAGCACACACAAACACACATGCACACGCATGCACACACACGCACACACAAATCTCCTCTGAAGCGCACACATCCACACACACGCACACAAGAATCTCCTCCAAAGCACGTACACAAACACACACGCACACACGACCACCCTTCAAGACACCCACACACACCACAACATTTATCCCCTTCTGTTCCCGTCCTTCTCACACACACACACACATTTTATTGCTCATGCAATCACATGCTCACATACACACACACAACCATATAAGGCACGTACGTACACACGTGCAAACAACTATGTGAAACACACACACACACACACACACACACACACAAACACACGCATGCACGCACGCACACATACACAAACACCCACGTGCACCCGAGGCAACGGAATAAATGCATCTTTAATGATAGTAGATAAGGACTTCCAACCAGGCCTGTAGTCATAGCTCAGTGATTTGG
This sequence comes from Forbesichthys agassizii, assembly GCA_026546735.1. Taxonomy (NCBI): domain Eukaryota; kingdom Metazoa; phylum Chordata; class Actinopteri; order Percopsiformes; family Amblyopsidae; genus Forbesichthys; species Forbesichthys agassizii. The sequence continues at coordinate 2,332,747 of JAODLL010000020.1, read as the reverse complement.
CTGGAAGGAAAAAGGATTGTGGGAATGAAAAACAACCCAGTGGAAAGTTCTAGGCCTCCAGGAGTCAGCAACCAAAAACCCACAGTCAGTCGGACAGAGAGTAGACCCGGAAAGTCCTCCACAACACTTCCAGAGCCTCGACACAAAGGCTACTCAACAGCAGTGCTCTGATTCCGGCTGCAATATATGTAAATCACATTGTAGCTAATCTCTGCACTGTGTATAGCAATTACTGTAAATGTTATAACCCATGTCTGGCTTCTGTTTTTGGCTGCTTATGGCTTTAACATAAGATTTTACTTGTCTGTCTTTATAGTCATATACAGTGTGTGTGTGTATATATATATATATATATATACAGTATGTTTGTATGTTATGTTATATATGTTATGTATATATTTATTTTTTTGACTATTCAAAACAACAATGGGCACAATTACAATAAAACACTAATATGTGTTTATGTCTAGGTAGAATCACAGATAATGAAATTGCCAATAACCAAGCTTAGCTATCTACAGTATAATCCATCAGCAGATGTGCAGTAATATACTGTACATGTAAGTGTGTGTGTGTGTGTGTGTGTATACAGCATATAGGTGCTATTTGTTGTATCAGTGGAGACACCTAATATCCTCCTGTGTTAGCTGTTTATCGGCAACATAGTTAACTCATGGCCTGCTAGGTTGAGTCCTGGTGACGCCTGATTGACATGTAAGCATGGGGATGCTTTCTTCATTCACTTCTATCCAAACATAGATGGCATGAGGCTGTATTGCTATAGCCAGGGCTTAAACAAATGGCACCGCTATCCCTCAGGCCTCTCGGCTGACATTTCCTGGATTTATTATGCATGTGGACGGGCAGTAGGGAATTCAGGTGTGACTAGATAATACTTGCGCCGTAATGGCGGGATTGTATGTCTAACAACAACAGACAATGCCCGGTACAGGGAGACTCGAGCCTGTATTAAGAGTTCAGCATTCCAGTGCCATTGCCGACAGGGACGTGCTTACATGCATAGATAGTCAGGGTAACATGCACAAACATGAACATGACTTTGAGGTCAATGCCTGCATGCAAATTCACACAAAGGCACGTATAGCATACGCCATCTTGTCATCTGGAGTTAACATCCCCTACCATAAAATATGTTGTAAAAGATACGTTTGCTCGTTCCTGTGTGTGTGTTTGTGAGTAAGTGTGTGTTTGTTCTTAATTCAGCCCTTACTTCACTAAGCCCACCTGTCATTGTGTCCATCAGTAAAGTCCTCGGCAATTAAACCTCGAACACGCTCGGCATTGCATGAGATACCCCCAACCAACGTGCATTATTCATGGTCTAAGTATGTTTTTTTATTTTTTTCTCTGGGGAAGGGGGGACAGGGGTTTAAGTAATGATGTCAAAGTCGCACCCTGCCATTTCAGAGCAGTGCTCCAACCTTGGCACTGTTGTCCAAAGAATTAAAAAGAGAAAAGACTTTCGCTCTGCTGGGCAGTGCCAGACTGTGCCCCCACTCCCCCCCCCCCCTCCATGCCAACCCCACTTACAACCTGCCATTCCACAAATGATAAGCCTCTAATTCATATGTAAAACAGGGGGCAGCGGGGGTCGCCTACGGGATCCTACTGTTGGATTTCTGACAAGAGTGGCTTCGAATTCGGCATGAAGCTCATTAATCAGGGACAAGCCAATGGTGCTGTCTGAGGCGAAGCCTGGCCATAGGTTAAATATGCCTGCTAATGATTGAAACGGCGTGGGTCTAAAATTCAGGAGAGATTAAAACTAATGTTGCTTATATGTAAATCACTTCTGTACTTTTTTTACAAAGTAATTCTTTTTGTAAACACCGCCCCACTGAAAGCTTACTGCATGTGAGATGCAGCAAGTCTACAGCTATACGCTCATTTATGGGAGCAAATACAGACTCTTTGTCAAGATCTGTATAAACCACAAGCTCAAATGATGTCCCGTTATTAAAGGAAAAGGTAGCAAAATAGAGATGGATCATCACCGGTAATGGGAACGGGACAAGAAAGTAATCCTGTCAAGGGTATTATGGAAGTGTCTGAGAAGGAAGGCCATAGATCAAAGTGTAGGACGGCCATTTGTTCCTGAGGAATAATAGCTGTGATGTGTGTCGGACCCACTGACCCGCTGGAACAATAAAGCCGGGGTGTGGCTGCCTAAGAGCAATGACCTTGCACGGCTGAAACCTGCCTGAAACAAGGCAGGAAAAAAACAGAGATGGATGGGCAGAGAGACACGTGGGCAGAGGAAACAATTACAATCTATATAAAGGCTGATTCTTGTCCAACACCGCCACTCACTCAGGAGAGGCGAGGTTGTTGACGGTTGGCTCTTAACAGTGGAGCGGGGAGAGGCGGGCTCTTGTAAGGGATGAAGGTTGCAAGGGTGTGTGCATTTTAAGGCAGGTCACTGCTCTTCCTATGTACACAACTCCACCTCATGTTTACCACAAGCACCACTACTGGAACCTCTTTGCTGGTTCCAAAGGCTGATAGTGTTTCTACGCCAGGTGGACTATAGGAGCTTTGAAGTGGTGCTATTTTCTGTTTGAGTCGTGTGGTTGTATATGATTTGAGTTGGCAATTTAGCTCGCATCTAAATGTCTCCCACAGGCACACTGGGTAATACAACTGTACTTTGCAATACAGTAACAGCATCCATATGAAATCTTTATTGCATAAATATAATTTCAGTTGCGTCGCTATTATCACAGATGATGATACAGTATGTCATAATTAGTAAAAGCTTTTCCATTTGCAATTTAATATTAAGAAGTTAATTGTGATTGCAAAAGTTTTTGGAATAATCATAATCAAATGATATCAAGAATTCATTGCTAACTCAGGCCAAAGACATGTTAAAAAAATCCTTTCTTGACCTATTTATACTCTCGAGTTTAGCTATGCTTTCTTTTTATTTCACATATTCTTAAGTTGTTTCTGCTCCTTCATATCATAATTTATATTTTTAGGCATGTATCTGTACACGTTATCCGGCTATACTTTGTTGAAAAGCCAGCCGGCAGAAGCTCAGTAATCACTGAATCTGAGAATGAGGAAGGAATCTAGGCTGAGGATTACTTTTGTCACACCTGAAAAGTGTGAGATAGAAATATCCGGTGTGAGAGCAAAATGGCAAGGTACAAATCAAAGGGAACAGCCATTCAGCCACCTCAGAGAAAGGTAACAAAAGGCTTGCCATGAGCTGTGGGCTTCTGGTGTTCATTGTGCTACAAGAGAGGGGGGGGCGACAGAGGTGTGAAAGGAGCCATCAAGGTTGAATGGGTAAGAAGATGGGGCTCTGTGGGGGCAAATGAAAGGGCCCGGATCAAGTGCGTCGTTGTCCTCAATAGGATGAAATGACACCGGCGTGTACAGAGGAGGTCTTGACATGTGACCACCCTCAGCCGTGGAATCACAATGCCACAGGCCAAAAGGAAAGGATGTATCTATATATGTGTTGTTTTCCTTCTTATCGCACAGAAATTAATGAGCACACACACGTATGTCAGCCAAATTGGATTTGCCTAGATCCAACTCTATACGCGTATATTGAGAGTTCATTCATGTTCCACTTTCCCAGAAAAAGGTTCTTTAAATGTGAACTTTTATAAACTATAACACTTGAAGAATAAAGGCAAATCTCTTTTTATATGTAATCCCTGATTCTGACTTCCAACTCCAACTTACTGCGTTTGTTCATTGCCTGTCAAAGTCTGCCGACTTTTCGAAGACAGTTGATAATAGAGTCTGGGCATCTGGCCCACTGAGCTGTATCGTACACTCTAATTGGGCCATGGCCCATGCCCTAGTCTCAACATAAAATCAATGATGTGACCACTGTCATAAACTGACAATGTTGGTTATTTAACATCAACTTTCCAGGCTATTTTCTAATGTTGTTACTGCGAACGGTTTTAAAGTTGTATTACTGTAGTATTAAACTCATTACACAGGAGGAACACAACATGCTTTTCACTTACAGTGTATCAAACTTAGTGACACTGAAGGATTTGCAACCGTGTGCTTGTAGGTCATAATATACACTATTGTGAGTAAACCCAACCCATTGTCTATATATTACTGTACTGTATATCATCAAATCATTACTTTTACACTAGACACATAAAATATCAAAGGATCAACTCACTCCAATTACTGGGTTCCAATTTGCATATCACAAAATTACAAGGAGAAACATGAATGGCAAAGGTTTACAATTCATTTTGTCATCTGGTAAAAGCTGTTATGCGGGGCATTATACTGAATGGCACTTCACTTCAGTCCCAGCGTAAGATAAATATCCACTGTGCTTCACTAAAAACTTGACAAGCACTTTCTTATTCCACCACAATCTCCAGTGTGCGTACTAATTAGGCTATCATTATGGTCATC
>JAODLL010000020.1:2272673-2297003 GCA_026546735.1 Forbesichthys agassizii | reverse complement strand
TACCCCCCCCCCCCCCCCCCCCCCCCCAAACTATTATATTTTCTCCTGCCCACAGACAGTCTTTGACATAGTACAATTTTGAAATGCGTTTAAATTATTCAAGTATATTGTATATTCTTTGGAAAACATTCCAGCAATTCAACAGCTTCTCAGATAAAAAGAAAAAAATAACTTCAATTTTAGCCTTCTGAGCAAGTGGTACAACTTCAGGCTTTAGCGGAACACAATGTAAGTATTGATTATTTTATTTCTAAGGTTCTAAGTGTGTTTTAAGTCCATTTAGGTCCCATTATTCAAAGTTTTAGATAGTTCCAAAGTTCAGACATGCATTTGATTTCTATTCAAATGTCACATCGCAGGTGATATTTTCCCCCAGAATGGCATTTCTTCTCCTCCTTTCTCATTTAATTCTAACATATTCCCATTATACACTTTTGTCAAACTCAATTTTCTGCGGTTGGCCATTTAAATGTCTGAAATGCTGAAAAGGGCCTTGGTCTTAACCTCTACAAAAGACTGCTTCAAGACAGTCGTGGTTGAAGCCTGTGGAAGATAAATATGTTTGTCTGTTAAGGTGAACAGCAGCATCAAGTGACATCGTAGTGGGTCAAATCAACATGTAAAAGAAAGCTGTTTAAGAAGCTGTCTTAAGAGAGATACAATCACATACAGGATGAAATGTGGGCTGAAAGTCCCTGCTAAGATGCAGCACTGAGCTCAGGTGCACTACAAACGCACCTATTCACCTCCTGTCTCCCTCCAAGTTGATCGTGTGAGACAGTGTCTCTCTCTCTCTCTCTCTCTCTATCCGTGTCCTTGTTCCGCAAAGGTTACCCCTTAAAATCAGATAGGATGGTCCTGGTAAAAGATCCCTTCTGCGGTGGCTGCTTTGCCCATGTCTCGTCTGTGCCAGCCATGCCCTGAGGACCTTGTGTGTGTGTGTGTGTGTGTGTGTGTGTGTGTGTGAGTGTGTGTGTGTGTGTGTGAGTGCGTGCATGTGTCCTTGCACATACATATTAGGCTCTGTTTGTGTGTGTGTGTGTGTGTGTGTGTGTGTGTGTGTGTGTGTGAGTGCGTGCATGTGTCCTTGCACATACATAGTTGTGTGTGTGCATGTGTACGCGCGTGTGTGTCCTTGCACATACATATTTGAGTGTGTGTGTGTGTGTGTGCATGTGTACGCGCGTGTGTGTCCTTGCACATACATATTAGGCTCTGTTTGTGTGTGTGTGCGTGTTTCCTTGCACATACATATTTGTGTGTGTGTGCGTGTGTACGTGCATGCATGTGTGTCCTTGCACATACATATTTGAGTGTGTGTGTGTGTGTGTGTGCGTGCGTGTACGCGCGTGCACGCGTGTATTTGTGTGTGTGTGTGTGTGTGTAACCGGAGCAGGTGCTTGTATAGGAAACGTCTACACCAATCAGCGGAGACCCCCTCAACCTTGGGAGCCAGAGTCCCACCCTACCCTCAGTCACATCAGCTGGAAACTGGATGAGACACGCAGGCAGAAGCTGTTACACAGCCTGCCTTATTTACTCCACCACTAAACTCTCACATCCAGCACCCGGTTCACAGTGGAACTCGAGGGCCTTAAAGACAAAGTCAGCTCAATCTACTGGGGTATTATAATTATTAAAGGAGTTAAAGGAGATAACAGCGGCCATAAGTGACTTTCATTCATTAATGAGATTAGGGCAATATCACCACAGTATTGTATAAAATAACAGCACATCCATAGAGTACCTAATTGCTTTTATATGAATAAAAGGAATGAGATGACACAAGAGTCTTATGTCTTTTAGATTTCCTACAGTATGCTACCTCAAATACATGTGTGGTAGAATAATCTAATGTTTAGAGACGTGACCTCTGTCACGGTCTAGTTCCAACCAGTTCTGTTATTCTGAAGAGTTATCATGTTATGTCTTAATGTGTCCATGCGTCAAAGGCTTCAAGGATGTCTAGGAGAGCGTACCGTTCATGGCGTGATGTGCATTTGATATGTGATAAGCAAGTACAGCTTCTCACAGAATGAAACAGAGCATATTGACCTGAAGACCATTGCTGTGACAACTGAATGGCTCCCTACACATTTACCATCATTAAACCTGATTTACTCAGTTCGTCTTGGAGTAAAACAAGAAATTACCTTAACACATGGACTGTACCACATCACAATAGATGGTATTTTCTCTGTAGCTGAACATTCAGTGGCTGGTACACAGAGCTACACACCACTGTCACCTCAAATTAATCAGTGGACTTACATAACATCGTGAAGGAAAAACGGACCAGTGTAATGCAGACGTCTTGCTCTGTTCATCTTTGAGCACAACATCAAAAAGCAAGCGAAAAAACAGAAGTTTTCTCACTAAAAGTGGTACAGAAAGAAAAAAGAAAAAAAGCCCTCTGTGTGGAATTTCAATTATGATCTTTTTTTTCTTTCTTCTTCCACCATCCTTATTTTTTTTTCTAAAATAGAGGTCCTGGAGATTAATTTCAGAGACGTTTTCTTCCATTTTTCTCTCCCGCTTCCTCATTTTCATTAAAGGTCCCTGCTGGAGCCCTCTCCACACAGTATTGCATTAGCAGGTGGGCCGGGAGAGGAGATCTGCAGGGCCAGCATTTTATTACAACACGTGTCTTTCAGATGCAATGTAAATCAGCAGGTCAGGGGGTCGGCAGCACGCATTAATTCAGCCCTCTGGACGAAATGACAAGAGGAGCCTTGCCTCCAAGGATCTGTGGTATATTGTGCCCGTTACCTCAAACCCAGCCAGCCAGCCACCCCCCTCCCACATCCCCACCTCCATCATCACAATCCATTATACAAAACAAAATGCAAGGCCCTTCAAAATGTTAAAAATGAAATGTTGTTTTCACTGGATTGGAAAATTGTTTTGAAATAAAACAAGTGTGAAGCTAATCAAGCTCCACTTTCATATGTGATTATGATATGAAAATCATCCTGGCAGGTATTTATTCAGCAAGAGAAGGAAAAAAAAGAACGAAAAGAACAACTACTCATTTGCAAATAGTCAAGCTTTAACAATAAAACCCTTAAGTCAGAACAATGGTGCAAAATGCAGTATATTTGTGTATACCCACAAGACTTGACCTTTCATAACTGAACATACATGTTCATGTATTCTTTCATAAGAATGGGATGTTCCACTAAAGACTAGAACAGGCAATCTCTAATACCTTCCCTAGACACACACACACACACACGCGCACGTTAACACTTATTTTCTGCATTCACTGATAAGACATTAATGTACATTGATGTACATAACACGCTGTAAGGTCATGAGAGGCTGTCAGAACGGGTCAGGGTGAGGCTATGCAAGAAACTGAAGAAATCAAGTCAAAACAGAAGTTCAGCTTTGTGGGAGGTTTTATTTTCCCTCATGCCAGTCCAAACACAACAGAATACTTATTTTGTTATAACAGGGTCCCGCAGAATCAAAACCTGTTACGAAAAGGTTAATGTCCCGGATAGGGTGCTCCTCTTGTCTAATGCCATTCGTTTTCAGCTTTCACACCCACCCTGCTAGACCATCTTGATCTCGCAAGCTTCAGTTTAATTTCGCCGTGAGAATCAGTCTGGAAAGCCTCGGAATCATTTTGAATGTGTCCGAGTAGCAACTGAACTTTCCAATCAGCATCGTGTTTATAGCTGAACGGGCGTGGTTCTCCATTTCATTTTTTGTGCTTTGCCCTGATGAAATCTCAATGGAGACTCAGATATCAGATCTTTTTTATATGTTTTAGTTATTGAAACCGGAATATCCGAATGTGTGAATAAACCAATTTATGGAGGACGTATACTGTGTTCTTGTGTTCCTGCTCAAAGTTTCATGGAGGGCAAAACAGTTTGTGCATGGAGCACATTTGGGTCCTGCATAGTCTATCTTTAGACTTTAGGTATTTTGTTTGGTAAATTATGTGGAATCTCCCAAATGATTTGCTAAAAGACATTTGTGACAAGGTTATTACTGTGAATGAAGAGGCCAAACATGATCATGTTGATTGGCCTGAGGGTCGTGGATCTTAACAGGAGGATTAATTGAGTTTTGCTTCCATCTGATATTGCGTTTTATGTGGAAATATTGCAGAAATGTGACAACATTGCAAGACATTACAAATAATGTGCGATTTGCTGAATTCACGTGGCTTTTCCTGGAGGGACAGATAAGGACTTGGATGGCAAACAAATCTAGAATCAATATGTGTCTGTGTTGTCAAAAATCCATCTAAAACTAAATGCAATTTAAAAATTCAAGAGATTGTTTTATTGAACATTACCAACAATCCAGTAACATACTGTAACTTCAAATGTTCAACCTTTTTATCTGTTAGCTTGCAATGATATTGTACAAGGAAAAATACTGCCATGTTGGATCATATTTCTCAATGTGTGCTGCACATATTTGATAACAGTCCTGGGTGACTGTAAGAAGCTGACAAACAATACGGATGGTAGGAAAAAGTCAATAACAACAGTATTTCTATCATAAATAGATTGTATTTATCAAGGATTCTGGCAGCAGGCAATGCTTCCTATTATAGCACATCATACTCCAAATCCCAGAGGACATCTCAGTTGACGGTTCTTAGCTAATGGCACATCGGTTGTTTCTCGGCCACATAGAAACAGTGCTAAGAATAGAAATGACCACACACTGAAATCTATTGAGTAGCATGTAGTATGCAATCAACATTTTTGAAAACTTTTTAGTTGATTTTGTTTTTAATCTGTTTTGATTCTATTTTTTACTTTTTATATGATCAGCATACACAAATTATCATTGTTAACAGTTTCAGACTGTTTCTATGGTACCATGTACTGTATCACTTATCCAGAGCATGCTTTGAGATGTGACATTACTGTGACATTACTTTATGGCATACAGTACATACCAGTCCCCCATCTGAGAGGCGGTTGTGGGCCTCGTCAGATAAGAGCTTAGGCCATGGAAGACATACAATAATACCACAACAGACCAGTGTAAGATCCACATACCAAGATGCTACAGTAATGGCTAATGAAAACATATATGGTAATGTGGTAAGCTGTGGCTACACTCACAAGACAGAGTTGATGGAAATATAGAAATGCAGTAGTCAATACAAGACGTTGTTGTGCTTTTTACAGTAAGCCAGCTGAGGAACACTGTGCAGTTGATTTTTTACTGCTGTAGTTTCTTTTTTTTAAGGAAATAATTTTGCTTTGATTGAAAAGAAAAATATTATATTATTTCTAATTGTATTCAATGATTCCAATGTTTCTGTTTACAGTATTTGCTCTACTAGTCCTTTTACAGTGATGCAGTTACTGTATGATTAGTACGATAATGAACATATTTTATTATATATCACATATTTTGTACTACAATATTCAATGAACCATTATGGCACATTGTGTGTCTAAACTAATGGTATTTCACAATAAAGTTGTAATTTAAACCAATGATCCTGCAAGTGCACAGTGTTTTGAACATAGGACAGCCTGTGTTACAATGGCTAACATTTTATGTTTTGATCTAGAGTTGTGAGAAATGACACCAAGGTTGTGCATTTTGGGGCAAAGCGGTTTAAAAATAACAGTATTTACAGTACATTTATGTGGCCATGCGTGCGTGTGCGTGTGCGTGTGTATGACAAGGTGTGAGAGCACCTGCATCTGGTGATGTTGGGCCCCAGACTGCACCTTTGTGGGGCTTCTGCTCCATCTGCAACACTTGACTTAATTAATAAGCACGCTAATTGGAAAGAGGCCCTTATTGTGTTTGTGCGTGTGCGTGTGTGTGTGTATGTGTGTTTTTTTGTGTGCGTTAGGGTTGGGTACTGCACTCGGTTCTTAGTAGTCCCGACCGAATTACGTCGGTACTATACCGAGTACCGATTTAAATATCAATCGGTACCATATTTCGGTAAATTAGAACTTGTAAAGGGAGAAACGCGAGTGAGATTACAGCCTGCAGCTTGTTCACACACAAAAACACATTCACAGCTAGCTAAAAATAAATCACACCTTTTTTCTGTACTTTACTCCCACTTAGTTTTGTCGTTCATGGAGGGCTCAGTTTATCCAGCGCTGGCTGAAGGAGTCTCCATAAAAAATGTTATTTTTTGAAAATTCTGTCTTATTTATAGATTGGTCAATTTTCGCTGTGCTTTTCATCTAGGTTAAAGGAGTTTCCAGTATCTAGTCTTCATGCTCAATAGCTTTTTATTTTAGCATGTTGCGCATCTATTTATCACAGTATCATCAAAAGATTCTGGAAGTGAAGCACAATATGCGCAATATCAAAGAGACCCAATCCACAGCGGGGACCCAATCGAGAGCAGGAATTAGGTCACATGCGCACACATTTCCGGTGTTTAACACAGGTAAGATCACATTAGGCCTATATTGTTTATAGCAGCAATATTTACAATGTCCAAACATTTAGGATTTAACCCTGTAGGCTACAACTACAATTACTTTCATTATTGAAAGTGTGCCATGCTAAAGTAAGCTACCATAGCCTATTTTTGCTTCGGTGAACGTAGTTGAAATTCATACAGAGCGTAGCTACTAGCAACAGGGTAGGAGGCGTTCGAGAAAACTGAGGGAGGGACAGTTCAATAATGCTTCAATTAGGCTATACTGTAGGCTAAAAACTCCTAAAACTCCTAAACTCCTAAAACACGTTGTTTGTAACGAGTCAGTCAGGCAGTCTTTTTCCCATAGGCAACATTTAATTTCTGTAATGTTATTACAGGGAGTAAAGTACCGTAAAAAGGTACCGGACCAGCACCGGTATCGTTGCAAATGTGAACGGTACCCAACCCTAGTGTGTGTGTATGTGTGCGTGGTGTGTGTGTGTGTGCATGTGTGTGTGTGTCTGAGAGAGTTTTATGCTTGTACATTTGCATGTGGGCAGATTGTATCTGTGTTGTGTGTGTGTGAGCGTGTGTATGTGTGTGCATGTGTGCGTGAGAGCGTGTGTGTGTGTTAGCGCGTGTGTGTGTGTGTTAGCGCGTGTTTGTGCGTGTGTTAGCGTGCGTGTGTGCGTGTGTTAGCGTGTGCGTGTGTTAGCGTGTGCGTGTGCTAGCGTGTGTGTTAGAGCGTGTGTGTGCGTGTGTGTGCGCGTGTGCGTGTGTTAGTGTGTGTGTGTGTGCGTGTGTTAGCGTGTGTTAGCGTGTGTGCGTGTTAGCGTGTACGGCAGCATGTGTTTTACGGAGGAAAAGCAACAATTGAGTTCTGCTCTCCTTGTGAAGGCTGAGCTTGACAATAAAACTTGAAAGGCAGATGCAGCTGTCGATGCGCCCGTGCAGGCCGTAAAACATGTACCTTTAGGTGGCACAGCACAATAGTGCCGGGCAATGGCAGAAAAGATCCACCAGAACTTTGATTTGTTGTGTTTACAAAGTCAGACAGTGTCATCATTCAGATTAATTCCATCTCTCTGTCTGGGTTTTACAAGAAAATCTATATGCTAAATAGGAAATTTCAAGGCATTTTCAAAAACTGTTATGACATTCTTTCGCATTTCTGCTCGTCAATAACACTTTGATATGCTGTGTCATGTCTTTATTCAACACAATTTCATTGTTGAAAGCTGCCAACATCCAGGCTCTGAACAGACGCCTAGATGTTGCTTCCTTCAAGGTTTCTGAAGCTGTATGGTTTGTCAGGTCACTCCACCACCACAGCATACATGCTGAAAATAGAGATTCCTCCTCTTTCACTCTTACTTGCGTCTCTCTTCTCCCCCTCTCTCTCTCCCCCCCCCCCCCCTGCAGGCCAGTTCTCTATATTAGATGTCAGGCCTCAGATAGAGACTCAAGCCGGTGGGTAAACACTTTGACAGCTTCTACAGAGGATATTTTGTCTGTGAAATGGAGTCGGGATTATTGCAGGTAAAAAAAAAAATAAAAAAAAAGTTAAAAAAATAAAAGACAGGAAAACAGACAGTGTAGTGTGTGTGTGTGTGTGTGTGCGTGTTGTGTGTGTATGCGTATATTTTATGTCGGTGCGGGTGGGTGTTGGAAAGAGGACTCTCTTGTTTCTACTCCTATAGTATATAACAGCTCACACACACATTTGCAGAGCAGATGAATCCAGATGAATGTATTTTCTGTGCTATAGTTTGGCCCGACAGCATAGCGTGTCCAGTCATTACACTAAATCATGCTTGTTGGTTTTCTGCCACCATATGTCACTTAGCGACGACTGGCGTATTTACATACAAGCTACTCTATTCTATATACTATATATCAGTTAAAAGCACTTTGTGGTCTGAGCATTAGGTCCAACTGCATAGCTCTTTATATTTGTTATGTTATCAGCAAACACTGCTTAACCCAAATACTGTTAATGTCACGATGGTGTGAGATACGTCGAGTCATGGCGCAATAACGCAATTGTACGGCATTAAAGTGCCAAGCGTCACGGGGTTGTGAAACTAAAATATAGGGACTCTTTGTGACATATTCTCTGTTTACGACAGTACTAAAAATCATGAGCGTTGAACATGCCTCTGTGTGTGAGTGTGTCAGTGTGTGTGTGTGTGTGAGAGAGAGAGAGAGAGAGCGAGAGAGCGTTTATCTAGGTGTGTGATAGACAAAGGGGAGGGAGATTTCTTGGATGTGTGCGCTTTCAGTATGGCAAATTAAATTTGAATGCAAATGCAGCGGTATTTCTTGACAGTCGGTGATAAAAACCCTATTATGTTTAATGATATGCTTTGTGAATGTGCACGAGGGGTGTGCAGTTGGAAACTTAAGGGGGGCATATACTGTATGTAGGTGTGTACGGGCACAAACTTGCATGTGTTATGGGTGATAGTTTGCAATGCACCGATTTCACTCTCTAGAATATTTACCCCCTACTGTGTCATAACATTATCCAACGGACATTTTTCCTTTTAAACGTTCATTCCTTTGACCATTTCATTTGGTGTTGCACTTGTTGTAAATAGTCTGATTTGCAATCTGGTTATTTGAGTAGCGTAATAGGCCAAAGTGGTTATTCAGAATTCATAAATGATGTTGCACAGTATAGGGCCGAATCTGAGTTGTTTTACACAAAGACACAATTGTCCGGTCAGAGAGCCCACCTGTCTACACTATTGGATGTTACGAGACCCTAAAAAAAAGCCAACCAGGTCCATTGAAAGACTTTGAATAGAGCTGGCAAGCTCTATTCATGTTGCTCTTCACCAGGAAATACGATCTCAGGCAGCGATGAGTCATTTTATTAATCCTACACATGTAATCATGCCATTGATTTCTATTTTATTTATAAAAATGTATAAAATTGTAAATTGATTAGAATTTTCTTTTAAAACGTACAGGGGAACAAGGGGTTCGCTAAGACTGCCCACCATGTTTTTCTATTCAGTTAAAGCGACGTGGGCAGATGTGTGTGTGTGTGTGTGTGTGTGTGTGTTAATAATATTACAATTATTTTCTCAGTGTATGCTTATGTAGGCTACTGTATTTGCTTATTGCTTCAACGTGGGGTGTGTGCGTGCGCGTGTGAATGTGCCTGTGCGAGCGCATGTGCGAATAGTGGCCTGTCTATTCCTAGCAAGCTGATGTGCCCTGATGTTCCTGTCCATTCATCTTCACTTGTATACAGCCCCCCGTGGCAACACATGCATCGTATGGGCACTAGCCATCGCACTCACACACACACTTGCTGTTAGCATGCATGTTCTCATTGGGGTGCAATGGTCCGGCTTCTTTCACACGCACGTGTCCAATTACTTTATAAACTGCCATCCCTGCATCCCTATCTGCCTATATCATACATTAGCCTAATCTTGAGCAGTATAGCCCTTATATTACGTCCCATTTCACGAATCATAAAGTGTATCGTAGAGTGGCAGTTTAGTCAGGGTGGGAGCCCACAGGCTCTTGGCTCAGGCCAGGTTGTATGGCTGGGGTTATGCTGTCAGGAGCAATCTGAGCTCCCAGATTCACTTGTCAATGGGCCTCAACAGCTGCCCATCACAATGTCAGAACCAGGGGTCTGCTTTCCCCACGGGGCCCACACACCAGACATATAGAGGCTGGCAGAAAATAAGGTTGTTTTCTTGTTTTCTTAATTTTTTTTAAATAGAGGAAACATGTAGGAGTCCAACACCAGCTCTTTTTGGTGTGTTTAGTGATTTTCTATGTAATCCTGTGTCATTCTCTGTTATAAAAACTCACAATATAGCACCCTTACACAATACAAAGAAAATGAGAGCATTATAACAAGAGCAAATTATACCGAAGATCAATAACATTAAAATAAAAAGCAAAACAGATACATTTGAAATTAATCATAAAATTCATAGAACTGGGAATTAAAACTTCAAACTAAAGACAATGACTCTTTAACCATATTAACCTATTACACCGGGTCTATCCTCACTACAGCGGCTTGCATATTTTCAGTCTATTTCTTTCTTTACTGTCAATAGCATCTCAAGCCACTATCGTCTGATATAAGCGGTCTATTTAAACATAAAGCAAAATGTTATTATACAGTTGTCTTTGGCCAAATGGCTTAGTCTGGGTGGCTTTTCATATACACAGGTATGTGGGTTTCAACCTTTTAAACCCCCCATGAACAGGCCAGCAGCAGACAGGGGTTCCCACGGCAATATCATGACGAAAACATGGATGTGAAAAGAATAGATACAGACGCACACAAATACATAATAGCTTCGAGAAGATGCAACACTGAAAACACAACACATGCATACAACAGAACGAACAGACACTGGAACAGCAAAGGAAGAGCAGAGGAAGTTAGGGTGCTCCGCAATGAACTCAAAGAGATTGAAGATGACCTATTTACACAACTGTTTTCAACTGTTCACTAACAGGTGGAGAAACACATTCTAAATGAATCTACTAAATGCCTTTCCCATGACTTGCTAAGTTTCTTATCGCTCCAGTTTGAAATACTGTAGTATTTTCTTAATGCAATCTTGTCTGAACAAGCCAAGCTTCTTCCTATGAAGGGCCAATATAGGCCAGGGTGAGTCAGCTGGGTGCAGCTGAGTGGCGGCTGATTGGCCGCTGATGGCCGGGAGCGGGTGAACGTACGTGGCCTGTCAGGTCTAGCATTACACGTAATGCAAAACCATGTGACCATGTTGAAGGATATTTGTCTTTATGTGATGCATTTTGATAAATCAGTTATGCCACAAAACTTTTTTGTAGTTTCAAATGAAAATCCTTGTATATTCATTAAAAAAAAACAACTGGCCTGCATTCAAGCAAATACATTTTAAAGTTTCAACTGTTCACTAACAGGTGGAGAAACACATCCTAAATTAATCTACTAAATGCCTTTCCCATGACTTGCTAAGTTTCTTATCGCTCCAGTTTGAAATACTGTAGTATTTTCTTAACGCAATCTTGTCTGAACAAGCCAAGCTAAAAATGTACTGGAATGGAACAAATATGTTTCTTTGCTAATTCCATAGGGGAGTGTCCCTCTATCAAATCCTGTTTACCAGCAGAAACAACTCTTTTTAGTTTTAATCCTCTCCTTTTGAATGACAGGATTATTTTTTGTCGCGAGAAATCATTTGAGATAAGTATCACTATCTTCTCTCCCATCATTCCAACTGCAGGTTATTGAATATCCCAGTGGAGGGTAAAAACTAATTACGAAACGTGTCTGGCTAAGAGAGTTATCTGCAAGATAGCCCGCAGTGCAGCCATGTTTTAGCCCTTGTGATTTTTTGTTGTGCAAACTAATTAGTTTTTTCTCTTGTTTTTAATGGAGAAATGCTCAGCTGCTCCCCAAACTAGTAATGACCTTCCATTGGAATTATGACACCAGCAGATGTAAAGCTTTTGATTAAGTCCATTTACGTCGAGCCACACTAGCTGCAGCGTTCAGCACCAATGCTTAGGATTATAGGTCCCATTCTGTTTTGCCGTAGGTGGAACGCTTTTCGAAATTACTTCCATTATGTATCTAAATCTCTCCCTAAACTGATAAAACATTGACGTCTTACAAAAATCACTGTACAAGTTAACAATTTGGAGATCATTCGAAACAAACTATATTGAAAAGTTTGTTTGCCAGTGAGATGCACCACTTATACAACATGCTACTCCACTAAGCTCTCAAAAACACAATCAAAATGGACTTGGCTGCAGTTGGGTTTACTATATTAGTTTGGTATTTTAGCCTTTAACTTGGGGATAAAACAATGCAATTAGCTGCTCCAGTGGATGACTGCCCAAATCCCTAAAATGACAGTATATTAGACTGGCATTAATGCAAGTCAAAAAGTCATGTTGACCATTTGGGCAGCAACATATTATTACACATTGTGGTAATGTTAGGAACTCTGATAAATCTAGCAATGTTCATTTTATGATGTTATTATGTTTACAAAATATGTTTTGCATAATAGCTGACAGCTGATCAAAGAATAACAGTATGGTCAGCAATTGTTATAATGCGCTGACATTTTTTTTTCATGGTTCCCTTTAAACATAAATATGTACACAAAATGTAAATCGTTCAAATAGTGGATAGACATAGGTTTGGCTCAGTAGACCAAACGCTTGCTATGCTAACTGAGATTTTTGAACTGTACGACATGCTTCCTGAAAACGTTTGCTACTTTCGTGAACTCACTTTCAAATACGTTTGCAGCATTTTCTGAACTTGACAGACCACAAACATTTTTCTTATTTTTAAATCAGCCACACTGACAGATCCAATTATCCAGTCCAAAACACAGTTCATTGAAAGTACATTATATGTAATGCCACACTGAGCGCAGTTGTAGTGCTAGGTAGGAACATCAGGTGTAGTTTTACATATATGCACATGTACTGTACACCAAAGCAAATGATGGAACACGAATTGCTGTACCTTTTTAATAGAATCATCGTACTACTAGGTAATCTCCCTGCCGTGTATGACACAGTGGACAGATTGATAGGCAAGGACACAAAGTTATAAAAGTTAACAACTGTGCAGTTTATTGTGTTGAAATATTTAGAGACGCAGGGGAGAGATCAAGTTCCTTCATTAAAATCCCACTTCAGTTGTTAAGCCGTTTCAGACACCATACCGCGACTGTAAAAAGATCCATCTAATTTTCATGGCCTTTCATTTCTTCCTTGAGCCAGATCCCGGACAGAAATGTGTGCGGGGGTGTTTACTGGATGGGTGCACTACATGTGTGATGAGTGGCCATGTCCGAGACCCAATCATTTACATTCACTACCGGGCGAAAAGCAACGGGGTTGACGTCTGCGTGCGTACGATACCCTCCATGTACTGAGCTTGCTTCACAAAGGACTTTAAACAAGTTTGGCGCGGCACTGGGGAAACGCAACCCTGAGAACAGCACACGCATTCATCAGCGTCCAGCTTTGAAGTGGACTGGCCGCAGAAAAAGATATGGAGCCCCGCTCCAGGACGCGCCAGACCTCAGTGTGCTCGGATGCTTTTGCCCTCACCTCCCAGATCTCTCACGCTGAATGAATACAAGCCAGAAAAGCAAGATGAAAAGAAGAGAAAGAAGAAGAGAAAAAAGATAGAGAAGACCGAAAAGAGAGGCAGAGATAGGGCCGGGGTGGTGGAGAGAGAGAGAGAGAGAGAGAGAGAGAGAGAGAGAGAGAGAGAGAGAGAGAGAGAGATAGAGAGAGAGAGAGGAAGGGGGGGAAGGAGAGAGAGAGAGAGTGTCTGGGAAGAGAGGGATAGAGAGTGAAAGAAGGATGGGGTGAGATAAAGAGGGTGAGAGAGAGAGAGAGAGAGAGAGACAGAGAGACAGAGAGAGGGAGATGCGCTACAAAGCGGTGTTAACAGAGAGGGATCTTTCTAAGGGCCGCGGGGCCTCACCCCGGGGACTTATCTCTTGAGTCTGCATTGCCGATCTGTTAATGGCTGACATCATAACTCTTGGCGCAAAGGCTGTTCACTGCGGCTTCATCATTACGCTGATAGCTTAACACTCGGCAGGGAAACAAAGTAGCCTCCCACGGGCGTAGATCACTTCTCTGAAGCCATGAGAGAATCTCCACGGCACTGATACAACACACTGGCAGGATCAGGCGGGCTACATGTCTTCTCAGCATGCACAGGACATTACAGTGTCTGTACAGAAACATGTTAATGATACATTGCTTGATTAAAAAAAAAAGAAAAAAATATGTAATTGATATAAGGGTTTTATCCAAAGCAGTTTGTGCACGCTTACAAGCAGTTGTCTTCCTGCAAGGAACATTAACTCATGACCTTGTGGATGGGAGTCAAACAAATCTGCCCTATTCTGTACAGAATATTACTATATGCATATATACTTTATATCCAGAGAAATATGCTTTTCCTGCTCAGGACACAATTTCTCCACTATATGTTTAGAAAGCAAATAGTTGTTTGCTCCTATATTATGTAATGTTTAAAATATTGTACAATGTACAATAGGAGGTCAAATCGGCTGTTAATTATCTGATTTATACCTTTGCTAAACTTTACCGACTGATTTGCAGAGTGGAACAAAATGCAAAGCTGGCAAAATGTGCATTGTCTTACCACGATATATTTGTGTGGGAGTAGGTTTCCATTCCTTTTCCAACCAATCACACATTATCTTACTTTAACAATGATTTCATTGGACACTGGAGCAGTTCAGCTCACCCACAAGGGCACAGTTTGGCTCAATGTAGCTCCAAACTAACAAACGCTGTTGAAGCAATAGCAGACTCTGAATGCTCTGCCAAATGTGAAAAGAGGATGGTGTTGGAACTATACAGCTATGGCTGGATAGCAGGATAAAGCCTTATAGAAAGCAAGGCTATTTATGCCAACTAAGTCTCATTGCTGTAAGATAAGGCTTTCAGCCTGGATAGGCAACAAGGACGTGTGTATATTCCTGTGGCATAACCTGGATATGCCTGCCCAGTTTGCAATAAAAGCTGACAGCATGTATATACAGTACGATAGTGTACTGTATTGTAGTTTGAAGGATACAGCTACTTCCAAACTATTCAAAGTACATATATAAATGCAGACAAGGACAAGTTATTATAATATTATTATTAATACATATACATTTGTAATAGAGCTCAGAATCCACACAAACGTCACTGACGCATCACAAGTCTCTAATGCTTCACCAAAAAACACAAGGGGGCTCTAAACTTTAGCTGCACCATTTCTTATTCCTTTGAAAGACCAGGAAAATTAATTTAATACTGAAGCTAAACAACCCCACCCATCGCCCAAACCCCACCACCCCCCTCATCCGATTCATCAAGATCAAAGGCTTTTGTTCAGAATGTGTGTTAGTCTCCCTGCCTGCTGCTGACATCTTGTATAAGGGAGACAGACTGTTGCGTTACACTGCATGTGCACACTGTGTCTGTGTAGTGCACTCTGGGATGAAGTTTGTCAATTGCGTTTATATTTGACTTAAAAGGAAGGCTATTAGTGCCCTGTTCTCAGCAGGGTCAGTGTCTCTCACTGTGGCATCCTTCTGCACTTACACAGATTGCCACCTTTGTTTGATTTATTGTAAGAGCATGTACAAGACCCCTGTTATAAGGAGTAGAACACATGAAAGATGAACGTATACCCAGGGATATTCAACTCCGGTCCTGGAGGGCCGCAGCCCTGCATGTTTTATATCTCTCCCTGCTCCAACACGCCTGATTCAAGGTTGTTAGAAGCCTGATAATGACCCATTCATTTGACTCAGGTGTGTTGGAGCAGGGAGACATCGTGCAGGGTGCGGCCCTCCAGGACCGGAGTTGAATAGCCCTGACGTATACCATGTAACTTAACCCCACCTGCAATGTTGGGGCTGAGCGCATGCACAGTACTTTGTGAGCGTGATTGACAGGATGACAGGGTGTTTGCGTTTGTTGACCTGGGTGTTTTGCTGTCTTCTCGACTCGACTGCAGCTTTACGGTCCACTACATCTGCATGAAGTCATGTGCTTTGTTACTTGTTAACAGTTTTCTTCGTGTGCCGGGGAGACAAAGCCGATGTGTAGTGTTCTGCTCTGTAAGTCATTGGTGGGAGATCTACGAGACTGTACTGCACTTGTTGCCAACGAAGCTTGCAAAGCCGAAAAGCAACTGCAAGAGGATTCTGTCACTAAGCTTATCCCTCCCTGATGTCTGTCATCACTCAGCAGCTTCATCATGAAGCTACAGCAAGAAAAAAAATTGATGCTGGTTAAATATGTTTGAGGAACTTCTGGCGGTGTGATAAATTAGGAGGACCTTTGGATCGATAGCGCCTTTTTCATTCATGGTGTGAGATGGCATTTGTCAAACTAGGGGCTGGAGAAAAGTTCACGAAGATCAGCACACTCACTGGGTGTAATTTCAAAGTAAGAAGCTAGGGAAATTCAGATATGTGTGTGTGTGTGTGCGTGCGTGCGGGCGTGTGTTTGTTTGTTCGTTTGTGCGAGTGTGTGAGTGCATGCACGTGTATTTGCAGTTGTATTACATTTGAAGGCAAGGTTAAAAATAGTGTGACTTGCTATATCAGCAGAAAATAACCAATATTCAGTTAAATTTGCCAAAAAATATGTATTAATTGTATTGATAAATTATATTGATTATTTATTGTTTTACATTGATATATAGTAAAACATATTTCTAAATGCCTCAAATATATGCTAAATAAATAAATACTTCCAAACTAGTACTTGTAATGTTTTAATTTGGTCATTCTATAACCACATTTTAAATGTATCATCATCATAAGCAACATTATAGTATTATTCAATACTAGTATTTAGTTATCTTAAAGTGATCAAAAATGTTTGGATAAAGCTTATTGAATTGCATATTTACAGTAAATATTGTCCAAATAATGTTGTTTTTTTTTGCATTCACTAGTTTCTATAGTAGTTTATACTAACAGAACACGACTCACTTACAAAATACAGTTGCTGACAGTCTGAGGAAAGTTCAACTGTTGATCCTGTTTTGACTTTGAAGAGCTGGCCTACATTTTCTCACCTGCAGGTCACAACAGAACAATAGACAACAACCATGCCCTAAAATAACAAAATAAAACATTATTGGTGCAGGGAAGTTGTTTCCAATTAAATAAACTTTTGTCCAGTGGGAACGAGGAGTCTATCTTTTACCAAATTTGAGATTATTTAAATGATAATACATTTTCATATTCAGTGTTCTTTGGCTACGTAGTTTTCTTTAATGAAGAATAAAATTATATTATAGCAACGTTTTAACTCAGAATCAGAGTCCACATGGTAGTGTTTATGATGACATGTTTAAAACTAGTTGCTGCTTTAAATAAACCAATCTCCACCAACTTTTTACATGCAAAAGTACTGTGTACACTTTAGAGACCTATACAGCAGAAGAATCTTGTAATAAACATGTGACTTCCTCCTCTAGTGTTATACAACTTTGTTATGAGCAATTAAATTAAATGAAAGAAATAGCTAATTAAATTTCAGGCATGACCACTATGTCAAAGTAATATTTTATTAACTTTATTATTTACATTTGAAGGCATGGCTCTGTTCTGGGAGTTCCCTGCCCTTTACACGCACATACATGGAAAGCCCTTTACACGCACGTACGTGGAAAGCCCTTTACATGCACATACATCGAAAGCCCTTTACACGCACGTACGTGGAAAGCCCTTTACACGCACATACATGGAAAGCCCTTTACACGCACGTACGTGGAAAGCCACATGCAGGGAGAGCATGTGGCTCTCTGACGATCCAGCAACGTGACTCGTGTCTCTCCTCATCTTCCTCTGTGCTTTATACACCTATCCATTCTTTGTCCACAGTCAAGGTTCAGTATCCCACTGGATACTGTGATACCAAATGTAAATTGCGGGTATAATTCAATATCAGGTAATATTATAAAAGCACAAGAGATCTGCACCCACCAATAACACAGTCATGCTTCACTCCCACCCATCCCCTCTCTCCATGCTGATCGGACGCATTAGTAACTGTCACCTTGTGAGTACAATAATTGACAACAATGTTTTTAACAGTATTAGAGGTTCGTAGTCAGCAGTTCAGTTATTGTTAGTTAAATGAAAGGCTGAACAATATAACAGCAGAGGGCAATTAGGATGAGAGAGTCTAGAATACTAGTGCGCGTCATCAACAAGTGGTATGGCCGTCCTTATATTGTCGTTCCCCGATGGAGACGCTTTTCAATCTTGTTACCGTACTGTGTGCGCTTCGCGAACGACACACTCAAACACGAACAAAAAAAATAGCATGCTGTCATTTGCCTTTACATAGGTTCCATTCTCACGGCCCAACTTCTGGCATGCTAATGGCTGGGAGTCTTAATTAAAATGTCAAGGTGGCGTGATGTCCCATTAAGTCCCCCCCCCCCCCCTCCCCTCCCCTCCCCTATGCTTTTCTGCTCCTGATCCTCCCCAGGGACCTATTAAGCCCAGGCCAAAATGATTGAAGTTCAAAGAGGTGAGCCCGAAGGTTGGATGCCGGCCGCATCGCGCTGCGCCAACGTCCCAGCATCCACCAACCCTGACCTTTAGCAAGACAGCCGTTCCCGCTAATGCGCTTGCATATATAATGAGAGAGGGCTCCAGATTCAGACCTCCCTGTCAGCCTTATAGGCGATAATGCCACCAACTAGACTTCTCCCCAGCCCCCCGCACACCAAACCTCCACCAAACGGACTAAACCAATAGTGTTCAATGTGTAGGGTAGGACTTAACTGTTTGGGGTCAACTTATCATTCTAAAATTATATTTATTTTCTCATTGAAACTATCATGACTTACAACAATCTAAAAACTATGTTAGGTTTATGCTCCAGCCAATGTCATGTGACCAGTGACACTGGCTTCAATCTGGAGTTCGTCCCTGGGCGCTACACAGCGGCTGCCCACTGCTCCCTTGAGGGATAGGTTAAATGGAGAGGATGAATTTCGCAACATGTACTGTATGTGTATTTGGCAATAAAAGCAACTTAACCTTTACCTTTACTTGTTTATTAAATATTATGATATTATTTAGATATTACAGGTTTACGTGATGCTATTTAATTTTGGGGATCATGCCAAGACTAAACTAAGCCACACAGAAGCAGGGGGCAAGGACCCTGTCGAGCTGATTCCATTTCTCAAGTAACCTTTCACAGGAAAGGTTACATGAAAGGACGGCCTGGTGCTCGTAACAGCCTCCGAAAGCTGTCAGAAGGTGACAGGCCCATTCTAATGAGCCTCATTCGGTTACAAATGTAATTTAGCTCCTCCGCCATGAATCACATCGTGAGGTAACGTCAATATGGTTTGTGTCATTAATGAAACGAACAAGGCCGCTCGGATGTTATTGGACATTTTTGTCAGGAATGTGACAGTGAGAGACACATTATATGACAAATGCCAGCATGCCTGTGACAGGGTTTGGTGTGAGACGTCAATGATTTAGCACTTCACTCAACGTGACTTCCACTAAATTTCAGTTACAGTGTACTGTATCTTAAAATAACTGAAATTAATGTAGTCTTTGTATAATATTAATTACAATGACGTTTGTCATTTGACAGATGGTTTAATCTAAATGTATCAGAAGCACAAAGGAAGGCATGTCAGAGTTTGAACCCTTAAAGAAGGACCTTTCCACTTAATTAAGTGAAAATTAAACAGATATTTGTGAATGATTTTATCATTATCATTCACTACTGCATATTGAGCAAAATCACCAACCTACCAGTAAAACTTTGCTTAGTTACAGATTATTTTGTAGTGTGCATGATGCATACTGTAATAATTCAGTACACACTACTAGCATTATAATTATCCACACATACGCACACATTTGCACAGGCACACACGCGCACAGGCACACACACACACACACAGACAAACACTTACACACTTGCACGCACACACCCTAATTCCCTGTGTCTGGAGGCTCTGGGACCCGACAACCTTCTCTCTTAACCTCCCCAGAGACAATCATCCTATGTCAGGGCCCCCCGCCCCACCTCCTAACGGCTGTGGGTGGGATGGGGTCAAGGCAATCACCGGGCCATGCATATTTCTACCCACACACTTCATCAGCACGAGATTAGCAACAGGGAAATCAATGAGCAGTGCCCTAATGAAAGATCTACATTTGCGCCCAATGGACCAGTTAGGTTTTTATCTTTTCTCTTAATATGGCTTCAATGAGGTCCTCAGACATTGTGCCTGATGCATCATGTGGCCTGTGCACCGTGCATGTACTGTATCAGTTGTTCCAACCAGTGTGCCTGCTGTTGTAATCTCCATAGCCTATGCTATGCTTCAGTATTTCAAATTGTTTTCATCAGAATATGCAGTGCTTTATAGTAAGCATGTCACGATACCAGAAATGCAGTATATACTCTTTTCGATAATACAGGGAAATAAATACATAAATATTAATATGGAAATATGAATATATACACACACACACACACACACACACACACATTATAATATATATATATATAGACAACACACAGTATGTGCTACTGTATACAAAGTTATATACAGTTAGGCTATATATAAATAATTAAATAAATAAAAATAACTTTATATAATATTTTACATGTTCCTAAAAGCTTGGTTATCTCAGTGTCTCAAGCACATAACGTTGTATGCTGAGACGTTGCCGTCAAAAGATGAAATCATTTGTCAGCTTTTCTGAAGCAGCGGTTTGTCTATGTACCAGGATGGTCTAGTGGACTGGGTGTTGGGCTCCCAGCCGGAAGGCTGTGGATTCAAAATGTCCTTGAGCAAGATACCAAACCTCCTGGTGGTTGGTCACACCATGCACGGCAGCAATCACCATTGGTGAATGTGAGACAAAATACTGTAAAGTGTTTTGGATAAAGGCGCTATATAAATGCAGTCCATTTACCATTAGATATAGGCTACTGTAATGTATGCACAGAGCAAAGCCGGTGCTCATTAAAATGAATGAGAAAGCTGTTGTGAAATATAAAATAGATGAAGAAAGGAAGGCTTGTAAAACAAGGTTTTGGTTTTGAACCGCAAACATTATGTACATTTCCATGAATAACTGAAAATTAGGTTTGCTTTTTTTTCATGTAAATGTTAATCTGTTCTATTTATGTGTAAAAATGTTGCTGATATTTTATTTAAGTGACTTGTTAATGGTAATGTTATAGGTAATGATATAATTCACACCTCACAGAACAAAAATCATGTAATGTAGGGAAAAATGTTATAATAATATTTCCATCAATGTCTTTATAGGCATAATTTGTAATAGTGAATGTTTACCTTAGTACCCAAGATGAACAAGTCAGTGTAGCACATTGCATTCAGTAGATACAAGTATATACTGTTTGAATGTAAAATCAAATAAAAATTATAACAAAAATAATCAAATTTTTCTGTTGTAAATAGGAGATGTAGAGTTTTTACAATTGAAAATGAACACTGACACGTTGGGTGTAAATAATCTGTCAAATCAGATCACTGTTGCAGTGTTACATGTTTACAATTTTAGAGGTACGTGAAAACTCACTGGAAGAGCTTTCACAGACGTGCATTTCATAGACATGGCTCACATACGTGTGCATAGACACGTCAATACACCTGCATGTGCGCTCTTTCGCTTTACCGTACGGAAACATGCATGCATGAGCTCTTGCACACAAACACACACACGCACACACACGCACGCACACACACATCCAGGTTTGCTTGGGCCTCCATCTGGCACGCTCCAGCGACCCTATCTTATTAAAGCCTGTCAGCATAGCTAGCACTATCATAAGCTTTTTATTATTGACTCAGAAAATATGATAATTTGAAAATCATAGGCCGCCTCCTAAAGACTCCGCCGTCACTTTCAATTTTGGCTGCTCTTCCTTCTTTTAATGGGAATGATGAGATAGCAGGAACTTCACAAGCACCGTGAGCTCCACTGGTTCTTCCCTCTCTTGCTCACTATATTTAAATATTTATTTTATTTTATATATTTTTTTAATTAGAACATTATAATTGAGGTCTGTCACCTAGTGCAACTCAGAATAAAGCTAAAACAAATTTAATTAAAAGCTGTATCTCGTTTCATAGGGGAAATTGAATTATGTTTGAAGTGAGAGATTGCCAACTGACAATATGTTTTCTTTATTAAATCGGCTTCTTCATATTTCACCTCTATTTTCACAGTCACATGAAAGTAATCCTGATGCACATTTGTTTCTGGCATCTAATGCAATGCTGCTATAGTATTTATTAACCCATTGGCAAAACCACCAGGGTGGCAAGGGATGGCAGCTGCCACCCTAAAAAAACATCTTGCCACCCCACCTGCGTGACCTGCCACCCCAGATGTCGAAAGTATTTTCTGTAATATACAGTATATTTCATTTGATCTAATTGCCTAATGTATTTTCTGTTTTTACGGTAACCCGACTAGTTTCAAGGGAGGGGGGCAGGCTGCAGGAGAACGCAATACAGGAATGATATTTCTGTTTGCAGATAAAGCTCGTAGTAAATAGCCAATAATGCTCGCCACGATAGCTAGCTATAGCAGCTATATCAGGTGTCAGATTGCAGATTGCAGATTGCTATTGGCTGCCACCTGTCCCGGTTCTCCCGGGATTGTCCTTGTTTTAATAGTCAGCCCCAGTCAGATCATTCATTTTCTCACCCGTGACACTTAATATTCTGCTTTTCAATCTGCTAAATAGAAAATATATCCTATGTTCAACAGAGACAATAGTCTCTATTTAACGTGTGTCTCACTGCTGATGGCGATTTAGGTTTCTGCGTCGAAGCTATGTCGTAGTATATGTCAACCTCGGTTTTGAAATATTTCTTTAATCTTTCTTACAGCAACATTGAATAGGCTATAGGAAA
This sequence comes from Forbesichthys agassizii, assembly GCA_026546735.1. Classification (NCBI taxonomy): domain Eukaryota; kingdom Metazoa; phylum Chordata; class Actinopteri; order Percopsiformes; family Amblyopsidae; genus Forbesichthys; species Forbesichthys agassizii. The sequence goes on along the minus strand of JAODLL010000020.1, from coordinate 2,274,129 downwards.
CAATCTGCCAATAGAAGCTATTTATAAAACTGCCCGAACATGAAGATAATCCCATAGGAATTTTATTAATTTTTTTATTTTTTTGTGGAAACGCTAGCCCTCGATGTTGGGGTTTTTATTTTTCCCATACCAGTAAGTAATGCCTGTGCAGACTGAACTTTTAGTCAAATGGAGAATGTCTGGTCTGGTAAAATAAGCAGTCAGTTTGAGCTTCAGGTCAGATTTAACTTGAAGATGCCATGTACTGTACAGTAGGCCTATTGACCTCAAGTCATTAATTATCCTGGTATGGTGCAAATCTAAAGTAGCCTTATCACCTTGTTTAGCCCAAAGGTAGTAGGCCTAAGCAAAGGCAGAATCTAGATCCAATCATGGAGGGCACATCTTTATTTGAATGACATTTAAAAAAATATATAATACACAAAACAAAATGCACATATACAGTCTTCTATGGTATAGACCAGACCCTCTGTATTCAGGGATAACCTCCCTATATTCTACTTTCCTCATTTCCAAAGGCTCTCTGCATGATCCGTAATTAAACGGGCGTTCCTTTTTCTCCTGACCATTACCCACTGTTTCTTCAATATCTCATTGAACCTCTGTCTTAATAAGGCATCACTGTTCTAATCTGAAGCTCTAGGAATCAAAGGCAATGACTATACAGTGCAGCTTCAAACAGGAGGTCCAGATGGGGAGGCAAAGGGGAATTATCAATGGGCCAATATGACCCATAGTAATCCTTTTTTGGGGAAAAACTAAAGGCTGTATTTATAAAAGAATATTTTCCCTCTTCTCTTTACACCATGCTTCACATTTTTTTACACACATAAAACCTTTCAGCGCAAGGCATGGAGTCGCGCTGCTCGTCAATGTCACACTTGGCTCAGGCAGCCAATCGTGTTGGCCCAGGCAGCCAATCTCTATGAGATCGAGGCCTTATCAATGAGATTTCAAGCGGCCGCGATTAGCAACACAACTCTGTGTGATCGGGGCCTTAGACTTTTTCTGTGGCCTGAGAGGCTACTCCAGGCTTCAGGGTCAGGGCAATATAATCCTCTACAGTTTGGTATGAGGAAGATGCTTAACTCAAGGTGCTCTATGCAATACTTTAAAAATGAATTTACCTGCAAACCCCTATTTTCTATGTAAATATATAGTGGAGTTAATTACATCCTGATTAGAGAATGTTATATGCTTGTCAGGATACACACTCATATTGCGGTTTGTTTAAAATGGTTTGTTCTGCCTGAACAATAGGCTCTGGTTGGGACTAAGATACACTGTGGGGTCAATTTAATGAAACAGGGAGGCTTTCTTAGGGTCCTTCACATTATACTCAACTTTAGATCCTGTCAACTGTAGATGTGTGTGTGTGTGTGTGTGTGTGTGTGTGTGTGTGTGTGTGTGTGTGTGTGTGTGTGTGTGTGTGTGTGTTTGGTGGGGGGCTCTATTA
>JAODLL010000020.1:2223488-2256927 GCA_026546735.1 Forbesichthys agassizii | reverse complement strand
GTAGATTATATAGCTCATAATAATAACAACAGTAGACACTTGAATTATGCATAATGTTCCACAAGCTTCTCAGGGAAATTGCATTTGCTCTTTTTTCACATCATTCTCATCTATACAGTAGTTTTCTCCCCCCCCCCTGTATAATTCTCCATCTACATGTCATGTGCCTCACCGTGAATGCTATAAACACAAAGACGCCGCTCATACGGTTCCTTCTGCTGAAGGTGTCACGTCATTAATGGACAGTGAGTGGAAGTGAAAAGCAGGGGTATTTTCATCCCTGCTTTTTTTTCCCCCCCTCCCTCGCTCTCTTTTACACCTGGCGAGCGAGTGCGTGCAAATTGGCTACTGGAGGAGAGGAAGAAAACAATTACCGAGGCGACGTGTCTGAGAGAAATGAGTCTATTGCTTGACCTGTAATGAAGTGGAAAGTTGACATGCCGGCTTTGTGTGACTTACAGATTTAAATGCGTTGAAATGACTCTCCTGTACTGTCAGCCATCAGAAAAACATGCACAATTATTAAGGCTAGCCTCCTGCTTGCGCCATGCTTACACGGACGCATGTTGAATGACATTAGTACTGCCTGAACATGAATATTTTCAGAACAACATTCAATCACAGTTTTGTATAGCATCTGCGGTATGTAATCATATGATGTCTATACTTTATAGAAGCAATATTGTTGTTAAACTGATGCTATTATTGTATTGTATTGATTTGAGTGTGATGTTGGGTTCTCTATGTATACTCATAGCTGTCCCTGACATGTGGACATGGTTTGCAGTTTGGATTTCATCACTGCAATAGCAAAAGCAAACGTATTGACTTATTAATATGATATATTAAGATGACCAACTATAAATACAGTTAGTTGAGGGCAGAGGCAGTTGATCCTCAGTATTCATCAGATGTGTCTCATGCATACATTGTATACAGTACATTCATGTACCTATAACTGAGGTTGTTGTAGTTGGCATCAGACTTGGGCAGGGGTGCACAATGCATCGTATCTGTCCTTGTTAGCAAAGCTGATGAATGACTGTGAGTCACGCACAGCTGGTGCTCCCCGACGCTCTCGAGACGTGTGTCCTGAGTGCCAGGTTCCACACCATGCCATCTTTTCCTCTCTCCCATGTTTGCCTTAGCATCTCGCCCATAGATGAAATGTCAGTTGATAACGCAATGGTAGAATTGCAAAGGTTGTCAGTATTAGTATTGCAATGTGTGTGTGTGTGTGTGTGTGTGTGTGTGTGTGTGTGTGTGTGTGTGTGTGTGTGTGTACACACATGCGTGTGTGTGTGTGTGTGTGTGCGTGCGTGTCTTTATGCGTCCATTGAACACAAACAAAAACACACCCTTCTTTATTTTACAGGAAGAAAATATTACGTCACGTTATATTCTACAACTGGTTGGGGGCTAATGTTGGTAAATGTCAATGCAATGCCATTTAACCTACTCTTTATCTATACGCACTGCTAAGTGGGATGTGAAATCACTAGAAAAAAGGGCATTATTTTATTTTTGAGTGAGTTGTGTGTTCATTTTCGACAGTGTTGTCTCGATGTCTTTGTTCCAGTAGTGTGAGCTCAGCAGAACGGACTTTTGTGCTTTAACTCACCCTCCACCGCTGTGGCGAGATTGTTACACTGCATTGTCTGTGCTGCAAGACTGTTCCACGGCAAAGTGACTGTCATTCCATTTCATATTAGTTTAGGCTGATCTACCTCGCAATAAAATATGAACACGCGGGGACAGAATGACATGCTCTTCACCGCAATGGTAATAGCTTCAGCAGAATGTGTTTTCATTGTCTTGCCATCGGTACAGCACATTGTGTGATCATCACAAAGTTATAACATGCTGCCTGGCGTACTGACATTCCTCTGCCTCTGTAGCGGTAATGTTGTAATAGAGAGGGAAAGCGAGAAAGGAAAACACAAACAACCACCCTGCCCTTATTTCATCGCCCCCCACTGTAATGTGTTTGTGCATGTGTGCACCCACTTATTTATTGTGTGTATGCGTCTGTCTGTTTGACTGGCTAACAAGGGGCCCGTCGAGGAATGGAGCGCGACAATCGCTCACCCTTTTTGTGTCATTCAACACGGCACAGGCGCCATTAACTTTTAAAGTCGCGGTCACCCTAACAGCAGGGCTGGTACCGTCTGGACTCGAACCTACATCCCCCCCCCCCCCTCCCCCTGCCACCCAGCGCCGTGCCGACCTGCCACGGTAACGCTTAAAAAAAAAGAAAATAACACAAAAATGCATGATGGACAGGAGTCTGCCCTCTGTGCTGTGATCTGTGCCGTGACACAATTGGCACGCGGCTGTGCGTGTGTGTGTGTGTGTGTGTGTGTGTGATGAGCTGGGTGGCGAGGTCACAGGAATGCATGTTGATTGACAAGTCTCATCAGGGATAAGTTAATGGCACCTCGCCACCTACCAATTAGAAGTCATCAAGGTCCCCAATTGAAAGTGGTTAATAAATAATGGATAGTCATAGTAATACCACATAATCTGGATATCAGAAAGTCAAAGGTGGATGCATTATTAATAGGGCCAAATTGGACTTTAATAACTGTTCCACTGAATCCCGCACCGCACCAGAATTCACTTATGTTAATACGCCTTTATTATTAATGGGCAGCCATTTTCTAAAATGTTAACTGACTGAGGTGCTCCAGAGGCGGTTGCTAAGATTGACGAGCTTCTCATCTGGGGAGAAAGCTGTGGGTTAGGGAGGGGGTAAGGAGGTGATGGGACTTGCTTATTTATTCATTCACCTACCTGTAGCATGTCGGCCCACATCACAGTGTCAATAATTCCCTGGTAAAGCCATTAGCCATGATCACCGTGGGCCAATTAACTCTGCCACGTTTGAGATGACAATCGTACATCATTAGCCCCGTAATGGCCGCGTTGAAAACAAACACCACGGCTATTACGGGGATACGCATATACCGTTGTCAACTTTGCTGCTTCACCCGCTTGTGAATCTGACTTTGCTGGATGAATGCTTTGCTGGAGACTTGCAAGTCAAGTGTTATGGGGCACTGCGCGATGAACTTCTGTGTGCATGTATTTCTTTTTAATTGCAGGCATCATCATAACAATAGTGATATGTGAGATTAGCAGGCGCGTAATGGCGGCTTGCTGTTGCGATGTGGCACAGAAACCATGTGGAACTCTCTTGCGGTGCTGATATATGTTGACTAGAATGAGGAACCTACACATTTGAAAAGGGGAAAGAGCAATTGAAAGATTTTAAAGAACATGAGGCACATCAGAAGGGCTGCTCTGTCACCCTGATTTAAATGCAGCCATCTCCTCGGCTCAGTAGGAGCTCACAGTGACTTCTGAGACAATTTGGTGGAGGCATCTCTGAGGGGAACCGATAGACTAGCTAATATGTTCTCTTATGGTATTTGCATAATGTCCATGGTGCATCGCCAGAGAGCTGTTCTGCTCCACTGCCTCCTTGTAATATATCTGGCAGCACTTCTGAAATGCAGTTGTCGCTGGCACCGACTTACAAATCAGACGCAGAAGCCCCATCCAGCATATCAAAGGGAGCAGTGTTTCAAAATATTTGTTTACCATCTGCTTTTGGACTATGTCCCGCACAAATCAAGTGACGGGATTGGTTGTTGTTGTTTTCTTAAAAGTCGTCTTATTATTATTATATATTTTTTTATTATTTATATATATATATATTTTTTTTTTTTTGCACTGTCAAAGGTTTTAAAAGTGGAGGACAAAACACATGGGCGGTTGGTTGACAGGAGAGCTCAGTTTCTTGGCAACAAATAGCCATCCTCCTGCAAGCACCCCCCACCATTCTTATTATGGTGTTGTTCCTTCACTAAATTGGTGTCAGAGGTGGCATCCATCTGTATTTTACTTCTGGACGCATTACTTTGTAAACGTTTGGTGCTCTGAAATATTTTTTTGGTTTGTATATTTTTATATTTTGACCATCCACTGAACATATGGCATTCTCATCATTGATGAGACATGCTTTAGGGTGATATACCGTCCCAGTGCGTGGTGATTAGTGCCTCCATTTTCTATTCCACGTTAACTCTCACCACACTTTGTAAAAGTACTACTAAGGTGAATTATTCAATTGCCTGTAAAAAAAATAAAATTGCTCTTTATATTTATTGTGCTTCTATGAAGTAGGCATATGAACTTACTGATCTTAACTCAGTTCTGCTTGGCGGATATATTCTGTATGCATTAAGAAGACACAAGGCAACACAATATGCTATTATTGCATTGGCATTTTAGATTTTACTCTTAATGGTATTTTTTTTACTTAAATGGCAGATAGACTACCTCAGTTAAGTAAATATTAATTTGAAGAACATTATACCTGTGGCAAGAAATGTATTTAAAAGAACCCGAACTAAGAGAAGAGAACATATTACTCCAGTATTGGCTGACATGCACTGGCTACCAGTAGCATGCAGCAGTGATATTACGGTCCTTCTCCTTACATATAAAGCACTATATGAGCTAGGACCATCTATATCACTCAAGCAATGGTAAACTACATACCCTCAAGGACACTAAGGTCATCTGACAGTGGTTTACTGAAAGTTTCTAGTAAGAGCAATAAGACAATCGGCGATGCAGCCTTTATTAACTACACCCCCAAGCTTTGGAACTCACTACCTATAGCTATCAGGGAATTCAGCTCAGTACAGTAAATTTTTTTTTTTTTTTAATCGTACAAACTAATCTATTTAAAGTAGCTTTTAGCTAGCTTGTAACTGCAATACTCTGGACTGCTACAGAAAATGGTGCACATGCAACGTGACTGTTGTCTATCCTAATCTGCTGTCATCTCATTTTTTTAAATTTATTTTATTTTAGTTGTTATGTCATTTCAGTATCATATAATGTAAAAATCTCATGGAAGGCCTGGTCGCCGTACCGGTGTTGCAGTGGGAAAACGAGCTGTGGCAGGCCCATTTGGAACAGTGATCACCGTTGTCTGTGTATTAATCGCACGGAACAAGCGTAGTCTAATTGTCTGTAGTTGTGTGGTGAATATACATGCAGGGTCTGTATACCTGAGGCTATAGAGCACCCTTGTATGCCTCTTGGTAACTCCTACACTGAGGTTAATGGGTACAAGGGGATATAACCATCCATTAGACATACTGATAACTAAACTGCTACTGGAATATGCACTTCCTCACCCAGATTAGCGCTATACGCATGGGGCTGACCTTCTGTCATAGCAACAGACAGGATAAGGTTTTTATTAATCTTATATTTCTTTCATCTGATTCCTTTAACCATTTGTATTAATGTATGTCATTTCAGTATCATGTTAAGTATCTTTATTGTATTCCTTTACGCACCTGTTAAAATGTACTTTATTTATTTTTTAATCTGATTATTTTAACAATTTTTATTCATGTTGTTTCTCTGTCCTTGTGTATTTGTTTTTTATGGGAAGCACAACTGTACATGTATTCCCTCTCTGTAAAAAACTTTTAACTGCTTTTCTCTATGAAAAGTGCTATATAAATAAAGATTATTATTATTATTATTATTATTATTAAAGATAAAATAAAGATAAAACATGAGGTTCAAAGGGTTCAAAGGGCACATAAAATGACCGCTCTTCTCTGAAAGCTCTGTTTTGTTCTCCTATTATTACCGAACGCTGTCCTCCCGTGCCACTTAATCGTAAAATGTCGCTTAACAAGTGATGTTTGTTCAGGTTGATGAACTGCCGGTATTGATGGAATAATTGACATAACCCTCGGTATCCTTCTCTGTCACCCCCTCCTCATTAGTCATTCTCCCTTAACGCTCGGTTGACTTCGCTCTTCCTGTCAGCGGAAGCATCTCATCGACTAAAGCGGGTATTTTCCGCCTCAGTACAAGAAATTTGCAAGAGTATGACGGAACGGGTTGGGGTGGGTGTGTGTTTGTGTGTGTGTGTGTGTGTGTGTGGATGGTGTGATGGTGGTGAAATTAAATGAAGAATTGCTTGTGACAATGCTGGGTTGTGTTAAAAAAAAAAATGTTTCCCAACTTTTTGACATTGAGTCAATATATTGACAGCGTTTGTAGCGTCTGTAGCATAGCCTTGGTGGGGGTAGCAAGTAGCAGCAACTGGCCTGTCATGCTTCGATTCCCTGTCGCAGTGCCTCTTTGCAGGTGAAAATCCCATGGCAAGGCAGGCAGGTAGCTTTGACAGTGAAGACAATTCCCTCTATAGCACCCAACGCTGACAATAGTCCCTTCAGTCTTCACATAGACCTCCAGAGAGAGCAGCTCAAGCCTACATTTTAACATGCATAGGGCAGATGACTCGGCAACTTATGCCACTCTCATACTTACCTGTAAACTCGCACACTATAGAATAATATAAAATATTTCGTATGTTAGTACACAATGAGCATTCTTTTAATCTTTGATATATTATGGTTTAGTTAGAGTGTGAGTTAAGAGTGAATTACGGGGGAGGGGAGTTATAATTATTATTATCAAATACATCCTGAAAATGACAAGATTTGAATATGTTTATCAATCTTAAAGTAAATATGGCTTAGGTGACAAGATATGACAAGAATATATTTCCTAATGCATGGCCAGTGCTGAAATGTATTAGGAAAACATCAATTTTCACAACAGATGCAAAATGTGTAGCAACCAGACTCTTAGTCACAATGCCACCTTGAATGATGAGCATCTATCACAATATGTGCTTTGACCAGTATGCATCTACATACAGTATGCACTACAAAAACTCAACTGGCATTAAAGGTGGACTCCTTGATTGTGTTATAGCAGGCTGGTTATAGTGCCCCCTGAACCCTAGCCTTAGATATCAGTATATTTTCATAAACAACTGTCCACAAAATGCATACAACTTTTTTGTGACATTGGTTTTCGACCACATGGACAATTCCAGTCACAAATCGAGGAGCATCTCTTTAAGTAAACGCAATGACGTACTGGTTTTAACGGATCAGCTCATTACAAATAACCTGTATTATTTTGACTATATGTTGGATAAAATCATATTCAAATGACATTGTTAGTACAGTATTCCGGCAATTGTAATTGAATCCCCTGGCAACAGATAGAGATGTAAAGCAACAACTTGGTCTTGCGAGCTTGAAAAATGGCCTTCAAGACGACTTTCACACAGGCATGGACCCACGCCATGGAAAATTGCTTCCTTTGGTGTTCTCCACAGGCCCTTTCAAATCATAACCAAAGCTTCCGGAGATGAACACACCGCGAGGTTGGAAATGTCAAACATTCCTCTTTTCTTTTCCCCCTCCAATTCCATTGGCGTCCCACAACTCAATTTTTCCTTGCCTCTTTTGTCCTCCCACCCCCCATCCCCCTTTCATGGGAGATGCAGAGGGGGAGCGGATGATTCCAGCAATGTCACGGCTGGAGAAAGCTCATCCAAGATAGAGGGGTCTGTGTATAGAGTCAATCAGCGCTGTACAGACCCTTGATTGCCATTGACATTTACCTGGGGCCCATTTCCAATTAATCTTCAAGGGCCTCCACCTCTTGAAGCCTGATTACGGTTCTCCCCCCCCCCCCCCCCTCCCCCCCCCCCCCCCCCCCCCCCCCTTCCTCCCCCATCCTCCCCTGCCGTCCTCCCATTCCCCCGCCCCCAAAGGAAAAAAACTAGCTAATTTGTAATTGGCCATGTGTCTGGCCGAGGAGCCTTTTATCGTGACTAGATTGGGACTGAGACGAGCGAGTTAGACAGAAGGAGGGAAAGATAGAAAAAAGGCTAGCTAGTCAACATGTCAGTTGAGTTCCGTTTTATCTTGTGAATTTGCGCTGGCATGTTATTAAATCCAACATATAATGCAATACAGAAGAATGTGGAAAAGGCGTGCAATAGTGTGTGTGTGCCCAGGAGTGGCCATAAGCTGGTGGACTAACAGCAAAGAGATATATCATACAAAGGAATATTGAATACATTGTATGTATTCAACGCCACTTAGCAAGCTATGCACACTCCCTCAATTGTGTTTCCCTCTCATCTAAGTGCCCGTTTGTGCACATAGCGGAAGGCTAGAGATGGTAAGAGGGTATAGTCTGAGCTGAGCTACATAGGGGAACATGCAAATCAAAACAATAATATTTATCTGTAACACTGTTGTTTTTTTAACCACAACTGTAAATCCTGTGTAATATGGTTTCTTTTCAAGAAGTGCTCCAATTGTGTTGACTGTGCACCTTGAGTGGTATTGTTGGTGAAATGACATTCTGTGTGTGATCCAGAGGCTCTCCTATTGCGGATAGATCATACCCAACTGTGAACACAGACACATGCATACTCGTGACCATGCTCGCATGCTGGGAAACACGTATTCACGATCCTAAGGCATATAAGTGCGCTCCCTCTCTCTCTCTCTCTCGCTCTCTCTCTCTCACACACACACGCACACACACACGGACACATTGCACAGTGCATGCATGCAAACACCAACGCAGGTGTGTGTGAGAGAGAGAGAGAGAGAGAGAGAGAGAGAGAGAGAGAGAGAGAGAGAGAGAGAACTATGAAAACCTACACGAATACATAATGAAATACGCCCAGCCAGTATTCCATTGAAATACAGCGTGTCTTTAGGATCCCATGCCATTCACAAAGATTCATCTCACCATACAGTATACAGTATCTGGTTATACAGTGCTTTCATCTATCTCCATTCTATATGAATAACTCCTCAAAGGGCAAGGAGGGAAGGCATAAATCCCAGCATGCCATCTCTGCCTTGCCCCCCCCGCTGTGCAAGCATGATAACCCCCCCCCCCCCCCTCCCCGTTCAGCCTGTGCCTGTCTGCATGTCTTGCTCTCTGTGTGTCTTGTCTGTCTGAATACAGGGATGTCTGTCTGTCTGTCTGTCTGTCTGTCTTGACTGAATGCATGATATGTGTCTGTCTGTAAATCTGCTTGTCCTGTCTGTCTGTCTGTATGTCTGTTTGTCCTGTCTGTTTGTCTGTTCGTCTGTCTGTCAGTATGTGTGTCCTGTCTGTCTGTCTGTTTGTCTGTCTGTCTTGACTGAATGCATGGGATGTGTCTCAGGGATGTGGTTGTTTGTCTGTGTGTGTTCATCTACTGACCATGTTGCCCTGCTAATCATCTGTCTGTCTGCCTGTCTGTCTGCCTGTCTGTCTGTTTGAGGGATGTGGTTGTCTGTCTGTGTGTGTTCATCTACTGACCATGTTGCCCTGCTAATCATCTGACTGTCTGCCTGTCTGTCTGTCTGAGGGATGTGGTTGTCTGTCTGTGTGTTCATCTACTGACCATGTTCCCAGCTATTCATCTGCCAGTTCTGTCTCTGCTTCCTATTCCATTCAGCAGGAGTGGTCTTCTGGAGTTAGCATATTTATGAAGGGCCGACATATACAGTATGCACACATAAACACACACACGCACACACACACACACACATTACTATGCAAATACAGCTGCATACAGAAAACAGCTATAGTCTCCCTCCTGGGGGGTGAAAAGAACGGGCTTGTATTTATGAGGTGATTCTCTCTCTCTCTCTCTCTCTCTCTCTCTCTCTCTCTAGTGTGTGTGCGTGTGTAAGAGACGAGACTCTGTGTGTGTGTGTGAGAGAGGGAGACAGAGAGACAGAGAGACAGAGGGAGGGAGAGAGAGAGAGAGAGAGACCTTCCTGTCATTGACACGGCTTGATTCTCTTTGTGTCTTTCACGCTGTGTGCAGCGCGGGCGTCGTCCATTCCTCAGCCGTTCCCAGACAACGGAACGAGGGGCGTTCGTTTACCTCGACACTCCTGGCTACGGGGAAGGAGGGGGGAGGGAAAGAGAGCCAGACAGCGCTGCAGGGAGACAGGTGACCGAGGGAGACAGGCGGCTAGATGCCCCGGAGCGGCACGTCATCTGAACAATTGACATGAGTAATAATCACCCTCCCTGCCGCCATTCAGATCTCCTCCCATCGACGTCTCTGATATCGCTGCGGGCGGCGTGTCGTTCATTTGTTTGTCCCGCGCGTCCGTCATGCTGCAACTAGCCGAGTGGTACAACACGCACGCACCGCGCCCCCCTCCCTCCGTCCCTCCCTCCCCCCTCCGCACACCCCGCCATCACCCATCTTCCCCATCTGCAGCTGAAATGACTATCGACGTTTGGGTTTTGTATTTGAAATGTGTTGGAACAGAGAGAGAGAGAGAGAGAGAGAGAGACAGAGAGAGAGAGAAAGAGAGAGAGAGGAGAGATGTCTAGGAGGCGTGCGGGGGGGTGGGAGGGACTTACGGCGACTTAGACTCGAGATGGGTGTGGAGCGTAGGCGTGGGGTTTGGGGGCTGGGTGGGGGTGTTGGTTTGGACATAGTACCGCCCTGCCTATAGGAGGCAGAGGAGAGGGCCGTATCACAAGGGGTAGTCCCGGATATTATGTCCATTTTCCTTTATTTTCCTCCCCCTCTTTATGATTTTATTACAACGAGAGCATTAATCCTCGCTCAGCCTGAGACCAGTCGCTCGGCAGCCCAGGGATTCTTTTGTGTGTGTGCGTGCATGCGTGTGTGTGTGTGACTGTGTGCCGACTTGGGGGTTTTGCTTAATCTCCTATTTTGTTTTGTTGTTGTGTTGTTATTTCAAGTCTCTTTGGCTTCCTCATTTAGTGACACTGACGTGTCAACCCCCAGACCGCGCTGGTGTTATTGCTGTGTGTGTGTGTGTGGAGGGGCGGGGGGAGGTGCTCTCCATGAGCAGAGGATACAGGAGGAGAAATAATTAAACACCTCAAAACATTATAGCAATGTAATTGTGTGTGTGTGTGTGTGTGACTATACATGTGCATGTAGGTGTGTGACTGGCATTCCTTTGGTGCTGTTGGCATCTCTGTTTGCCCGTATATCAATCTGACAGGGGTTAAATGATGTCTGAACCAAAATAGCGGCTTGTCTCAGTTACGGTCCATTAAACATAGTTAATAGAGATTAATAAATATCCCATATGTACATTGTACCTTTTGCATTTTTAATGATCTAATTTAACTTTTATGAGAAGCATTGTCTGGAACCTCATGTTGCCGTGGATTCCAGCTATGCTAAAGCCTCTTTGAGCCAACGATGAGAAACTTTTGGAGGGGGGAGCTGGGATATGAGGTTTAAATACTGTACGTTTCTCCATTTTTATTTGCCTTTTCAGCTCCCTTACCCGCAACCTACTAGAGTAGTTGCGCTTATTTGTGTCCTTCAGTTCACCTCTCGAAAAGAAAAGAAAAGAAAAGAAAGCTTTTTCACATTTGTATCCACCTCTAAAAGATATTGTTTTTATTTGAGCTCGAAATTAGCAAGCATTCTCGGGAATGACTAACCCTGCGTTTAATTGAGGCAGGTGTGTCCTTTTTGTGTGTCAAAAGACAGTGGAGTAATACACAGTGGTGGTACGTTGGATTTATGCTCGCCAGGAAGCGATGTGTCTGACAGCGTCTACGGTTTGACGGAGCGGAAGGCTCTCACGTGAAGCACAAGGTCAGTCAACAAGACCGAGGCCGGCACGCCTGTGTTCAACACACACACTCGCGCCCACACACATACATGCACCCACGCACACACACACACACACACAAGCTTAATTATGTTGAGAAGATGCATTGGAAATCATAATTTAGTAGTTAGCATTACAGTGTCACTAAGGGTGCTATTCAAACGGCACGTGTGTGTTACGCATTTGTAGCCTACTGTATGTGCTGTGAGTCTGTGTGCCCGGTCTGTATTGGATCTCTATTGTGTAGTTGCCTTGGCAACATGTCCTAGCAGCGATGTCCATGCTAAGTAGCCTGCCTAATGATTCAACACCTCAGTAATGAGGTCTAGGTGGTAATTAACAATAGAACCATTTCACATTTTATGGCATTTTATGCTGAATAACATTGGGAATACAACAATTTGGTATTTTTTTACCTTTGTACCTCCTAGAGATGTCAGTGGGGGGTATTTTGTTTGGTGTTGGTATTGATATACTGTATAGTTTTTGTAAATGTATTTATTTATCTCACTAGCTTTGTGAGACCATCCTGATCTTGCGAATCTCAATTTCATTTCACAGCAAGAATCAATCCGGAACTCCACAATTCAAAAGCATTTGTCATAAAGGCGGTGCTATTGCATTTCAATCAAACTTCCTTACATAAGACTGGATTACTTACCTTTATCTCACCCAATCAGTATGTTTACAATCATCCAGCGGGACCCGAGACAGATACTCGCTGCAAAATGAAATTGCAACTTGCGAGATCATGATGGTCTCGCAAGGCTATTATCTCACACCCAGAACTAAACATACCGTTTTGGAGACATTGAGTCATATTAATGTAAACTGTAACTTTGTTAGAATTGTAAGCACATTTTCACAGGGGTGAGCCTGCAATATGTGAATGATAATATGTAGCCTATAAAGAAGTCTCCTTTTAATGTTGATGTACATGTTATCATTATGATTGGTGCGTAGTTGCTGTACAATAGATTAGTATTGTAGTATTGACTGAATTTTTTTGGTGACATTGTTTCAGAAAAATATCTGGTAAAAGAAAATAACAATAACAAATATATAGTGAAGATTTCTGCTAAAACTAGCCAGCCTGTTTTGCATAAAACTCTCCATTCCTCCATCTTTGTCTAAAGTAAAGTGTTTTAAACACAGTTTGTTGTGTTTTGACAAATACTCAGAAACTGTCGCGCATTGACATCTCTGAATTGCATCAACGGCTCTGCAGTAATTTTCTACGATTAATAATAATAATCGTAATTATGTTCTTTCTACACTATCTCTGACAGTTCTGCAAGCTTTCATTGTTCATGTATAGCCCTGTAAAACCCGCCAAATACTGTATGTCACTGTGACCTAACGCAGTACCTTACAATATAATTTTCCTGTCAGCCGGCCGGGGGAGTGAGTGAGTGAGGTGGGAAGAGAAATATGGAAGGCCATTCTGAAGCTATCACTTGATGTGTGTCTCCCCTTGGGGGCTAACTATTTCCAGACCGAGGAGGTTCACAGATAGACAACAGGCGCCAACATCGCACCCAATCAGAGCAGGTCCCCCGGGGGACCCATGTGGTGTACACATATGTGGCCACTACCTCACAGCAGGACGCCATGGCAACCGTGACACGCTGCCCTCCAAGAGTCCTCCAGGAGGCTCATGGAAACCTGCATGAGTGAACTTTTTGGGAACGCAGTGGATGATGAAGAGCTGCACTGAGTATTGTATTTGAATATAGAGAGATTCATTTACTGTAATAAAATAATGAATGTACTAAAATATAAAATAAAAAGGTGCTTTCTGCTGTCTGGTATGCAAGTGTGAATGTATGTGTGTGTGTGTGTGTGTGTGTGTGTGTGCAAGTGCGTGTGTGTACGTGCGCACGTAACAGATGTAACTTGGATGTAACTTGGAGAGAGAGAGCAAGAGAGAGAGAGAAAGAGAGAGAGAGAGAACACAGAGAGAGAGAGATGGTGCAGGTGTGTATTAAATTCTTTCTTTCTTTTTTTTTACTCACACAATGATGACATTGGGTGCAAGAAAACCCGAATAAACCAGCGCTCCTCCCAGAGCCATCAGGCTTGATCCGTGTATGAATGAATCACACTAGGCTTCCATTTTCCTCTCATCTCCCTTCCTGCCCTTACACAGCCGGAGCCAAAGCCGCGGCTCATATTCTCCCTGACAAAAGAGGTGACAGTGAATGGGAAGGTAAAAGGCTATAATAAATGCTACGCTAGAGGTACGGGGGAAGAAAGTGCGCTTGCTTGAAAATGCTAACCTTTTTCTGACGCTGTTTTAGTATTCATTATTAATCACCTTTCCTTACCTGAGCAAAGCCGTCGCTGCCAAATCCTCCACCCCCCACCAGTGTATTTGTCTGCAGGGGGGCAACACTGCAGCCTTGCTCAAAACTTGTTGACAGTTTTCTACACTTTGTAGAGTTACGATAGGGCTGTAACTCATCCGGGAAACTCCCATATAAAACCAGAGAAGAATCGGGCGGGACGGGAGGCAGATCTCGACGACAGACAGACAGGCAGGCAGGCAGGTAGGCAGGCAGGCAGGCAGGCATACAGACAGATGGGTTGAGAGACAGTACGTGGTCCCTGTCTCTCAAACACCTGGCCTTTACTGCTTTCTATCTCATCACAAGCCATTCTCATGCTAATGAACTTAAAGATCAACCATGCGTACAGAGCCCTTTTCCGCGTGCACACGTACGCTCTCGTGCGCGTGCATACGCACGTCGGCGAGCGCCGGGGAAGGGAGGGGGGAGTTCACCTCGAACATGCTCTCTTGGACTCAGCGTTCAATACCATCGTGCACCGGCCGTGTGACAGCCGCTCCTAGCTGCCCTGTGAAAGACACACTCCCGTACACACTGGCAGGTGGTACTGTAAGACTGATCTATCTATCTATCTCTCCACCTGTCTGTTTATCCAGCCATCCGTCCATCATTCTGTCATCCCTTTGTGTGACTGATTCCATTCATCTGTCATTATCAGAGGAGAAAGTAACACACACTCCTCCCCGGCCGATAAGACTCCACACATCAGTTGGAAGTGAGCGATGCAATCCGCCGAGAGGCAAATAATGAAAGATGTCACCTCAGTATTACACTCTTCCTCATTTCTTGTCATATTTATGTCTTAATGCTCAGAGCATATTTCTATATGGGCCATTTTATCTTGTTCAACACCAAATTATTACGTTACGATCTCAAACGCCTCCCTTTGCCAGGGATTTAACTGTTCTGTCAATATTCTGTGTAATTTCCCTGACCAGCTATAATTAGACAGCTTAGTGGGTTGCTATTGTCAAGGACTCCAGACAAAGTCTCCTGCTTTCCTCGAG
Source organism: Forbesichthys agassizii (assembly GCA_026546735.1). NCBI lineage: Eukaryota > Metazoa > Chordata > Actinopteri > Percopsiformes > Amblyopsidae > Forbesichthys > Forbesichthys agassizii. The sequence goes on along the minus strand of JAODLL010000020.1, from coordinate 2,242,038 downwards.
GAGAACGCTACATTTCTCCAAAACAATGGAAAGACTTTGCCTTTACACTGGTTTCAAGTGATGAACAGTATATGAGTTTTATTGATGTGGTACTGTTATTCAGGTTAGCCTGTGTCATGTGTGTTAAGAGCGATATTAACTCACGGACGTTTTGTGTTTGGTGACATTCCAGTACTGCTGTTGAGCTGAAGCGCTCCCACAGTACATGTCTATGACCTAAATACATGAACCTGTCACACTGTCATTATTCATGCTGGAGGTGGGAAGTGGGGGGTGTTTGTTGGGGGGACGGGTATAAAACACGCCATCTTCTCAGCACAGTTTATTTATTCTTTATCTCCAAACAGAGTGGCTATTTACTGGCTTGTGTGTGTGTGTGTGTGTGTGTGTGTGTGTGTGTGTGTGTGTGTGTGTGTGTGGACGGGAGGGAGGGGGGGGGGGTGTGTTTTTTATCTAAAAACAGTTGGACACAAGGCACAAGCGCACACATACACACACACGCACACGCGCATGCATGCACACACACACACACACACACGCATGCACATACTTGCGGTCACACAATCTACCAGACATTTCTTACCCAAGGGGTGGTCACAAGAGAACCAGGTGTTATCACACTCCCATGTGAGTTCAACTTTCCTCCCCGGAGCGACTAATGACACACTTACAGTATGACACGGCCAGGCCCCCGAATGGCCGCACATCCACAATAGAGGTGCCACATCACCATGACAGCCGGGTTGCACCCTCGGGGTGTCATCAGTGTGCGTCGACAGAGGCGGGGGTCAGAGGTCATCTTTCCCTCTGACCTCTCCTTGGAATTGATCCGTTGTAGTGGGGATTAGGATGGGGACGCTACGTGACTCAGCAGATGGCCAAGCCTCCACACCTGTCTTGGATGATTCACAGACGCAATGAGCTGTCACTATCAGGGAGGAATCATTGTCGAATTACGCTAATGTCGTGTGTGTGTGCGCGCGCGTGTGTGTGTGTGTATGTGCGTGTGAGTTTGTGTGCTCACACGGTACAGTATATGTGTTTAAATAAATGTGTTGTAGCTTTTTTTTCTATTTGACAGGACACAAGTGGGAGAGCGATATCGCTGGGAAAAATTGGGAATTGACCGCGGGTCCTATTCGAACCGCGGCCTCCCAAAGGCACTATAGAGGCCTATACGGGCACAGGGAGTTATCACATGTGTCACAGCTCCACCACCCGCAGTGCAGTATATGTGTGACTATATGCGCTGTTGACAAGGAGCTTGTGTTTGCCAAGAGGCTTTCAGGGGAAGCCATGGACAGAGAAGAGCGGAGCTGTCAGACCAGACGATCTGCAGCTCTGCGGGGTGCAGCAACAGAGACGACGCCCACGCATGTCAAATGCCACGGCACTAATCTCTTTCCCATACGGGGCCAGGTATAACCACAGGGGCCTCGGAGACAGGCTCACCTCGCTGCCCGCTGTAACATGCAGGAGACTGGAGGAGATATTCACCATCCGCCGCGTCTTTACCGCTTTGGTTCTGCGTCTTTATGTGCATGGATGTTTCAGAAATGTTGAACAGGGCGTGAATACGTGTCTTGCGTTTAAACCTAGATTGTACAAGGGCAAACATAAAAGATGTAACGTATAAAGCTATAACATGGAGCATGGATGGATTGGACTTGACTACTACAAATGATTGTAATGGTTCTACTGATTTATTCAATGGCTTTGTTTGTTTTTTGCCCAAGGGAGCTAATGCACTGCCTCTCATCCCAATGTCAACAAGCATTAACTGTGGAATAGATTGATTTTTATTCCACACATGACCCCGTACATACATTTTCCTCAAGAAATGAAGAAAGACCAATGATAATCTTTGTTTATATTATTGTAAAACGGCGCGGGAAATCTTTTTATTTTTACAGTATTCCATTAAAAACGTAATATTTTTACATTGTAAATGCATTGGCTTCTTGATTATATGAAAATAGCAAAAGTTTAACATACTGCCTATACAGTCATGATAGTTTCATCAAATACGTTACCATGATTTTTGTAGGTTAGATATCTTCCTCCGCAACTGACTGTGAAGAGTTTCAAAAGTCATCCCAGGCAGCGAGAATCACAGTAAAATGCCTGACGATTAACTGGATTGCCCCACTCTACTCTACTCTACCTCCAAAGGTCAGGTGACAGGCTCCATCTGGAGCACTTGGACCTACGTTACCACCTCTTCTGATCGCCTGTCACACCAGGTGCTACAAAAGCCGTTCAGCCCAGTCTAGACTGTTCTCAATTCTGGTGCCGCAATGGTTGGATGAGCTTCCGGCAATAAGACAGCAAGCATGCACGTTCCACTAAAGGTATAGTACGCTGAGCGATTGTAAGCTAATACACTTGCACCAAATATCTCCTTTCAAATTCCCCAAATGTCTCCTCGCAGTATCTTATACTGTTCTCTGCATGCTGAAGAGATTGTCCGTACTTCATAACAGCCTTGGCTCCGTAAATAGGAACATAAAGAAACACAGCACTTTTACTAGCTGTTGCAATGTGTTTACAATGTGTTGGGCGGAGCCTCTGAGGGAGAGCACCCTATGGCATTAAAGAAAGAAATGTTTTTGTTTGGATTGAGTTCAAATATCAACCAGCTTTCTTCAGAATTACTTACAATACCTCTGAGACCATGTCAGAATCAACCTCAGTACCTCAACAAGTTACCTCTCCACCTCACAATACACACAGTATGCACGGCAAGCTCTAACTGAAGTTCTCTATATTCCTAATCTTTTATCTCTATCTTTAAACTCTTTCCTGCTCTACAGTAGATTAGCTCTTAAAATAGTATCAAGCACTTTGCATGTACAGTAGCCTATGTGGGCTACATGCAATTATATTTGAGAATTGAATGATATGTTAGTGAATGTGTTAGCCCTAATGACATTCTGCTATATTTTTTCTCACAGAATGTTGTTTGCTTACTGGTGTATGACCTGTGCAGCTATTGACAATTGTAAGTCGCTTGGGAAAGAAGAGTCTGCTAAATGTTATAATAAATGTAACATGTAAAACCACCCCTGCTCTCCTAGCCTCTCCAGTCTTTCTGAACATTTAGTCATGTAACTGCCCTTTTCTCATTCCTTCAGCTCTTCCTCCTACATTACTTGGAGATGATATACAGCCTGGGTGTCTTAAGGCTGTGAGAGATTTAGAACTTTGTCCCACGTGAAGGAGAGGTGAGAAAAGGCATTACTATGCAGAATAGGCAATATCGGAAACGCCAGCGCTCTTTATGGTGCACCATGCAGATTATCAATCTATTTGTGTAACTTGCCAAGCCCAGGTCTAATTTTCCTTTTTCTTTTATTTGCTTTTCTGCAACCGTTACTGTAGTGAAACAGAAAATGACAGGCAACCAAGCCATCTTCAGAGGTCAGACTTATACTCTATAATTAGCCTGTGTTTACTTTATGTATTCTCTAGGAATATATTTACACATATAGGACAAGTAAGTAAGTATGTTTCAGTCATGAAGCATAAAGGCCTTCAGTTCTCAGACCTTCAGATAGGTCTACCATGGATAGTGACTGTTGTGCAGAAGTCACTGTCCATGGTGCTGCAAGAGAACAACACTAGCGCAGATGTGGATTCCACTAGCTTGTTTCAGAGGTAAGTCTGGGGAAATGACGCACTAAGTTCCCGCTAGTCGACGAAGAGATATCTTATAGCCACGTCATTTCTCACTCGACCAACCTTGCAAGGGAATGCGATGAAAATGAAAAAATAGTACGACAGCTCGTCTTTGAGCAGCCCGTACTGCTTGAGTGAAGATGATTTAGAGTCATATTTGAGCATACCCATACGTTTTAAAATAAGTACCATTTGGGGGGCGAAAAGACACACTGTTACACGTATTACTTGTTAATTGCGTGTTATTATTATCAGTCTCAATCTCAGGAGCCATTTCACTCAGGACGACACGCAGCGCAGTGCAAACATTTCCAAGCAGCGCACAGGTAGGGTGCGCGTGAAGGAGAGACACCGTAAGGGAACCATAATGGCACCATACCTTACATAATCATCACGGCACTACCCACTGAACATAATTACAATGATTTGTACCCTCCCATTTCGCCCTTGTATTAAAAAATATTGCTGCAGGCAAGTCAGGCGTGAGCCAGGCTGACGCCGTGAATGGAGTGTGGCCCCCGGGGAAAGCTCAGGGCGCATACCATGGTGTCATGCCAAAGAAAGCCACGTCTCTATGGCCTTGCTTGCCGTGGAAACGGGATGGCATTACCGGGACATTTAGCTGGTGGGGAGGAAGAGGCGGATGGAGGCGGATCGAATAGGGGGATGTCTCCCGTTTGTTATTTAATGGTTGTCTAATGTTTAGGCAGAGGGGTGAGCATCATATAGCCAAATAATGAAAACAAATGTGCCCCACATTATGAGCTAGGCTACTGTTCGGCCTTCAGGGTTGGTTGATCTAGACACTGAACCATAACTTCAGCTCACTTCTTGTTCATTCAGCTAATCATGCTCATCGAGAATGGTGAAATGCGCTGTGCCCTTTGGCATGGGAACAATATTGGTTTCATATGTTTTAGTAACCACTTTAGGAAATAATCGAATGCCTTGTAGAAAATGTTTTTTCCAGTTTAATCTGGTTAACGGTCGATTGCTAGACCCTGGTGTCACTGTTGCTCTAGCTATATGATAGCCATTGTCCAGCATATGGTCCTATATGTAAATCGACGAAATGCCTGTTTAGCAGCATCCAGTAGGCTACTGTTCAACTTGAAAATATTTTGATCTTAAATGGTTAGATCCCTATTTCCCATCCATTGGCAATGTTTATATGTGTGTACCATGCTCAAGAGGAATGCCAGTGAATTAAATTGTGTTACCATTATGCCCCGGGTCACACTAGTCCTTATTAAGCTATATGTTAGAGAACAGCGTTCATTGTCTCTCCATGTCACTATTTTGTAGTGGCTCTGATGTGGTATATTTGAATTAACTTTAAAGCAGACTATATGTAAACATTTACCTTTGTATTATGTTTTCATTCATATGGTGTAAAGTATTTCTAAATAACTACCTATTACATTTCAATGAAATAAACAAGCTATGGGTTAAACAAGGGCATAGTTACTGCATGGCTCAAATCCATGTGTGTGGTCAGAGGTCTAATGTTGGTGACTTGGTTCATTTGTAGATGATGTTTATACATACAGGTCTTAGAAATGAATGGTTAATTGTCTATTTGTTCACTTTAAATTTCATCATATTTAAAATAATCAGCAAGGCAGTATGAAAACTGTAAGGCTGATCAATAACACTTATAACTATTATTCTGCATAGTATTTTCTTTCTGATGATTTCAACAATGCTAATAGACGCCTCCCGTGTTGCTTGGTCATGACAACAGCCAATGGCTCACTCATTCAACATACCAGAGGCTAGGCTACTATTCATAAACAGATCTATTTGCCTTCAATTGTAGGCTGTACAAAAACCTGTTTTGATGTCAATGCAATATATTAATAAACAGATAGCACTTTTAATGTAAGGTTTATTGAAACTAGGTATATATAATATGGACTTGTCTATCATGTATTTTATTCATTTTCCATTAGGCTTACTGAAATATGAAATTGTCCATTGTTTTATGTTATTTGTTCAATCATTACTGTTATATGCTAAATTCACATAACTGCCATTAGAAAAAAAAATCAGAATTTTGTGAATACAAAGGGGTTACTGGCCTATTTTAGAGTGGATCTTTGTGTATTATCTCAATTTGTCCCACTCTTTTCTATTTTCTTTTTTTTTCCCCCGATGTGCCTCTATACGCCACTCGGCGGTGCTCGTAGACTTTGCCTTTTCTAGAAATCAAATCCGGTCCACACACTGAACAATGGTCGCCTCGTCTCACTACAGAGCACAGCGCCTTGTTCGATCATTATAAGATACACTCTCGCATCCTTCAAAGAAGCGTTCAGTCTACAGTATACGGCTACACTATGCCGTACTGTGTGACTGCTTTTAGATTTCAGCACCACGACGCTGTCCACACTCGTCTCATTTCTTGAAAGCAAGAGGATAGTCGAGCAACTGAGAAACAGTCCGCCTGCTTACCGCGGATTAGAATACATGGAAATCTCTGAGATTATGTGGAATGTTATTCACGTTATTTAATCAGGAACATAAAGCATTTGATTGCTTCATCCGATATTCTGCAATTTAGGCAACTGAAACATGAATGTATGAGTTACATTACAAAATCCTGCACCTCTGCTTCTGTCAAATCTGATCTGTATGTATATATCTTTAAAACTGTGAAACAGATACATTTATATTAATGTATTTCCTCATGGGTAGAGCACAAAGAACCGTTTTCTCTATATTTCTCTATTTATAGACCATCTCCCTTTTGTGGAATGTACCACTTGCACTTGGAATGAAGAGGGGGGGGCGGGAGAAAACGCCGAGTTTCACACGTCCCCCACCTTTTTCAAACCCCCCCGCAGTACTTGCAACGGTTGAGCTGTCCCTGTCCGTTTAAACCGAGAAGACACCCATACCGACTTCTCAATGCAAAAAATAAAAAATAAAAGGGTGCCAAGAAGCGGGGATGAAGGAACGTGGGTGTAAATAGACAGCGAACGCTCTTGGTCTCTCTCTCTCTCTCTCTCTCGCTCTCTCTCTCTCTCTCTCACTCTCTCACACACTCTCTCTCACTCTTTCTCTCCCTCTCTTTCTTTCGCTCTCTCATCTCTTTCTATTTCTCGAGCACGCGTGCTCTCTATTTTATGAAATCAATGAACGAATTATTGAGTAGGACATAAATATAAGGAATCAATCTACCAACCTGGGAACAGCGGCTTTCGCCTTGTGATATGCGTTTTGGCCAGATGCTACATGTGTATTCATATCAATGTAAATATTTGCCTTGGTAGTAAGACGAGAGCGGAATCAGCTCCGGCACCACGGCTTCTCGGACTCCGATTCTGACCAAGAATACAACCTGCTTTTTACGAAAAACAATCGTCCACCCGCCGCTACTACCCATCCCAACTCCCTGGCCGGTCCGAAGATGGCAACTTTAACCAACGGACAGGTGGACGGCACGGTGCACGGCATCAGCGTGGTTTCTGCCAGCACGAACGGCCTCATGAACGGATTAAGCCACAGCCACAGCTCGGCGGGCTGCGCGGGTACCATTCCCATGAAGGACCACGATGCCATCAAACTCTTCATCGGCCAAATCCCGCGGAATCTAGACGAGAAGGACCTCCGGCCTCTCTTCGAGGAGTTCGGAAAGATCTACGAGCTCACCGTGCTCAAGGACCGCTTCACTGGCATGCACAAAGGTGGGTTAAGATATAGGTAGGGACATTGTAGTTTACTCTCCTCACCCCACCTTCTCCAAGCTACTTGTAGTGTTTTAACGACGCTATCTGTAACCCTGACGGAACCAAAACTTGATGTTGAGGTTTAGGCTATATGCGTAATTGACAGTCCCGTAATTCCATAGACTATTGTTATCATTTTTGCCGCAGTGAATGTTGCTTTTTAGGATTCGAGGTTATTTGTTTTACACAAAAATGACTATTTAGGCCATTTTGGGGACTGGGGAGAGCTACGAAGCCTTCGGGAACTCGAGCCAGCATGCAACGAATGTGGAGTCACGACTACATTAATTTATATGGGACACTATTAGGAGAAGCAGTGCTCCCGGCTATACATTGTACGTACCACTATCCAGTATTACACGTTGGACAGCAGTCTTTCATTCACTAAACCCAGGCCATTAACTTCACGTTTTTACGTTGATAGTCCCAAGGACTGAGCACTGTTGCACGTATTTTCGAATGTCAGTGTGTGTGTGTGTGTGTGCGCGTGCGTGTGTGTGTATGTGTGTGCGCGCGCGCGTGCATCTGTGCACGGGCATGCCTGCGCTCGCGCGCTCGTGCGTGTGTTTTAGGGGAGGGAGGGGGGCGGTGTGGTTCACATGTGCGAGGGCGCGGGCCTGCGTGTGGATTATGTTTAATAAGTGGAAAAGTGTACAACCAGAAAGACGAGAAAAGAGAAAAATTGCGTGGGAGATAGAAGGTTGTTGTATAGGTGTGTGTGTGTCCGCGCGTGCACGCGCGCATGTGCGAACTAGAGGGCTATATTGCATTATGCTGTAATTAGAATTAATTACTTCATTTAAAGTGTTTCTATGAAGTTTTACTGCTAGTGTTTGATTTCCTTTAACTGCTCCAAGTAAATTATGCTAGTGAATGATTGTCCTAATGGTATTGAGTAGTCTTTGTAACATTAATGACCAGCTAAGCCATTGGTGCAGGTGAATTGAGTAACCCGGCTTTAGGAGTAACACTATTGACCGGTAACGTTAACGGCTGGAGCTACCATTGGTGGTGGTTATCAGTAACAACCTGTGCGGATCCCATAGGCCTACATTTTATTTCCTGCTCTCTGGGGAGAAGTAATTATCTGCAAATCACCGCCCAATGAAAGGTCACTAATTGATCTGCTACACCTGTAGGGAATCCCACGTCTCCAGTGGGGGGGCAAAGGCACATTGGGAATTAATCACATTTACAATTAGTTTATTTCAAAGATCCCCTTCCCCATGCCAAGCAAACAGTGTGCCGTGTGTCAGGAAATGATGATGGTGCCGCACACAAATATATCCAGTGGGCAGGCGGCGTATACCGAAGGGAGGGTGAAACCGATGTGAGCAGAAGGAAAAGGTGCTATCTTTTATTAATAGTCCAGCTGTAGCGACTCCCCATTGGACAGTTACTCACCGATGGCCTCAGAACTAAGGGCTATACGGCTTTCCAGCTGATTCTAAGAACTGTCTCCTCACTGCGATATACGGCCGCGGGCTCCCAGGCTGACCCCCCTCCGGGCTCCCGGGCTATAGAACCCCCCCCGTGCTTTTATAAGCGTGTTTTAGCCGCTCCCATTTTTTAACTAGCTGTAGGCGCTATGGCTGCTTCCCGGCTGACCTCGGGCATCCTCCTGCCCCCCTATCTCACCTTCCGATTCGGGGGAGGGCAGGGAAGAGGGTTAAGGTTGCTTTCATTAAGGGCTGTGATGTAAGACATCTGTGTTTCTGCGAGACATGTGTGCTACAACTGAACTAGCTTATATCACATTTACAGTGATGGTGATGTTGGCTATACCTTTTTTTTCTCTCTATTCCTGAGCCTTTGTTGGCTTGACAAGGAGCGCTTGTGTGCTTGAGTACTATTATATAGTATATTATACGTTTTGTATACGTTCATTGTGTTGTACCAAAGCATTAACAGCAATACGAAAAGAGTACAGGAACAACAACGATGAAATCTAAATTAATTCACCGGTGTTTTTTTTATTTTATTTTTTTATTTTTTACTACAGCTAAGCTACAGTACGTACATACAGAATAACTGCCTTTGTCAACAATTTTATTGCATAGCTTGTGTCATTATTTTATTCATTCACGCTAAGCCAATCACAAATTGAGGGTTTTATGGAAAAGTACTGCTCGAGGATACAAGCCTATTTAACTTAGGCAGGCAATAAAAGCATCACAGCCTCCTCTAGTGTACGTGAACCAGACAGAAAAACACAGCCATGGTAATGCTAGCCCTGAAGAGAGAGACCCCTATTACATCCATTGTCAGCCGCTCCTGTGATCCTATTGCCATAACCCTCGCTATAATGACTCCATGTATCACAAGTAATCTAGTCTTAAGGATTCTGTCCCCTTGGAATGGAGGGGATAGGGCGGGGGGGGAGGGGGGGGGAGTGAGTGAGTGAGTGAGAGAGCGAGTGAGAGAGAAAATCTCATCCAAATAATTTTCACCCTGTGGGAAGAAAAAATGCAAATTGCAGATCAAAGAGGTTCGGAATGGAAAGCGGGCAAGATTGAGGAGAGAATATCATCAAGCGCGGGTTATGAACGCATGTAGCGGGCGTGAGAGAGACATGCCGCACCCTGGTAATGGAGCTGACCTGTACTCAAGTCAAACATCGCCCCCGTTGCCTCCACCCCTGCTTTCAACGTCTTCCGCTTGATTTCCGCCGCAGTTTACTTTTCTGGCGGTTCCTCTGCTTCTCTCTCACACTCTCTAATTTTCCTCTCGTCCAACTTTCTTTCTTGCTCCCGCATGGCCCTCTGTGTCTAGAACGCCCTGTCCGTCGTCGCCAGAACACATTGGCGAAGCGGCGCTACATTCCCCAGCTACGCGTCAACTTTGACTGACGTGGGCACAAAAATCTCAAACGTATTCATCATTTGTAAACAAATATGTGTGTTCTGCTGTGTGTGAGAGATGATGCATCCTTCATTCTGGTCACACACCAGACAAAAACAGAAATGGGGTGGAGGGTCACTTCTATCTTCTGTCCTGGGTGGATTCTGCCATTGTCACCTTGTCTGGGTTTGAAAGGTGGAAGGAGACAATTTAAATCACAACATAAAAGAGTTGAAACTATGTACTGTATGTCTGTGCACAGAACCATTGGTTTAATATCATTTAATGAAGGTTTATACACTGAACATGCTCCAAAGAAATGATAATACTTGCCCACAGTATAGGTATTAGTAAACATACTGCACTAGTGTAGTATAGCGGTCATATTTTTACATACCATAACACCGAGATTAACTTACAATATGGTCTATAGGTGTCAGTTTCATTGGAAATGGCAAGTTTATTTTAGTGTCTCAGTTTTGTATTACGAGAGGGAATGTATAGCATCACATTCTGACATATTTACTGTAGAATGTCTCTACTGCACATCCAAATCGATGCCCGTTTTTCACGTAGATGGAAGGTTAATCTTCAAAGCACCTTTTTTTTAATTTGCTCTATACAATAGCAATAGGAATGATATTGCCGTTGCCATTGGTGATGTGACCAAGAGTCTTCTCCTCGTGTAAATGTGATTTGGTCGGGTGTGCTCGGACTCGCTCTTTCTCTGCCCCCTCCCTCCATCTCTCTCTCTGCCCAGGACCAAAGCATTTGCCATTAAATATAAATCCTCACCTCATACCCGACCCCCCCCCCCCCCCCTCATTATTACTAAACCGCTGCATCGCCTCGTGTCACCTGCCACCTGCTTTGTAATGTGATTACAACACATAGGAATTAGTATGTATTTTTAATATGGGGATACTTGCCCCCTACTTTTTCACCTCTGTTTCTCTCTCTCGTATTATTTTATTTTTAAATCTTGATGAATGATGCGGGAGGGGGGGCCTAGGGGCATAGATGTGTTGGGAAGGGGTGTGTGTGTGTGTGTGTGTGTGTGTGTGGGGGGGGGGTGGTCTCTGCTTGCATCTAGCAGACATGCCAGAGCTGCGGTAATAAATGACAGCTGATTTATGCATCTGTATTCTTTTATTTATATTTAAATGTAAAAAAAAAAAAAAAGAAAAAGAAATAGCAAGTGGGCTGATTTCTGATATTAATAATACAAGTGCATCCACTTTGATTAGGGTTCTGTGGAGAGCTGTGCATATTCAGCATTACAATTAAAGCCTCTGATGTGAAATAGGAATGACACGCTAATGAAGCGAGCTAGCGAGCCTGAACCGCGACTGTCCAACAGCATTATGGCCCGTCGCAGATGAAGAGTAATTACACCAGGAACAGTGAAATGTCATTAAAAATCTTCAGTAAGTGATTTAACCCGCCGTTCTATCTAAAGCTAGTTGGTTCTTTCTTCTTCTTCTTCTTTAGCACCCCCTCACATGGAGGCATTTTTTTCTTCCTGCATTTATTTGTTTTTCTTTTACTTGATAGACTAAAAGCTTAAACGTATAGCTGCACTTCTAAAAGTTCTGCAAATAATATAATATTTCAATAAAAATATTGTTAGAATATAGATACAATACAGGAATTAGAGATTAAAACACAATTAAGTTACTTACATTTAATACGAGGTCATGCAAAGCACAGTATAAATGCAAATGCATGTGATTTGGCAATAGGTAACTAGGTCAACACAAGGGTCAATACAAAGACCCTTTGAGTCACTTGGGTGATGAGTTCAAAAAACTACAAGAAACAAAAAACTACATGCAGCATAACAGAGGTGCTTTTTGAAAATATTATTTTGTTTCAACGATGTTGCTGCTGTCTGATAGCAAATGTTTATATGCACCAGCCCAGGTTGGCTGTTGTTGTTATCGATGAGCTAAATTCTTTTGTTTTGTCATATTTATTGTCATCCATTGAGTGGGTGTGAATTTGTTTACTGATGAACATCTGCTTTGTGTGCGTTTGAGTTTACCTGTGAGCATTTCTCTGAAGGTGAATTTGTGTTAATATCTGTGTGCGTCTGTGTGTGTGTGCGCGTGCGAGTGTGTGTGTGTGTGTGTGTGTGTACACTGTAGGCAGTGGTAATGCCACAGGCACTAATTCATGACTATCAGCACTTTTTCTGATTTCATTAGGTGAATCTCTTATTTCTGTTGTAGAAATAAGCATTTCTCTTGCATATATTGTGTGTTCTTACACACAACACAATTGCAAATGTGCATTAGTAAGGCAACAATGGTGCAATGCATGAATTACTTTCCCGTTATCCAAATATAAACCCTATGCAAACACCAAAGAAAGATCAGCCTTTCTCATCAATGCCAATTTCCTGTTTGTGACAGGAAGTTGAAGCAGTTTGAGCTATTTGTAGCCCACAAACAGGCAAAACATCGATATATGTTTCTCTGGGGTTTTGGTCAATTGAATGTGTTCCACTCTAGCCTTTCGTGTCAGACTAGCATTTCTTTAGCTCAAAGGCTACTTCATAATCGCGCCCCACCGTTGCTGCCATGACAACCATGTGACTGGCGTGACCACGTCCGACACGGAACATGGCGCCGCGACACACAACCGTGCACATGCTGCGGTAGCAGGAGGTTGGAGCGGTGCGAGGGAGGTGGGGAAGTGGGGTGTAGGACAAGCACTATGGTCTCCCACCATCGAACCAACCGATGTGCCTCCGAGCTACGCAATTATTTTTGCACTGCGTCCAATATCAACTCGAGAGCAATGCAAATTATTTAAGACGCGCTTCTCAGGACTCGCAATTATAATAATGATGATCTCAATTAGCGTTGCCATTGCCTCGGACTATTTAGCAGGCAATTTTGCAGCCTCGGGGTGACGGTATTCTGGAGAGCCGACATGCATTGTCAGGTCAGGAGGGGATGGGTGAGAGATGGAGATTTAAAGTGAGTGAGAGAGAGAGAGAGAGAGAGAGAGAGAGAGAGAGAGAGAGAGAGAGAGAGAGAGAGAGAGAGAAATACTCTCAATCAATAACGATTTGAGATATTTACCGCCACATCCCATAACCGGACAGGCCCTAAATTGACCTAATTGGTCTCCGCTGAAGATTAAATGAAATGTAGCCAATGAAATGAGTGTGCTGTCTATCTCAGGGCCAGAAACCTTTGGATAAAACCAACAGGCATTTAATTAGCAGTGGTTGATGTTCAGATTATATCTTGCAGTTCCTTTCCTATACTAAAATAAACTGTTTGTTAATCCCTACGAGCACATTAGTAAGAATACAACATTTCAATGCCAAAAAAAAAGAGAATTTAACATGAAAACTATCACCCTCTGCATTTTTATTCATTTATTTATTTCCCCAAATTAATTCTGACCTATTTTATGAGGCTTCTCCATGCCTTCTTCTCGTGCTCTCCTGTACCACATTGCCATTGTGAATTAGAGGGGCTTCTATCCCCCTACCGCTCATGTGGAAAAGATGTGCCAGCAGCTAGCTACCTGTTCTTTTATTCATCGCACTGTAAATAACTACACTTTATGAAGAGCAGCCAGTGTGACTCACAGATACCTCTCTAACCACAACCCATTATTATTTCATGGCCTTTGAAAGAAGGGTCTATAGCAGTCACTCTCGCACTATAATGCGTGCGCCGCGTCTGATGTTGTGTAGTACACAGCGGCCCTTGTTGCGTGCGCTCTGTGCGCGATCCCTCACTTGAATTCACAAACACTTCCAAGTGCATAAATAGCACGGAGGACTAGTGCCTCGCAAGCTAGCTAATGCTCCGGAACGCCATTGAGGAGATAACAGCAGGCTGCCACGGCTGACGGCTGGGACTGTCAGACTCATTGCTGTGTGTGTTTGTGTGTGTGTGAATGCCTGTATAAAAAATACTGTTGTTTTTCTCGCGGGACATCATATGGTAAAAAAAAAAACAAGAAAAAAAAAATAAGAACACGCATTGGCGTTACGATTAAATGACCGGTGGACATGATTCAGGGGGTCCGCGGCGTCCCACGGCGCCCCTCGGAACGCGCAGAAGTCTTCTCAGAATACAGACAAGCTAATGGGCAACCGTATTGGTCACGGTAGATTCAGCTTGAATCTCAATGAGCGTGTCAGTAAGTTGTTCCATGACCGACAAGGTGCGGTAGGCCTGCTGGAGTAGATTTCTCCTCGCACAAGCCTGTCATATAGCAGTCAGTCAACTCAACACCAATTTAAGGTTGAATTTTCTCCCCCTCCCCAGTCTTGAAGATGCTAACAGCTGTTAAATGTTGAATTTTTCTACCAAACGTTGGCTCAATGACATCATAGTGGTATATCTTTATTTTATCATATTCTAGCATCTTGTCCTAATTTAGCCTATGCAATTTTGCTTGCAAAGAATGCATAGGACTTGTGAATCACCCTTTTATTACACACAAGTGCAGTAGCTATAGCTACACTACTAGGCTGACATTAAAACAGAATGAGGTCATCACATAAAGCCTAAAACCATGACCGGTCCAGAGGGCTGGACTACACTTCTCATCCCTTTCCTCTAAACAAGGCTCTTGGTGCTGGAAGCTGGATCAAAGCCTTGTAATGTAACATACACATTAACTTTTTTCCCCCTTCTTTCCAGATTCACTCGGTCCTCTGCCGCTTCTCATCTCTGAAGTAGCGGCCCCTGAAATGTTAAAAGTATAATGCCAGCTATATTTTCATGGCAGTGCCTTTGTAAAATAAATAGATGTGTGTGTAAGAGCGGAAAAAAAATAGTACTCCCCAATGCTAGAGTTACACAGGCCCTGTTTCAAATCCTAGTTTTGGTCCTTTATTTTATTCAGCAGTGAAATGCCATGAATACAGAAAATATAAACGGCTGTTACAATTCTCAACCATGACCTTCTAATGTCAGAGAACCTTTAACATATGGACACAGTACACGGTAATGAAAAGTATATATATATATAATAAAAAAAAATCTGTTGAATCTTGTTCAAAAAGAAAAACAAATGAAAATCAAAAGTATTCACCAATTACATAAACATGTGTTTGCTACAGTCTTCAATTTACTGTATACATAGGGGGATCACATTCCCAATCATTAGAGGACAGGGTACATGTCTGCCAGACATAATGCTTCATAAAGTATGCACAGAGGTACAAGCAATAAATACACACATTAGGTTAGGCCTTACAGCTACGCAAAGCAGATGCAGAAAAAAGCAGGTTTGCTATCCATAGCGAGCAATGAGAGAAACAGTAAAAATTCATGTTAAGTCAGAAAAGAAACATTGAGATTTTTTTCCCGCTTAGAAAAAAGTCAATTTTATGGGTCCACCAACATTTTTTTTTTTTTACATAAGTATGCACAGTTATCAAAATACAGACAAAATCAACCCAGAAAAATCCAGACTATTCTAAAATCTAGTGGAGAAGATCGCAGTTCTGGAGGTCTTTCTGGTATTATGTGCAAGCAACTATTTTAGACATTTTTTTTTTACTTAATTTATACAAAACCCATGCAAATCTACAGGTAATATGCATTCTGTGGCTGACAGTTTAATATCCTTCCCAAAACAAAACAGTATATCTGAGGTATGCACTCCTAGGTAGGTACATATAGGCCATCGTCCTGATGATTATTATATTATTTTTATTATTTCTTGTTTCCAGTCCACCAAATTATTTTTTGACATGCATTTTAAAAAACACATAATTCCCTTACAGGTGATCTATACATCATCATTCTACAAATGTTCGAGGACAACCTAGTACAATGCAAATCTTCCATATCTCGACGCAGGGAATGTAAACGTCGGTTTTTGAGCCATGTCCTTTTGAGACGAGTGCAGTAGAAGTAACTCACTCGCGTGGCATCCTAATAACTCGTGCAATCCGTCATAATTGTTCTGAATTTGTTGTGCAGAGGTAGAAGCTTTTTGAAAGCCATTTTGGGTAAGTGGGATAACCCCCCTTTTTCTTTTTTTTTTAAAAAGACGCAACGTCCTTTTTTGGTGTTTTGCGAAAATGTCTTCAAGTCATTTTCGCTGACTCCAGCTAAGTACTGACGGGATAAGCTATGTTTCTGGGCCCAACACCCCTCTTGAAACTGGCATGAGCGTGTGTTTCTGTGTGTGTATAAGCAGTGCAACATATGTATGTGTGTAAGTACTATACAATGTTTGTGCAGTAGTTTTATGCACAACAGACACACAGCATGTTACCGTTATGCTACATTACACACTTTGCTCATTATAGTACGACAAATCCAGTTTTTGCTTTGATAATTGGACATTTCTCAAAACAAGAGCTGGGCATGCAGACCACTATCACAGGGAACTGTCTGTGTGTTTGTTGTGTGGCCGTGTCTGTCTTTGTGTGCGTGTGTGTATGCTAATCTCAGAAAAGGTGTAGTTATTTTCACTTTTTATCCCATACGAGGAGGCAGAATTTTGTGTAACTTTGGTTTGACTGAAAACGGAAATAACCATTTAAAGCAACGATACTTTTCTAGATGACATTAGCTGTGATGATATGATGGAAATACATTTTTAAACTTCCCATCAGTCACGAGAAATGCCAAATGTGTAAAAAGCTGGCTACCCATATAGAGTACATTAGTGACATAACGATGGTGTCTGCTTTGCTAACACCAATTGTACCTATCATTAAGAAGCTATGAACCACACTGAGTATTTGACGAAAAGCAAAGATCACCTAGAAAAGGTTCCCCATTCATCTTCAATATCCTCTTTCTACAATGGCTATTATTATTTGCTTTTACATGGTAACCAAGCCACATCATTCCATGTCAACTTGAGATTATGACTTATTTGGCTTCACTAGATATTTTTTTAACGTTTGGTTAGCGATGTTTTCAGTTTCGGTTTTGACGCAGCTCGGAACAAAGCCGCCACAGAAATAAGACGTGACATTATTTGACAGTCCTACTTAGAACATTACATCACCAGGTTAGAAAAAACATTGACTCGATGGGCAACGCAAATGTTCATAATAAAGAGTACAATGCAAAACAATAAAAAGTAACAAACAGAAAACGGAAAATCAAATAACAATGTCCACAACAACACAATGTCTGCACTTCCATTAAATACACAAATGTCTTGTTTTGGTCATGATCCACTTGCTATCTAATTTCTCCACCAGTCAAATTCCCAGCATGTAAATGCTTGTAGATAACATGTAACATTACCCCCATGCCTGGCAGATATCTCCTCTACACTCATTTAGTGGACAATCTACGACTGCTCAAATTACACATCACAATCAGAATGTTGAATTTTTTTTTTATCTCTTTGTCTTAGTCATCTTTGTACAGGGCTAAATGAAACAATCCCAGAGGTTATTCAAAGGTAGTTTGCGGAAAAAAAGCTTCTCTTTGTACTAGTTTAAAGTCACAGAAGGCTGACCAAGGAGTTTTGGTGACTTCTGTCTATAAGCTATTGGCCATTGCTAGTTAGTGTTGGCTTTGGTTTCTAGCTGTTGCCTGTGACTGTTTGCAGGTAGACAAAGCTTTAGAGCGAGGAGGTAAGGTGAGTGGCAAGAATTATGCACAAATGCATTTGTCTTTCAGAAATGGTGCTTTACACAAACATATACACATTTTCCCCCCCAACATAATTTCAACTTTTTTTTTTCTCTCTTTTTTTTTGTATCACAAACAGATAATAGACTGGAAGCTGATGTTGTTCTGATAGCTGCGACAACAGTCTTGAGTACTGCAGTTCTTGGTGTGACTCAGGGAATGGCATTTACAGTTGGTGGTGGTTAAAAATTGCAACATAAAGTTTAACAATGGAAACAAAGACAAAAATGAAACTGAAACAACACTGGTTTTCATAATCGTAGCAACATACAGGCAGTGACACTAATTTCTGAGACTATTTCTGTGCAAATGATGAACAGAGCAACAACTTGAATTGAACCAGCAGTCGTCTGTAGACATGAACAACTACTGTGGGTTGAATTAATCGCGTGAAGCATCTTCTTTTTTGGCAGTATGTGAGGCCGATAGCTTTCTACAGAACAGAATTAGTTTGGTGCGTTTTCTCTTTTTCGTTTCGCCTCCATCCGTTATATTCTGAGTCTGTCAACGTACGTCAAGGGCGAGCTGTCTCTAATGAAACAAGAGTCAAAGAGTCGTTTTCTTTTAAAAAAAAATGCAACTCATGCCTGTGGGGTTTGGGGGGTGGAGGGGGGGGGGGGGGTGGGGGGGGGGGCGCTCAAAGGGGTGCAACAAAGA
>JAODLL010000020.1:2206976-2223388 GCA_026546735.1 Forbesichthys agassizii | reverse complement strand
GGAGGCTTGGGACGGGGGTCTGCGGAGTCTGAGAGCGGGTGCCCGGGCGACAGCGCAGGCTTACATTCTTTCCAATGATTTTATTTCTCTCCCCTCTGCGACCGAGCCGTGCTAATAGAGGCCATTTATAATGGTCACCGGCGGCTGCTATTGCTAACGCGGGGACACTGCTAGCACAAAGAGCCAGCTTCCGTTCTCTCCCATCTCATTGGCAATGCAGCTCGGGAGGTGGGCGTCTGCCTGAGAAGAAAAAACCAAAGATAGGATTTCCGACGCCATTCATGGAGCTGTTTTTGCGTAATAGGCAGGAGCAGTCGAGCTGTAACAACATGGTAATGGAGATTAAATAATTGAGGTTGTAATCTGTTGTGGACTGTTGCGACTGCTTAAAGCTACCTTGTTCTCCCAGCTACACTTTAACCTGCCTTCAGTGTCGTTCTATCCTTTCCAATGCAAATGCAACTGTCAACAAGTTTTATATCCCTGCCATTGTTTCATTCAGTGGGCAACCCAATACAAGTAATTTGTTTGTCCTTGGCCTGCCTGAATCCATCAACACGCTCTGGCTTCTCTCCATTGGTCAAGACAGTTTGAGTTGAGTTCAAGAGGCTGGACTGCTGCTCAAAGTGAAATGCTCATGATGAGAGTCCTTTCTTATTTGGCACTTGTGCCAAGCCTTCCATATTGGGACTGGCAGGTGGTGCAGAGAAAATGTCACAGGAACTTAGTCCAAGAGCTAAGCTTTCAAAAGTTCTGCCCGCGCAAGAACACAGTCACTCCACTGCATGTGAAATCTGAACGATTCTGGCATGGCTTTGATATTCTTTAGTGTAAGTTCAGATTCTTAACAACATTAATATCTTACATGACGTTCTATCATTCCTCAGATAAAGGCTGTATATCGCACGTGCCGTGAAAAGTGCCATACCTGTAAAACCTTGTGACATTTGCATTTCAGTCCTTTCATATACAGTACGTAAAGGTGGTTGCCTTTTCTCAATGCGCGCAGTAAGTCCGGTCTTTTGACGCTGATGTGTTTTAAACAGGTCATTAGGTCTTACAGGTTGAGTCGACACAAGTAATCGCTATACTACAAAGAACGGTAAGGCCGCATTTGCCTTTGAAACAAGGAAAGAGAGAGAGCAGTGTGTGTGTGTGCGTGCACGTGCGCATGTGTGGTGTTTTGTCCTGCAGGTCTGTGTCAATGCAGCATGAGTTCCACCCTCAAAATTTCACTGCCGTTGCATCATCCTCTCCGTGGGATCCTTCTTCTCTTACACTTGATTTGGGGTGTGTGCGTGCACGAGTGTGTGAGGGCGTGCGTCAGTGCGCGCACGAGTATGTTAGCGAGCGTGCGTGAGAGCTTGCGGGTGTGCACGCGTGCGAGTGTGTGTGAGTGTGTGAGGGCGTGCGTCAGTGCGCGCACGAGTATGTTAGCGAGCGTGAGAGCGTGCGTGCGTGTTTGTGCGCGCGCGCGTGAGTGTGTGTGTACGTGCGTGCGTGCACGATTCCTCTCCTCCCCGTCCCACCGTACTCCGCTCAGCTCAGCTCAGAATGCGCACTCAGGCCCCACGTCGTGTCCTGTTTCTATGACGACGTATCACGATCGATTTTGAGTGTTTTCATTGGGGGGGGGGTGGTGAGGCAACATGTGCCACAGAGGGGGCCGTTTTTTGTCGCCGCGCACGCACGCACTCACGCACACGCACAGACCCTGCCCTGCCGAGCAACAAGAGCACAGTGGGAGGCGGTGCCACAGAAGCAACGTAGGAGCATCCGCCCATCCCAATTTGTCAGGCGGTCCGTCGTCAAGGCAGCGCTGTCCGCGTTGTCCATTATGATTGGAGGGGACTGTCAGGCTGGGCACCAATGACGCCCGAACCGGGTGCTAGTTAGTCATGTGGGGTGGAGGCGAGGAGAGAGAGAGAGAGAGAGAGAGAGAGAGAGAGAGAGAGAGAGAGAGAGAGAGAGAGAGAGAGGGAGACAGTGGCACCATGGACATGGGAGGGACTAGCGCTGGTGGAGCTCCTGCAGGGATTAGCATGCTAACAGCGGGTCTGGAGTCAGGGCGGCTGTCATGGAGGTGGAGCCCTCTGGCTCCTCTGACCTCAGCGAGCCTCTCATTAAAACCACTGACCTTTACCGAGAGGTGGGAGCTGCTGAGGAATGGTCCTGCCAGCTCAACTCATCACCACCTGCCCAATATTGACTGTGCGTAGGTCGAGTCACGTGCAGTAGGCTGCCACAAATTGCTTTGCACGCACGCGCACACGCACGCACGTGCGCAGTACACACAAAGCGCACACTGAGACACACACACACACACACACACACACACACAGAGACACACACACACACAATAAACACATAAAGGATGCCTAGCACATTTAATTGAAGTATAACGCAACCAGATAAAGTCTCCCACACACACACACACACACACACACGCACACACACATACTGTACACAAACAAACCAAGCAAATACCAACAGTAAAAAAAAAAATCCAGTAGGCATAAACTGTTTAGCACTTTCCATTATTAATCTACACAGAATAATATGAATCATAAGAAGGTCATGAACTATAGTACAGCAAAACAATTATTGCAGTCAGATTTGCATTTATTGGCAAATTAGCATGACTAGGAGGAATGCTGTGATAAAAGTACAGGGTACATTGTGATCATCAGGTAACTTACATGTAGGAAATAAATAGTCTGGTCAGCATATATAGTTTTCCAGTATGGCTAATGGTTCCAGGTTGTGAAGCCATGGCTCAGCTAGGATAGCATTGCTGACCTGTAGAGGACTGAAGATTTGTTGCTATCATTCCTTAGGTCAAGGAGACCGCTGACATCAGCAATATTCACACAGCAACTAAAAGGCACCTCTGCAACCATGTCACTATTAGTATTGATATGACGTGCTTAGACTAGTAAACTCTATTGCGCCAAATACTGTAGTTGCCCCGTCACTGATATTTTTATTGTAAAAATAATAAGATGTGCATTTCCTGTTTTGTTTCGTGTAATTCAATTGTTCTGTTTATATTTGTGAATCTTAGCAGCACAAACTGAGATAGATATAATTGCTCGTGGATTGCATGTCCTCTATTGTGACAGTTGGAGCAAACAGTGAAACTATATATAAGGTGAGCCATACTATTCCCCAGCGTTTCTTAGTGGCAAAATCTCTTTGTTGTATTTCAACATACAGGTTAAAATGAAGTCTGCTTTAAATGTTTCATCATCAGGCCTTTTGTTTTCTGTAAGAATAATATGTCTGACATTCCTTTCTCCCGATCGTCATTGCTTTTTGTTACGCCGGTGCTGTCTGGGGGGAAAACAATCCCTATTTTGATGCAGGCTCTGTAGAGAGGTACGGTAAATGCAAGTTGTTTTCAAGGCTGTTGCGTCAGCCTTGAAAACCAGCTATGGTGCGTGTGTAAATGTTTAATAGTTTATGTTTTGGCCCTGCTCTGACTCTTCTTGCTACAAAGACAAAAGATAATTTGTCTACCGATGATTGGATTTGTAATTTTTATTTATTTACGTGAAACAGTTTCATTGTTTGCGTCATTATGCAGTACCACGCAATTATATAGGCGGCATGCTCAACGTGTAATTGTACTTCGTGTAGGAGGCTGGAAACCATTTTATTCTCTTTTACCAGTTACAAGATTATGAATCCTTTCTTAATGCCAACTGGTATCTAGCCTTTTAGCTTACAGCTCTCGGCTTCCATTAGGAAGTCATGCACTTTCCACTAATTTTCTGTGCATCATTTTTTTAATGTACATTTACAGTTCTACAGTATGTGTGTGTGTGTGTGTGTGTGTGTGTGTGTGCGTGTGTGTGAGTGTGCGTGTGTGTGTGTGTGTGTGTGTGTGCATGTGTAGGTGTGTGTACATGTGTGTGCGAGTGTGTGTGTGTGTGTGTGTGTGTGTGTGCGTGTGTAGGTGTGTGTACATGTGTGTGTGAGTGTGTGCGAGTGTGTGTGTGTGTGTGTGCGTGTGTAGGTGTGTGTACATGTGTGTGTGAGTGTGTGCGAGTGTGTGTGAGTGGGGGCTGGGGGTACATATGTGTGTGGGTGTGTGTGTTTGTGGTGAATTTGTCAGTGTGTGTTCAAGCGTGCAGGGCTGTTATTAATGTGCTTTATTTCTTGGGTCTGGGAAACCTGTAGTACAGTGTGTGATTTACACAGCTGTGCAGTAGGGAAGCCATAGGTGTGTGGGTGTGCGTGCGTGTGTGCTTGTGTGTGTGTGTGTGTGTGTGTGTGTGTGTGTGTGTGTGCAGCAGTGTCCCTCCATGGGGCTGCAGTAGCAAGAAATGGCAACGATGTGAAAAATAGGACCACTGTGTCTCACAGCCGAATGTGCCAGTATATAGCTCATAATCCGAGACATTCAGCTACAAGTGTTTTCCTATTGATCACATTCCATTTACAGTATTTTAAATACATAATTTTTGTATGCATTCAGAAATATTTTTGACGCAATGGGTGCAGTTTTCCAAAGAAAATAAACTAAACCATGTGAAAAAACTTAAAGAAAGTTGTAGTGTACGTAATACTGTATTTGAAAAGCAAACAAAATTAAATTGCATTGCATTGCAATGTAGTTATTGTAGGAAAGGCCCATGTTGTCAACAGACCAGTTCCTTCAGACATTTTGACTATCTTATATTTCTATATTGCCCATAAAGTTGGATGAATGTTGCACATGTTTTCACTACCAGAGTACCAACCCAGAGACTTGCATAGTAGCTAGTATCTAGTCCGTCTTTGCCTGCAAGGACACTCAAAAGCAGGGATTACACGAGCCTTGTTCTATTTGTCACAGACTGAAAGAAAGTCAGGCGCTGAGGAGTATGTGTGCTCGTCAGGCCTGACACACATTTAGCCGTTCCCTAATGCTTGCATATACAATACGGATCGTAGCACAGCATATGTCACATTAGAGTGTCGCAGATTCCATTCACTTTCTCTCCATCTCTCTTCATGGCTATTTCATGTGTCCAATTAGAAATGCACTACGTTGACTTGGAAATGGAAGGCAGGAATGGAGGTTCGAGCTTTTCAAAGATTCCCCTTAATTATTCAATACCACGTTTGATTCAGAAAATGGCTGGTTTACAGTAATAAATCATAGGGAAGATGTCGGGGTTTTGGGGTACCAAGGAACATTTTTATTATTTTTTGCAGTTGAGCAGCAGGAGAATCAAAAGTTTGTCTTTTGATTGGTCTTGAAATGCAGGTATTTACCAAGTAAATATAAATATTTAGAAAACTACTATGAGCACGTATCAGTACATTTGAGAACACGTTTTACATCCAATCCATTTATTTTGCTAAAATATGTATTTCTATTCTATGTATTAGATTTGTGACCAGACCATGGTTTGTGGATGAGCCATATTACGTTTTTGTACTTCAACATTGCTTAACAATTCCAACCCCTCGTCATCATGCAGTATATTCACGCGTGTTTCTAACACAGTGCATTGTATTGTACTTTGAGCAGTATGCTGTCATGCTGCTGTGGCATGCCTCTGCAACGCACACACACACACACACACGCACACGGACACGCACACACACACTTACACACAGGCATCATCCTATCTATCCCATGCTTACACTTCAGATGGACACAAACACACAGCGAGGCTGAGGGAGATGGTGCAAGAGTATGTAAAGACGACAAGGGGCATGGAAGAGAGAGGGGGGAGAGAGAGAGAGGGAGAGGGAGAGAGAGAGAGGGAGAGAGAAAGGCTGGGAGAGTTAAGACCGGGATGATGATGTAGGAGAATGCTTAAAATGGAGCAAAGGAGAAATCAAAGACACAGACTGAGAAGAAACCAGCAGAAGAAGAGCGGTCGGAGAAATGAAGAGTGGTGGGGGTAACGTCTAGGAGAGAGAGAGAGAGAGAGAGAGAGAGAGAGAGAGAGAGAGAGAGAGAGAGAGAGAGAGAGAGAGAGAGAGAGAGGGAGTTACAAAGACAGATGTCGCCCTCGCTGGCCCAAGCAGATTGATGGCTTCTGGCTCAGTTCCATGCCAGGCTCTGACCCCTCTGCTGTCCTCTGCTGTAATTTATAGGCTGCGTTTTACCAGATTTAAACTCTAGTCTGTGGCCATCAAGGCCCGGGCAGTGGAGAATGACCTTCCTGGGATGGGAGCAGAATTAGACCCCTGCAGCTCCCCGCTGCCCCTGGGGGTAAATAAACAAGCGTTAGCAGACTTTGTGACAACGCGTTAATGGGACGCGGTCTATATTTGTCAACCTGCTCTGTTTTGTCCCCCACAACCCTCCGTCCCCCCCGTCAAGTGAGCTCCTACGGTTTGTTTATTTTGGTGCATTTTAATATGGAAATGTCAGGGTTTTTAATTACTTTGGAACAGGAGATGAAATGGATGTTTGCTAAAAGTGTATAATCAATAGAGTGTTTAAAAGTTTTGGCCCTTTCAAATTGCTTGTGTGTGTGTGTGTGTGTGTGTGTGTGTGTGTGTGTGTGTGTGTGTGTCGGTGCAGTGAATTCGATGTGTGTTCTCAGGTATACTAACTGGGCTGCATGGGCTCAGCTTGGCTTGCACTTGGTCTCCGCGCTCAAATAAGCCCAGGGAATGATCTGGACAGAAAGCCTTCAGCAAATTATTACACATTTGCAATTAAATGGCTTTTGAGGTCTCCACCAGCCCCACACAGGTTCCCAATGAGAGAAAGCCTATTAGTTTGGCCTTTTAATCACAGAACAGGAGATGGGAATCCAGACTAACCCTATGCTCACCAAGCAAAGCTAAAGTGTGATTTTAAAGGCTTGATAGAGTCACGTTATGCCTGCATGCATGTGTGTGCGTACGCGCATGTGTGTGTGTGTGTGTGTGCGCGCGTGCACGCACTTGTGTGTGTTACAGTGTTGATAAGATGTGCTTTCCCCAGAGCAACATCTAAGAATGAGAGAGAGAGAGAGAGCGAGAGAGAGAGAGAGAGAGAGAGCATTTCCCCCAGGACTCTCAGCCTATCAATACTGTTGGAAAGGAGAAATTCACTAACTCCAGCCAACTAGTGTTCAACTATTCATTGCGAAATGTAGTCCAGCTATTGTCCAGTGTACTGTTTCAAGATGAACATCATTAGTCTCTTGTGTTAAACTTAACATAAAATTAATGTTGCATGTTTTCTGTGTCAAAACTAATTAAAATTAGCCACCAAAGAAGGAACCTGAAACAAGCTTCCCAAATAATCCCTTTACAGAGTTTATTCAGCAAGCACAGCTAAGCTCCCTTTAAAAGCTTTACGTTTTCCTATACAGAGCTGTTGTGCATCGTGATCTCTAAAAAGAAATGTCCCTCACTTAAGCTTATAAATAATAATAGAAAATGTTCTGCCAATGCTATTTGTTCAGACTTTCACAAATTAACCTTCAGTCAAGCTGCAGAGCTAAGCTCCTGTATCTTTGGGGCATTATTGACATACTCATTTTTCCACAAATAATACCGGATGGCAGAGCACGGATGTTAAAACAACCGTTATCATATTTATGATGCTATTTGCAACAGTCAACTGGACAACATTTTACTGAACGCTCAATTGAAGCTTTTCTAGGAATTAAAGTTGCGTTAAATAATGTGCCTTCAGTGAAGAATAAAAATTTAAAAAGAAGATCCAACAATATAAAATGCATTTCAGTGGAGCAGCATGTCCAAGTGGGAGCCCAGATTTCTAAGTGAGATGGATAAAAGTGCCGGGAAGGGGAGCTAAATATTTATAATTATCTGCAGCTGGAGAGCCGACAAAAGGACTTTGAAAATCGACTTTGTGCGCTGCGCCAAAGGCCTCATTAGTCTGATGACACCAGAATGTCCCCTCCACCAACAGGCGGAAAACACAGGTACCGGTACGGTATCTGAAAAGCTATTAAAAGCGTACAGTGTCTGCAGCCCATCCGTTTGGGATAAGAAGCTGCTTAATGCGCCAAAGTTAAAATGCTAATGTGTTAATGTTATTGAGTTATTAGACGATTCATCCCAATTAAACTGTCTAAGATGTTGTTTGTGTCGTATGCACTGACATATTGAAAAAAGAAGACTAAACTCTTTTCACTTTGCACACGGAAGTCCCCTGAACGTCCTTCCTGTAGCAACTAGCCATGTTAGCTTTTGCAAACATCTTAATTCCGTTGATTGGAGGGAAAAAGAGGGGCGATTAAAAACAATTTACTTGTGCTGTGCTGTGTGAGGGTATGTTATTCCCGAGGTGGTGCTTTTGTTCACTTTGGCAAAGCGGAGGAGAGAGCTTCACCTTGAAACTCAATGCGCACCAGAAACAATGTCATTGTGTCTGCCTAAAATGTTGCCCCCCCCCCTCCTGCTTTTTGGTTTCTCTTGCTATACTTAGAGAGCTCTTTTGAACCCCTTTTGTGTTGCTTTACACAACTAGTTTCCCCCACACCTCACAAACCTCTCGTCTGTCGCACCTGCTTTTCCATCGTATGTAACCCCCCCCCCCCCCTTCCCACACACACACACACACACACCGTCTGTCTAAGCGTCAGATAAGCTCACTGGGGGAGACTTTAGAAGACTCTCCATCTGTGTATAAATAGCTCTGGATGAATTATTGAGGGACCTGGGGTTGCTAATAACCCCCCAGGACCCATCTGACAATGACACACAAGATGGAGAGAAAACAATTACGCAGGCCCTCCTCCTCCTGAGATAGGGGTGTGGGGAAGAAGGGGGGGAATGGGAGGTAAGGTAAGCTCAGCGGCCTCCCGGAGCCTCCTCACGGCGGAACCCAACTTCTTGGCCAATAAAAGCCAATAAAGATTCCGTAAATCAATGGGAGAGCCCCCGGGAAGAGTCCTCCCTCTGTCACCCTCTGCCTTACCAGGGACGGCATGCTGGACTCTACTGTGGGGAACCATGTCCCGCCTTCCCCTCTCCTCTCCTCATCTCTCCTCACCTCTCAGCTCCTCACCTCTCAGCTCCTCACCTCTCAGCTCCTCTCCTCACCTCACCTCTCCTATACGCTTCTATACTCTCTTCTCCTCTCCTCACCTCACCTCTCAGCTCCTCTCCTCTCCTCTCAGCTCCTCTCCTCTCCTCACCGCACCTCTCCTATACGCTTCTATACTCTCTTCTCCTCAGCTCTCAGCTCTTCCCCTCTCCTCTCCTCTCCTCATCTCTCAGCTCCTCACCTCTCAGCTCCTCTCCTCTCCTCACCGCACCTCTCCTATACGCTTCTATACTCTCTTCTCCTCAGCTCTCAGCTCCTCTCCTCTCCTCTCCTCACCTCACCTCTCCTTTCCTCTCCTCACCTCTCAGCTTCTCTCCTCTCCTCTCCTCACCTCACCTCTCCTTTCCTCTCCTCACCTCTCAGCTCCTCTCCTCATCTCTCCTCAGCTCTCAGCTCCTCTCCTCACCTCACCTCTCCTATACGCTTCTATACTCTCTTCTCCTCTCCTCTCCTCTCCATGTCTGACGTCCTCTGTCCTTTGTCTTCTCCTCCTCCTCCCCCTCCTCCTCCACCTCCTCCACATACGCGGGAGAGGACGGGATGTCCGCCCGGGCAGGATAATAGGATAGGGAGAACGGAGAAAGGGGGGTGGGGTGGGGGGGCAGAGGCACGCAGAGGAATATTAATGGCAGTGTTTATCCTGTAAGTGTTCTATCAGAGGGGCACGGGACACGGACCACTCCCGTGACAGGAGCGGGCCGCTTTGTCTGCCTGCTGCTCCCCATCGCGCGCGCCGCCACGACGACCACCGCTCGCCGGGCGGAGAGCTGGCGGCTTCTCAGCGAACACATTTGCTCGGTCGACCTTGGCGCTGTTAATACACTGCTAATGAAATGCGACTTGTAAAATCACGTGCCAGTGTTATGTGACGGCACACTGTGCCATGCATTATGCTATAATGTATACTGTACAGTATACATTATAGCATAGTACTGTACGCTGGGTCAGGCTTAATGATTTCGGAGCTTCAGAATTTTGAATTCGAATGTAGTTTTATTTTATTTTATAATTATGCCATTTTCATTGGGATTAATTTGAGTTTATACATATTCGATGTGTTATGCTTCTCGTGGCTGAAAAAGTTTGAAAGAAACCATCGCTAGGATTATACACAATTCTGTAAATGTTATCTGTGTGAATGAGATCAAGGCAATCAGATTTGCTATCAGATTAGCTGAATCATGTTCTTCTCATCCCCAAAGTACATTGGGTACCGGCACGCAATTTTCTGAGTCATCCAAAGAGTCATTCCTCGCTTAATAATTCATATAGAGAAAGCTAAATTTGGGTCTTCCAAACATTTCTGGACAAAATGGCTGAAGTAGGATCTAAGGGAGGTTATTGGATGGAAGGATGGGGCTTTGCTAGACATTCCGAACGTGTGTTTTGCCCTCAAGGGAGCCACTAACAACTGTGTGTGCGTGTTTGCGTGTGTGTGTGTGTGTGTGTGTGTGTGCATGTCTGTCTGTGTGTGTTTGCGTGTGCATGTGTGTGTGTGCGTGCATGCATGCATGCGTGTGTTTGCGTGTGCATGTGTGTGTGTGCGTGCATGCATGTGTGTACAGTATACAGTACAGTATATGCATCGCACAGTAGGGGTGTTTGAAGAGAGGGAATCTACTTTGTTGCAGGTCATGCATGTGCGTGTGCATTTGCTTGTGTGTGTGCATGTGTGTGTGTGTGTGTGTGTGTGTGTGTGTGTGTGTGTGTCCCAGACCCTCAGGGGAGCAAGGAGAAGGAGGGGGTGGGCGACACTGTTCTAATGACGCATTTTCTACTCCATTGATTCAGTAGCTCTTCTCTCCGGTAAATCCTTCCCATGCAACACATTAGAGTTGGCCTTTTTCCTCCTCCGCCAATCGATTAGCACAGCTTAGAGACGACCACTCTGGGAAGCATGGCAAGAGATGGGACTTGTTATCTTCAGGGATTTACACACACATGCACACACACACACACACAAACACATACATGCACATGCACGCGAACACACACACACACACACACGCACACACACAAACACATACATGCACATGAACATGCACGCGAACGCACACACACACACTCACACACACGCACATCACGCACACGCACATGCACACACACACACATACATACACAAACACACATGCACACGCAAACACACAAACACACACATGCACGCGAACGCACACACACACACACACACACACACACACACACACATGCGCAAACACACACACACGCACACATACACAAACACACACACACACACACACACAAACACACAAACACACACATGCACATGCACGCGAACGCACACACACACATCACGCACATGCACACACACACACATGCACACGCAAACACACAAACACACTCATGCACGCGAACGCACACAAACACACACCAATCTCTAATGCTATTTCAAGGTTCTCTTGTTATTTTTTTATTTTTTTTCATCTTTTTTGAGTCTCTACTTTTTCTCCACGCACGTCTTGTTGTAAAGTGAAATTGCCTGAAGCCGTGTGGTGAAATATTTAGTGTACAAGTATCTGGTTTTTCTGAAAACCACAATCCTGAAATATGAGGTTCATCCCTTTCTGATGGTTTCTCTCTGAATATGATTAGAGTATGATATCCACATAGCTTGCACTCAAAGAATCGCTTTCAAATGTTATGCTGCCATACATTTTTGGTTGTTACTACCAGCCAAAGTATTTGGTGTCAATGACTAAAGATGGCACGATACAGATACCGATACAGATACCGGCACTTTGGGAATCGGCCAATACCGAGAACCGATCCAATTCCAGTGTTAAAATAAGTTGAAATGAAAGCCAATCTCTATTTTAGGAATTGGCTGCATTTTATAAACCTGCTGCTGATAGTGGGGCCTGGGTAGGTTAGACATGGCTGAAACTTGAAAGTAGACTTGTGTAAATTAATTTAATTGGATTAGCCCCAGGGATCGGTTAAAACTGTCCAATTGTCACCGATACCGATCCAGCTATTTAAGTCAGTATTGAACCGATTTCCGACTTCAGTATCGTATCGGTGCCATCCCTATCAATTACCTGATTTGAGTCTTCATCTAATTTTACTAATGCTCACTATTGCGTGTTCCTAACTGAGATATCATCAAAGTGTACCTGGGACTATACTACTGTACAATATACTGTATGTTATACACGGAATCAACACTTTGATAATATTGGTCCTCTGCTCTGTTTCTCTCAACAGTAACATCACACTTGAGGCCATCGTTCATTAGTCACCGAAACATCTGCTGCCTTGGTTTTTTACACACACAAAAAAAGAAGGATTGTTTCTTCTTTTTTTTTTATTCCCAATATACTGTCCATTATTGTCTTTGCTCCCATACCGTGTTTCAAAGCACTTTTATTTAATCAGAGTTTATGGCTGCCAATGAAAGCTTTTAAGAGAAAATTAGGCAGTTCTCAGAGTCTTTAGCCACATGTGTCCCTTTTCCCACATTGAATAATGATCTCTACGGTCATAGCAGGTGAAGAGGACCTGAGACAGTTCTTTTTACTTTATTAAATTGCCATTTCTTGTGGAACCATTAAAGATTACATTTGTGGCGATTTTGAAAGATTTGAATTAATAGAAACAGAGTCTGTTAGGCAACTGTTTTAATTATGTGAGTATGAGGTCTCCCTCATGCACACATTGACTCTTGATCTAAATTGAATGGCAATAATCACAAAGTGCTCATCTAGTGTTCCTACAACAACCATGTGAAGGACAACTGTACCGTACTTGAATCACAATTACTGTATGTTCACTTAAAAGTGGACATACAAAAGTCATAAAGTAAAGTGGTCCTGTTTATATTTGACTCCTTGACTCCTTCAGACGCAACGTCCCCCAAAAGTGGACACACGTTGCCAAGGTTACAATAGTGTTTTGTGGTGTAGTTTGTGTTCTGAATTGTGTGTGTGAAGGGACTATATATATTGCAATATTTCGCCTTGCTTACTCCACAAAAACTCTTTCAGTTACCAGAAACAGTAAAGTTTCACAAAGACTTTCCTTTTACCACGGACAAGTTATATGTATTTGCACATTATATAGCCTATTACATCCATTACAACAGCTGTAGCCATAGCATACAGTATATCTGGTGCGATACAGCTGTAGGTGAGTGCAAACGCCCCACATACAGCACGGTTATGGGTGTACACATTTGGCACGGCACGCCCCAATCTTTTCCCCATTGTCCAGGATCATTTTCCACTTTTGTACAAATATAAATATAAATACAAATACAAATAGTGGGCTCTTTGCACATCCCTATGGAACAGTACACCAGATTATTTTATTGCACACACATAATGCGGGTATGGAAGATATCTTCAACAATTCTGGGAATTTTCAAAAAAAAAAAAAGAGGAAAATCCTGCATTTGAGAACATTTGTCCTGGTGTTCCGGAAATCCGAAAGAGGTGCACAACAACAAGTCTTGAGTGTACATTGGGCCGTGTGGTTCTGCAAATATAACCGGAATATAGGGTTATTGTGTCAGATAGCGGGTTGTGATGAGATAATAAATTAATTTGACAAAACGTGTGTTGGATTACAGTAGAATCACTTACCATACCTTTAGTCCGGCTATTAGTATTATTTCGTTATGCTCAGTGTGCTGTTTAACAAAGACAAGGCTGTACAATGTATCTGTGTATTCAAAACGCCTGTTTTTCTTTTTTTTTAATTCTTCTCCACCATGTGAAGAATTGAAGAGTGTTATCTAAGCTGTAACACTCACAAAACTGCAGTCACCACATTCAGTCTTAAGGTCAATCGTTCAAAAGGAAGGGGAAAAAACATGCTCTGTTTTATTGAGCCAAGGCTGTCCTTGGTAAGGCCTTTCAAGTGATATACTGTAAGTGCTAGCATATTGGAGGTGAACTGACTGATACTGGACAACTGCACAGAAAGTTTTGCACCAGAAAGAAAGAAAGCACTTTTGTTGTGGGTTTCTGTCTGGCAGGCATAGTTGCAAGGCGACACTAAGGGCTGTGGACAAAGCTGTGTTTATTACAACGCATTTATTATCTTGGTTATTTCTATATTCCAGGAGATCACTGTGGGTTTTCTCCACATCCGCAGCTTATAATAAAACAACGGCGTCAGAAGAGGCACGTTTTTCTGTTTAACTTTTTGCAGACTAGAAAGTAACCGTTTTCAGTAATAGACAGAAAATACTAATAATCACTGTATAATTATACCATATAGCTTTCTATCAGTAAGCTAATAGTTATAGCTGTATGCAAAATATCATATTATACCATGAATGTATACTTAGCGCCACAATATAAAAAATAATTTGCTTAGAATTGCTATTTAAAGCACACAAGGTGTAATTCACACAGATGTGAATTTCTTTGCTACTGGAACTAATATTTCAGGTTTAGAAGCGGAATACTATTTTCATGATTTCTGCGGCTGCTGCTGCTGATCTACTGTTAATTCATTTAGTTAGTATGTATTACTGTGATCATATTTATAGATACAAAGGTCTTATAGTTGAAATGTAAAAATGGCAGGTTTCGGTGAGTCTGTATTTTGTGAGGAAATAAATAGTACTGACATACAGTTTATACAGTTAAATTAAATAAAAATGAAATATTGAAGTCCACTAAACCATAAAAATGGGTCCAATGAATGAATGAGTGGGGGATTACAGACAGCCACAGAAATGCACTGCCACAGTTTCACAGATTTGTATTTATTATTTACTTATATTTGTATTTATAGAATTCCTCTATTTATGTTGTGTACATTTACAGTATATTTATACATTTTAAACTTTATACATTTTGAAGAATGTGCATGGGTCCCACATGTAAATTAATTGAACTGATGTGCACACTGATATTCTCTGGGATTTTAAGCACACTGGGCAAAGGCCAAGTATCTGGATGCATACGTGGAAGGGGTAGGTTACTGAATCAAGGTCTCCCATATTCTCAGCAAGGTCAAAGCCCTGTGTGGTCCAACGCAGCTGTCCCTTTTAAAAAGGGCCGATGACAGTTGGCGGATTTTCACTACTGAAGCTGGTGTCTATTATTCCTTTTCCCCAATAAGTATTCACAGTCCCTAGCCTTCCCTTGTCTCTCTCTTTCATCTTTTCTCTTTCTCCTGTCCATATCCTCATCACTCTCTCTCTCTCTCTCTCTCTCTGTTCTGATTTCCTTTCATTATTGTGTTGACTGATAATGCAACACACACACACACACACACACACTTCCATTCTCCAGGTCCACTGACAGCCTCATCACCCCCCAGGGCCCATGTGCTAAATCAATGGCAGTTTGGTTCATTCCAGAGCTTTACATCATCCCCCCCCCCCCCCCCCTTCTTGCATTAGAGTCCAGCATCGGGATGTGAGGGGCGACCTGCAAACAAGGTGATTCGCAGGCAGTATTTTGTCTTAAAGATTCTTCTGAGTTTGGCTCTGGGTAAAATAACAAAGAAAAGACGTTTAAAAATAATAGTTAAGTCATTTTAGTTTTAGTTTAGTTTAAATCCTCTGACTGACCAATGTGCTTCAAAGCGTGCCAAAATAAATCTGATCTTTGTTTAGCCGACTTCCTTCCCTCAACCATAATTTGCCCTTGGTTACTGGTGCTACGCCAGACTTTGCACCGGCATGCCAATATAGGGGATATAAACATGATTTCTACAGCTACAGTGTAAAATGCCAGCGGAGTAACTGGAGTTCACCAGTCAATCAGGCAACACGTCTTCTTGCCACATGAAGAATGAACATGAACACATGTAAGGTAGGTCAACATTGGCTATTTATTTACGTTACCGTGGAGTTATAACTGTATTAGCAGCTAGCCTACAGCCTCGTTGAGCCGGTGGGATCGTTGAACACTTGATCTAATAATTGACAACGTAGCTGTTTCTTGATTAGCCTGAACAGCACTTGAAGTGCATTATTGTCTGGGTTTCCAATTTATTTACAGGGCCTTGTCCCCCTGGGTGTTTCACCCAACCTCTTTAAAGGGCCTTTATCTTACTTTTTAAAAAGGACTTTGACCTCCAGGTATTTCAACCCCCTTTATCTTACTTTTTAAGAAGGACTCTGACCTCCAGGTATTCCAACACCCTTTATCTTACTTTTTAAGAAGGACTTTGACCTCCAGGTATTTCAACCCCCTTTATCTTACTTTTTAAGAAGGACTTTGACCTCCAGGTATTTCAACCCCCTTTATCTTACTTTTTAAGAAGGACTTTGACCTCCAGGTATTTCAACCCCCTTTATCTTACTTTTTAAGAAGGACTTTGACCTCCAGGTATTTCAACCCCCTTTATCTTACTTTTTAAGAAGGACTTTGACCTCCAGGTATTTCAACCCCCTTTATCTTACTTTTTAAGAAGGACT
>JAODLL010000020.1:2181219-2201535 GCA_026546735.1 Forbesichthys agassizii | reverse complement strand
CCCACTTTCCCCCCCTTGCCCCCCCCCCCCCCCCCCCCCCCCCCTTCCTCTCTCTCTCTCTCTCTCTCACGCTCTTCCTCTACTGTTAGTGCAGTGAAACACTGCAGCAAGGTTTCTTTCAATCACTTCATTTTGGCCTTGGCCCTGGGGCTTAAAGCAAGCAATATTCTGTTGTCCCAATTCTCTTCTCTTTTTAATAGTCCAATATAACAGATTCCAGTTTTACGGAGATAGACTATATTAAAAATGAGGTCTTCCATTTGACACATATTCCAGCCAAAACCGACAGTCTGCATACTCTGGTTTGATTCCATATACTGTATGAAAACAATGGCCAACAGAAAATCACTTATACTAAAATGCATAAAAAGTCAAATAATAATAAGGAAATTTGTTAGGGATTAACTCTAACTGTAAAAATATTTTCTTGTTTCATCATTGCGTTTTTGTGGACCGTAGAGTCATATCAAATTATTCTTTTATCATTGGAAAATACAAATTATTTAACAGCCATTGCAGAAAAAACAACTGCCAGTGTGAACAAGGGCTTTTGTAATGAAAACAACTAAAAGAAAACTTATTGTGTCATTTGAAAGCAAAGGGAAATGATCATGCAATGCTTGCATTGCTGTATTATTCCATCTTCTTTTATCACGACCCTGCTGGCAAATAGTATTCTGCACGTGTATACAGATTACAGTCCATCCAATAATGTGTAAAACTGTACAGACAGTGATTGGACAGCGACCCAGGAATAGCAGGCTAGGATTAAAAACAGTAAGTATTTGTTGTGATATGGTGTGTTTTTTTGTTTGTTTTTCGGACCCAGTGGTAGAGCCACAATGCAATATTAATGCTGGTGTTGTTCTTCATCCCAAAATAATTATAAAGTAGCAAATATCCCTGGTGTTCACAAAAGGGGCTTAGTGCTCTGCAATGTACTTAAATACTAATCCCATACTCACTGGTAATGTATCAAAAGGAACCAAACTCCATTTCATTCTGTGACCTTCACCGGTCCACCGTAGCTGTGAGCTGTGTGCCGTTTAAATATGCATTACGGCAATTTCAATTTCTTCGTTTGGCCGTATCCCCTAATATGTTCTACAGAACGGGAGCGCCGTGCTCAAATCCTATTCCCGGCCCGGCCACGCCAGCTGGCGGACCGGTGGGCGGCAGATGTGATAATGACACTAGCCGGCCGAGGCGGGATAGCGGGCCTTGACTCAGGCAGCTTTTAATAATGGATGGCGGCCGAGGCCCCGGATTGGCCAGTAATTGCATTACAGGTCACTTCTCAATAGCAATTTGTGAAAGTTGCGGTGATGTGTGCCGGGTGGCGATCAATAGACACTGTCCAGGGATAGAGTGTCTCTCTCTCTCTCTCTCTCTCTCTCTCTCTATATATATATATATATATATATATATATATGAAGGGAAGAGGAATGGGAAAAACATTTTGTTTCAATTTTCCATGTGGCAACAGCTCTTCGTGAACCCTCCTTCACCCCTCTCCAAAAAAAGCAAGAGCACAATAGAGAGCCTGAGTCACTTCCGCATTATATGACGTTAGTTTGGGAAGAAATACGTATGGTAGTCAACGGAGAGAATCACATTATTTTTTATCCCGTTTTAATTGTATCATATTTATCACATAATATTTAGTTTTGTGTGTAAACGCTCAGTGAACTACAGCATTCGTCTCGCACAGCACACCAAAACAATGGTTCTTCGGCTTGTGGATTGTGGCGCGAGAACGTCATGAGGTCACTTACGCGACTTAAGGGTTTGTAGTCTTACAAATTACAGATTTTCACAGTTTATACTTCAACAAGTGTATGACCAAATGTCTTTTAAATAGACAAACATCATATGTGTACTTGGTGTCTCAATTCAAACGGGATCAAAAAATTATTTGATCGATCTATCTAATTTGTCTACCATACATATTCATTTTGAACTAAGGTGCCATAATGCAGGACTTAGGCTCTCTATACAAACAAATGTGCACATCACCCTTGAGCAGAGTTGCTGAGAATTATCTTTTTTTAATTAAACATCAGGGTCAGCTGAACGACTTGCAATTGTCTTTCACTCACAATAATAAAGGTAATGGAATACAAAAAGCAAAGTACAATTTCAAATAATCAAAATAGACAACAACAACCAAACAAAGACAAAAAAACAATATGCATTGCTGAGATAAGGCCATGCAAGGCTCATTTTCATCGCCAGACGGACAGGAAATTCATTCTTTTCCTTGACTCCGTAGTATAAAATCCACTGTGCCTCCACAGACACTGTCCTCAGTCATAGTGGTGCTGTAGTTATTTACACTCACACACACACACACACACTCTGTGGTCTATCTGGCTACCCTTCACCTCGATGTACTGTATCTGTTTCTATTCTCTCAAATCCTCGTCCTGTCGACATGCTAGCAGCGTTGACATGCATCTGGTCGACAGCGTCTGTCTCTCCTGTTGGTAACGGAGAGGACTAGAGAGAGAAAGAGAGGAGAAGGAGGAGAGAGGAGAGGAGAGGAGACAGTAGATTTGGCATGCTCTAAATACAGCCCCTGTGTGTGTGCATGTGCGTGTGTGTGTGTGTGTGTGTGTGTGTTGGGAGGGGCAGTGCTGTCATCAAAGGGATGGGCAATGAGAGCGGACGGGAGATGGTTCAATTCTTTTTGTGATGCTGTGGTGTGCACACGGTGCACACGGTGCACACACACACACACACACACACAGAGACTAAATGCACACTGGCTCATACCTCATACATAAATGAGTGCAGGTTCATTTATTTCAGCAAACTTCAAGGATATCTCTCTATCTCTCCCTTTCTCTCTCTCTCTCGCTTAGTCTCTCATTCATACGTACAGCTTGGCTACAGTATCTATCAATCTCTCTCTCTCTCTCTATATATATATATATATATATATATATATATATATTAAGGGTGTATCCCAAATCCGAATCCGTTATATCGGAAGGCACAAATAATGCGATGGAATCGGATATTAAAACTACCCGAAATTGCATGTTATTACTCTGTTCGGGACTCAAAGCCAACAGGTTGGTGAGTCAGCTGATGTGGAGGATGGCCACAAAAAAAGCCCATTATTTTTGCAACACAGGGCTGATTTTACTACAAGTTGTTTTATTTATCACATAATTGAAAAGTGATTGCGGTAGTCGTACCCACAGTTTCCATGAAACCTGGCTGATATGGTAAAAAGATACAGTTATTAAACATAGCAAAACAATTCAGTCAACGGACAATGATTTGATTGTTGAAATATGAAATATTTCCACATTATCATTGTACATTTTATCTCGTATAATAAATTAAATGTTAATGGATGCTAAGTCAAAATACCATGACATCTGGCTGATAGGTTACTGTAGGGTCTACCCTATGTTCTACCCTGGAGATATGACTATTGACTGAAATATATTCAAAGGTAAAAGATTGTTTTTTTTCTCAATATTTTGGCTGTTTTTTTTATGGAGGAAATGAATACACACAGCTAAATGAAACTACTAGTTCTAAGCTTGAATTTGATATATTGTGTGGGGGGTTCGAAAGAAATCCAGCTGCCACACAATGTGTTTGCCTCGTTATATATTAGTTCGCTAGTCATTAGCATAACTCTACGGGCCCTATCTTACTGGTGCATTGCGGCACACAGCAGGAACGAAAGTGGCCATGCTAGTTTCAGACCGATGCAGTTGTCAATCTCCCGTTCAGCGCCCATTTGTTTAAATAGCAAATGCGCTTGTGCCCATTTGAGTGCCCGTGGTCTAAATATGGTGTGTGATCTATTGCTATTTTGAGTCATTGGAAAGTTGTCTAAAGTCATCGCATGACACGTTGTCAACATAGTATTGCCTATGACGCGTGTACAACGAGCGTACACTCTGCTTGTTACAAACACACAGACTCACAAGAGAGCACAAATACGCAAAGGATTAATATAGTAGGTGAAATATTATGGTAAATATTAGTCTATAACCTCCATAAACATATTTTAAGGATCTCGCTATTGCCTGCTCCAGTGCTTTCACAAACTCTGCCGATATAATAACAATCCACTTATGATGCAATTGCGCCTGTATTTTTAAAGGGAACAAGTGACGACGCTCGGACTGGTTTATCGTATGTTACGCCCAAAACGCACCCACGAAAAATGAAGTGTAACTACAACCATTTTGAACCATGCGCCAAGCGCACTGATCGTTAACTGCTAACATGGATTTGGACACGCCCTAGATGTAATTTGCACCTTGCAATTTAGACTTGCCTGACTCTGTGGGGACAACTACAGATAGAGCGATCACTTTTCAATAATGTGGTACATATTATAACGAGCTAGTGAAATCAGTTCTGCTATGCAAAAATAATTTTATTTTGTGGCCATCCACATATGAATATGAATTGACTGAAGAAACATCAGCTGATTCACAAACATGTCCCAAACCCAAATGATAGCATGCAACTTTGGGTAGTTTTAATATCCGTTTCCAATTCTATTACCCGTACCTTCCCGACTAAAGTATCTGGATCAGGGTACACCCCTAAAACGCATACTCTCTCATTCTGATGAATTAGAGTATGTTGACACAACCATTGTGGACATATCCCAGCAGTTGGAATAGGTTTAGTGCGCTACACCACTTCTCCCTGTTTTGTAACCTGGCATTCAGTTGTCTACTACCATTCATGATCTTAGAATTTAAGTAAAGTAAAGATTACACCTTCCTGAACTCAGGCTTATTTTAAACAATACATTTGCCTGGTATTAAATTACTTCTGGTGTAAACCTTGCCCACTTCCGGTCTAATCCGAATACAGATACACAGCCAGATATAGATAATGACATCTCTTTACAGCCCTAATCAACAATCTACTGTTATTCAACTATTATCTTTATCTTTACATGTTTGCTGGTGAACCTTTTACAGTAGCATAGTTTGCCCACATTGTCTGTCTCTCTGTCTGTCTGTCTCTCTGCCTGTCTGTCTGTCTGCCTGCCTGTCTGTCTGTCTGAATGTCGTGATGTGCCTGCCTGCCTGCCTGCCTGCCTGCCTGTCTCCCCACATGTCTGCCTGTCTGTCTGCCAGACTGTCGTGACGTGCCTGCCTGCCTGTCTCCCCACATGTCTGCCTGTCTGTCTGCCAGACTGTCGTGATGTGCCTGCCTGCCTGTCTCCCCACACGTCTGCCTGTCTGTCTGCCAGACTGTTGTGATGTGCATTGCCTCTGGTGCGTGTGCGCCTGGCAGGGTGTGACAGCATTGAGAAGTCACCAAAGAGGTAAATGATGATGGGCCATTCATCATGCTTTATGGACTCTATACGGCGCTGCCGTGGCGACTGGTCGCACTGTGCACTAACTCACAACAATCTGCGCCCCCTCCCCTTGTTTGTGCATGTGTGGGAATGACAAACAAACAGTGAATGTTAACATTTGATTTAAAGGATAAAAATGGATGGTAAGTCCATAAAAAAACGTAGTTGGAGGACAGACACGTACTGTACACACGCATGCACATGTTTTGTGCGCGTGTGAGTAGATAAACCGGCATGTAAAATACAAAAAAAAAACGCATTACTTGACTGGAGGGCTCATTATGAAGTAGATTACAACAGACAGCCGTGAACTGAGGATTTGCTTTATCAAGTCATTCACTGCCATGTCAGGAAGGCAGAGCGAACCAAAGGTACAGTAGAGAAAAGCAGACAGTGCTGAACTGCAGTTGGAAAACACAAAGCGAGCCTGTCAACAGTGGCAGGTGCACACACATATCGAACATTGTCGAACAAAAGCGGAAAACGCTATTTACTGTCGTGAATCCTCCAAAATTCACACAGAGAATTAAAACCCCGTTCTTTCATTCCTATATTCCTGTCATTTAGGAACAGCTAGCCAACAAAAAAAAAACACCCAGAAACGCAGGCTTGTACTGTGTGTCTGTTCATCACCTTGGACAGCAGAATGGAGATGTTAGCAAGAATAAAGGCCTGGGCCTCGCGGCTCAGTCTGAGGCGGTAGTGGACATCTGCGAGCTTCCGCATGCTAATGCAGTTCTGTGGGCACAGCTGGCACGCCTCCTTGCACAGTGCTCCTGACAGGCAGATGGTCTGCAGCTATGAGGCGCTCCTCCACATTCTCCGTTGTGTCACTGGGGCTGAGAACGTGTAAGCGTTCTCAGCGACGAGGCACGTCATATGTGCTGATACACCAGGGGATGTCACCTCTCTCTTAGTTGGCCCAGACACCTGCAAACCCTGGGGGTTTATAATCAAGAGGCTTTACATGATGTTGCTCTACTTACTGTTATGTGTATTTCATAATAGTAATAACTGTATAATATAAGTGGCTTTTTGAGACCTATTATTGGGTTTTGTTATGGTGCTTTTGCGGAATGTTTGCCTAATTGTGATTCTCTAAATGATTTACAGTAACTGAATCTAGGATATTATAAGACATTTATATATATTTTTTAATATATTTTAACTTTCAACAATTAGGTGTGTCATGACATATGTTATTTTCAGTGAACTTTCCAAATTAATCTACTGTAGTTACTGTATGATGCCAGAAGGGCCGTTTGTTCGATTTACATGCAAAGATAAAGATGTTCTCTATGATGATCGTGGGATTGAGCGCTTTGTCCAAACGGAAAGTACAGTACAATCATTTATGTTTTGACAATGGAACGAACTGGTAAGTGTATGCTGGGTGCGTGCAGTGTGTGTGTGTGATCGATTGAGAGAGAGGGCATGCAGTTTGAGGGTTTGTGCATTACTCGGAGCATGGCATGCTTCTCTGAAGGTTTGTCAGTGGATACTACAGTGTTATACTTTCGTTTTTGTCCTTGCTATCTTGGGCTTTTAAACATTTTACATGCTACAGTTCCTCATGTTGCTGTTGTAGAATGCTGTTGGTAATGGAGCCTGTTATATCAGAATATCTTGCCCTGTGTGTCAGTAGCAATTTTTTAACATGAAGGATATACTAAATCCCTTACTGGGTCCAAAAGGCTCCAAAAGTCCAAACCTATTGAAAGTATGAGCTACATTATACAAACAGTATAAGACCATCTTGCAGGCCTTAAAGTCAGTACAGTACAGTATCTTCTGTTTCTTGATATCCACCTTATTCCTGAGAGACCTACTGTATATTCGCAGCCATGGTAACCTTTACTGTTTTTCAATTCCACTCGATGCTCAGAGATAAACAATGAGCTCAGGTTTATTCTGTGCCATGTTTGGCTAATTAACAAATGCAAACTACTTGTTAAAATATATATCGCCAAAAAAGACTGTACAGTACTGTCTCACTGCTAATATAGGCTAATAGTTGCTAACCGTAAACGACGAACAGGAACCATTATTAATGTGCTCTGAATCATGGAAAATATCTCCGATCAGGAATAAAGTAGATTAAGGGCAACACTGTTAACTGTGATGGACACATCAAAGAACATTCCTTCTAAACTAGTTCATTAAATCCTCAATGCATCGTCGTACTACAATACTAGGATATCACTTGATAGCCTAGAATGCTCTTATTATTTCAACAAAATGTTTTTTGTGTGAATGGTTTCACCATATAACTTCCTTGTGGAATGCTAATCAAACACTAAAAATATAGCACCACAAATTGACTGATTGGGAGTTTTTCCCCCATATGTTATACAAGAGACAATTGAATTATTACATTCAATTAATATAGAGTGCAGATTTTCCTTTGGCCTTAAAGCTGCAGCCTCAACCTAATTTATATAAAAAAATATGAGTGTTGCTGCTATTTATCACCAGTTGATGGAATGCAATAAGGATTGTAGCCTACAATCTACTAATGAAAGTCTTTCAATTTGCAGTTCTGGTGTGTCAGTAG
Organism: Forbesichthys agassizii; assembly: GCA_026546735.1. Classification (NCBI taxonomy): domain Eukaryota; kingdom Metazoa; phylum Chordata; class Actinopteri; order Percopsiformes; family Amblyopsidae; genus Forbesichthys; species Forbesichthys agassizii. The sequence continues at coordinate 2,193,628 of JAODLL010000020.1, read as the reverse complement.
AGTAAAACGATGTCATGTGGCACACAGTTAGTGACACATTTTTCACCAATCAGCAGTGGTAGGTTCACCAGAGATATTGGCCAAACTAAACAAAGTAGAATTGTCCCCACTGCCAGATTGTGTTAAATGAGCCTTCATTACTGCTGGGAGCAGCAACACTGTCAGAGTTAACGTTGTGTGTGTGTAGAGGAGAATAATATCAAAGAGAGGACGCCTGTGTGTTTGTATGCGCTGTGTTATGTTATGTGATGTGCTAGTGAAGTTCTTTCCCTGGAGGATTATCTATGCGACTGTATGCATGGCGAATTAATTCCTCCTCTTATATTTATGTAAGAGTGCGGCGTCACATATCTTCTTCAGAAGTGCTCCAAATATGCGAACACAGCCAACTTTGTATCAGCTGCCTCTTAGCCATCTGAAATGTCTTCTTCTCTTCCCTCCATCATACCACTGGTGATTCCTTCCACGCTTCCTATGCATTGTCACCTTTTCACATGAAGGAACAATTGCTCTGACCGACTTCTTCCTTCTCCACTCACCAGCTCTTTCTCTCTCTCCCTCTCGCTCCATCTCTCTGTCCCTTTCTCTCCTCCTCCTCCTCCCTCATCTCTCTCTAGTCCACCCCCCACTTCTCTGCACCTTTTCCTCTCCTCCACCTCCTTAGATCCAGGGGGAATCGCACTGTCTGAACCAAATGTGCCACAAACGTGTCAGATTATGTTTGTTTTTTCCCCCCTCTACCCATACCATATTTTTCAGCATGCACGCGTGTGTGTGTTTTATACTGTCTACATATTTGACAAAGTGCTATGACACGCTCAGTGCACAACAGAATGAGATCTCGGAGCAGGATTCTGAAGCAGTATTCTGCATATACGGAAATAACAAAGAGAGGAGGCCAACTTCAGTCAAGCCTCATGACTAAATTTGGCATGACAGATTGTTTGCATAGGCATTAGTAAGAATGTGCGAACTCCCTTAAGACTATTAACCTTTCCAAAAGGGATCCCTATACATTCTGAATAAATAGCTCTATCAGCTACTGCAGAGAAATAGACGTTCAGTAAGATGTGTAGAAAGATAAATAAGATGCATACATTTGCACATTAAAACACAGGAAATGAGTTAATCATTATTGAAAGGAAGATGGACTTGGTTGACTTGGTACCTCCTGTTTTATTGTGAATTAAACCATTAGGCCAGCCAGGGGACTGTTAAAGTTATTTTAGTTAGTAGGGAAACATCATTTCTAACATTGAGCTGGATTGACTGATTAGGCTTGTCACTCCAACTGTCAAAAGAATCCAATGCTGGGTTGTCATCAAGTCTGTTCTGATTCATTCTGTCCCCTGACGACACGCTCTTCCATAAGCTCACACTCCTCAAGCTCTCACCTGCTGAGATCTCCATTTTATTCATCAGGTGATATTTCATCAGGAGATAACACCCATTATAGCTAAATGTTGAAGGTAAGGTTAGTGTGGCCTTCTGGAGGCAGAACAACTACTGAAATTACCTGGTAAAATGTAATAGTCAGATTTCAGGTAGACAATCATTTTGGGATGAAAGGTTTAAAGGGGAAAGTAAAACAAATCAAGGACTTTGATTTATTTGATTTTATTGTAAAATAAAGTAATTCATTAATGAATGAATTCTGAGTCATTGTTATCTTAATTGAATATAATTTATGAAGGCTTGATCAAGAAAACACATCCATCATGCAATGTAAAAACACTTACATGCATTTATGCTATTTACAGAAGAGGGATGGCTATAGGAATATTTTCAAAAATGGTCTGTTTACAGTGATATGACAAGACACATGACTGAAGACAACAGGGGCAGTGGGTCAAAGGTAAGGACAGGTCAACATGGTCATCATTCATCTGCTCCCGGGCAAGGAGCTTATAGGTCAATCGGTCACATACAGTATATTTAAAATACAGTAGGTTGTCTTAATCTAATTTTCTAGCAAGAGACTGGAAATCAATACATTCTCTAACAGGGGGCAGGGGGAGGGGGTTCGTCCTGTTCTTCTGGGCATCCCGCTCTCAGCTCGACTCGACGGTCCTCCCAAACTTTGGCAAGATGCGGCGCCTGAACCAGTCTCCTTTGTGAATGTCACAGGCTGTGAGAGGAAAATGATTACGTTGCAAAGGAGACTGGTGGGGAGGGAGAGAGGGAGAGAGAGAGAGAGAGACAGGAGAAAAATCACTTTGATGGATTATGCCCCTCATGGGACAACCTTGTAATGCTTTTGGACAGAAACCCAACTCTCTCCGATCGTCCCGAATAAGGCTTCTCTTCCATTCCTTTCTCTTTTTTTGTCATTTCGACACACACTGCAACTGCTCCAGCACCGGTGCCTACTAATATCACCAGCAGAAACTAATTACTACTAGTGATTAAGAGAGGAGATGTGGCTTCCACCAGACGTGCAGCCTTTGGGTTCGGGGGTTGGGGTGCGTTCTAAATGCTTGTGCCAAATAACTGATGGCCAAAGATGTATGGACCCGGTGCCTGCTAATGGAGCCTCAGCGCTTGGTGGCGAAGAGCGATGACTTGGTGCCGATTGGCACTTCTCTCACACAGATGGTGCCGCCTCTTTGCGCTCCGCCGCCCATTGTTGATCGGGGCGTTAAGGGCACCTGCAAAATTAAACAGACAAATGAATTCACCGATGGCTGCAAAATAGGATATTAGCATTTTATGAACGATGGGCTAAGCCAAGGCATTTATATTTGTTTTGTTGTTTTGTTGTTGTTGTTGTTAAAGGGCAGAGCATTTTCAGGTAGTTAGTTGGTGATTTGGGCCTGTAAAAGTTATTCATGGAAAGATAAGGTGCACTAGCTGTGTAGGAGAGTTGGTGCTTATAGAGTTTGTTAGCCCTTAAGCACATCTAGCAGTAATTAACAACCATGTTCCACAGCAAGGTTGTCTTTGGCAAGGATCCAGTCAAACCATTTATTCAATCTCAGATACCATGTAACAACTCTCTGGTCATTAAAATACTCGAAGCTCTGCAACTCTCTTCCAATTGTGCCATGGAGTGGGTTACCTAAAGTCGACCTTTTTTATTTAAATAGCTGCTTTGAATATTTCTCTCTACAATGTCGAAAAACAGCAAGTTTATCTAGTCACAAAGGAAGTCTCTAAAGGGCTACCAGAGCCCTTTGTAACTAACTTGAGCAAATTCATTTGGTGTTATTTTTTATCACTGCTGTGTCTGATATTATGACAATGTGAGGGACAAGTACTGTATTTTCATAAAGCACATGTTTGTTGCATCTGGGAGACAGTCTTGTCTTTTCTCCACATCTCATGAGATGATCTGCGTGCAGATATGAGAGATCAAGAGTTGTAGTTGAAGTGGCTACTATATGTAATGGATTAATTGAGGTATGTACAGTATACTGTATTGCTGAATCAATGATTGTAGTCATATACAGAGAGACTACCTATTATTTTTGCTTCTCTTGATCATGTTGCTAGTGCAGTTACATCATGACTGTCATACTGTTGTCATAATCAAAAGAGTTGAGAGTTGAGTTGGGCATTTTTCTTCTGTACCTTGCACTCTTTATAACGTCCTTCCTTCTCCCTTTTCACCTGCCTTGGAAGAAAGCTTTTGCGCCGCCTCTCATCAACTCTAAGAGGTTAGCTATTGAGAAAAATGTTGCCAACATTCATAACAGCAGGAAAGCTGTTGTGCTTTCAGCAGAGCCCAGATGTTGGCTCACTCTTTTTCACAATGTTCCTGTTATTTAATTAAACTTTGGCAAACTCTTTTTTCATCTCCCTGTGTAAGGCAGCACTGACAATGTCTTGCACTTACAGGTTGGAATGTTTGCCCGGGCTCTGATTGTTTCTTTGTGTTTGTTTTTGCTTTGTTTTGCTAGCTCGGCACGAAGGAAGAATTGCTCCCCCTTCCCCAAAGTAAAAGAACTAGACTCATCAACTGGATCGGTTAAAAAAGCTACATAATGTAACATAGTCTTGCATGTGTTTTCCTCGAGTGTCTTCAATTTTGTTTGTCTAGCTTTACTTTAAAACCTCTTCATCCTGAGCTTCACCCCTTTATCAGATGTTGTATTTTAGTCCAATAGTGTAAAAGAGGTTAAGATGCATAATTCCAAAACACAACAAAACATTATGTCAGGCGAAGATGAAAAACATATGCAGATTTTGAGCTTCATTTACTAAATACCAGTCTCATCCACATGTAATATTTAACATGAATTGACATCTTACAGGGGTTATCTACATTTGAATTCCAACATTAGCTTAAGATAATCAGAACTGCAAAAACCCAACCAACATGCATGGGCATGTTTTTCCTAGGTAAAAACCACTGAATATGGTTTAGGGCTTTAGAAAATGTCGGCTTTGTGATAAGAGGGAAATAAAAAGGATGTCTTTCTTTTTTAGGTTATATTCATATTTCCATAACACTCAAACGTGTCCATTTCATATTTTTTTCTGTTCCAGCAATGTCTCAGTAAGCATGAACAACTACCCAGCAAATGATGTTCAGCCTAATTAAATTGAGTGAATATTTGGCTGTTTTTTATTCCATTAGTCATCAAACTCTACCTTCTCAGGGAACAGGGTGCTGTCCAATTATGTGGCATCAACTGTCAGCATCTGGACTTAAGGAAGGCGACGTAGCTAGTTAGTCTTTGGATGTCATCTTTGGGCCACGCAAAGTGTGTTATGCTGATGAATTATTGATGATATGATCCTGGTGATAACAGTTGCGCTCTAATTGCATGTCATCATTACCAGGTTGAAACCAGTCCCCATGTCCCCTTAATATGATTACACATTCATAATGGTGTTGTTATTAGCCTAGTTTATTATTCACAACAGTAAATCCCACTAATTGGGACTGTCCACTGTTGGTGGTCCTACTCGGTCATAATTAAACGTATGTGAGTATTTATTTATTTATTTATTTATGTATTATTGTTAATTGTTTTTGTAAATGTGGTTTATAGGGCAGTAGCCCGTTTTTTTTTGCTGTAACAAATGGCACCCTGCTGAACACTTTGCAACATGTTTCGTTCCGATTGTGCAGGAGAGCGAATGAAAGGAGTTGTTATAATTATATAAGAAGAACTGTCGCTATCACCATATTGTGCAGTGTTACAGGATCAGACGTGGCTCCCTGAAAGCTATGAAGAGGCACTTTACTTCTGTTGCACACAAATGACGTTTTTGGCTGCAACTTGCGTATTGAGTGTGTGGACGCAGTGTTGCTTTTTTCTAGACGTTTTCCTGCTTTAGTTTGGCCCGTGTTGAAGCTCCACAGTCTCAAGGGTCTCTCAATTATTTTCATATATTATAACAACCTCCACTCTCCCCCTCCCCTCTCTCTTTCACGGTCTTTAATTTCCTTTTCTCGCCATCACACTAACTTTTCTCCTTTTTTTTCCACTATTCTCATCCTGCCTTTCTCCGACTCTGTCTCTCTCTCTCTGTCTACCTCTCCACATGGCCTCACCCACCACCTAACTGCCTTCCTTCCGTCCTCCTTAGCATACCCCCCCCCAACGCTCACACTCCATCGCAAGCTTATCTGCTGCTCTCTCTCTCTCTCTCTCTCTCTCTCTCTGTGGTTCTATCTCTCTTTCCCTGCATCCCTCTGAGGCATGTTTAATTAAGCATAGGGCTGTGTGTCAGAGAGGGCGGGGGGGTGAGAGGGAGAGATATGGAAGGAGAGACTAGGCATGGTCTCCTCCTCCTGTCCTCCTTTCCTCCGACTCCCCCATCCCCTCATTCCCTCCGCCCCACCAACTCCTCTCCCCCTTGGCCAGGGCCAATCATAATTACCCTGCCTAATTAGCAGGAGGAAAAAGAGGAGGGCAGCGCGGGAGCAGATAGTGGGATAAAAAGCCCACGGTATACTACCAACGCAAATTCCACCCGTACATGATTTTGTTTAGTTTTTTTGGGGGGGGGGTGGGAGGTGGGGGGGAGTACAGTGGCTATACGACTGGCGTGTGCGTGAGTGTCATATTTTGGCGACATGCTCACGACATCCACACAATATGCTCACGACATCCACACAATATGCTCACGACATCCACACGATATGCTCACGACAGCCTCAAGACATTCTCACAACATCCACACAATATGCTCACGACATCCACACGATATGCTCACAACATCCACACGATATGCTCACGACATCTTCACGACAGCTTCACGACATGCTCACGACATCCACACGATATGCTCACAACATCCACACAATATGCTCACGACATCTCCGCGACATGCTCACGACATCCATACAATATGCTCACGACATCCACACAATATGCTCACGACATCCTCACGATATGCTCACGACATCCACACAATATGCTCACGACATCCACACAATATGCTCACGACATCTTCACGACAGCTTCACGATATGCTCACGACAGCCTCACGACATCCACACGATATGCTCACGACATCCTCACGACAGCCTCACGACGATGCACCCTCACACCCACTGATAGGCCCGAAATGTCAGTTGATCTGTTATCAGGTCCCTGTGAGCCCTTGGACATTCACTGGGACATTCACTGGGAGCGGCGGATGCATCAACAGTACGTACAAACCACCACTGTGTTTGTCTGCAGTATGTTGTAGGGCAGGGGGTTTAATGGGGAGAAGCAAATGTTAAAGACTTTCTGTGGATACTTAATATTTATTACAGAGGAGGGGGAGTGTTTATGTAGTGTGATTGGTTGAGCTACTTACAGTTACCATACTTAATAGTACAAACAACTATTGACTGAAGAGAAAATGTACATTTGCCCCCTCTGGGAAAAATAAATAATTACTAGCAGAGAATGTTTGCCACCCCTGTCATCCAAATCCAGAGCCTTTTCAGTCTTGGCGTTTTTAACTTTTCTTTGAAGAGTGTTTTGAAATGTGAAAGTAACACTGGACTACCTTGTAAAGTGCTCTTAGAAAGGGGAAGAGGTGGCGTGAGGATAAAGCACTCCAAAGTGTCTTTACAAGGGAGGTGGGTAAACAAGACTGCAGTTAAATATAAATATAAAGTAGATGGAGTGCTACCTTGCCAGGGCCTTTATGTGTTGCGGGGTTACAAGGGGCACTGGCCCAGTGGCATGTGTTTTGATGAATACTGTAGCGCTTAACTAACAAGCATATTCCCTTCTTTGTCCAGGCATGCTTCCAAGATAGTCAGTACATTCGGCCCACATGTAGAAAGATCTTTGGTTGCTTGGCCCTTATACCATGTATAAAATAATGATGTGTCCTTTAGTTTATATGTTGTAGAAATATATGACAGAGAAATGCATTGTGAAGAAAGGTTGTGCCTTCAGATTACAGAGCTAAAAAGTTTCCTTTGGCTGGCTCGTTTTGCATTTTGTGTGCTCCTGTGTTTTGTTTCCGTTTGTCATTGAAGGATGACAACAGGAAAGGGATGTCAAATTAAAAATATCACACACCCAAACGTGTTTAAAGTAAGCTAAGCTCTGCCAAGCGTACTGCACCATTCTTTTGTCTAGCAAAAAGAAAACAGTCGCTCTTTCCCTTACTGACTTTCTTCTGTACTTCTCCATTTATTACTATACATGTATCATCCCTTGTCAGCCGAACAGTTGCGCGTATCTTCCTTTCTGCTTTGCCGTTTTGCTCCGAGTGCTTTCTTGTGTCCCTATCTTGCCTTTAGCTCTATAGCTTCTGCTGTTTTTCTCCTCCTTCACCAGAGCCTTGATTAGCGTCTCCTGGTTGGTCATGAACCTCATAATAATAGCAAGTGAAATAATATATAGCCTTCATCATTTCTTAATCCTCCAAAGAGGAGAGTTCACTATTTTCTGCTGGGCTTGTTTGAGGGGTTTTCACTCATACAAGCTTGGAAGAAACAAGTTTATCTCAGATTTCCATGAATTAACAACGTTTTTTCTGGGTAATTCAGAATACCTAGCTGACTAAATAGTAAAAGAGACTCAAATGTACTGTAGATATCTCATAAACTGGGATTGCAGTTGAAGGTTAAACTTCATTCATTCTGAATGTTTGGATAGTACATGGCTGGCGATGGTTTGCTTGGTTTATTGTATGTTTTACGGGAATAGAAAAGTAATCCATGCAGCTTACACAATGCACAGTATTTCTAGCTCAAAGAACAATGACTCTCTTCTGTCCTTGGGTGTAGGAAAGAAAAAATGTTGCCAATGGTTTACTTTGCTTTTATTTTGCAGCAATGCAAATAAATAATGATTTAATAACAATTGTATGTTTTTTTCAAAACAAAACAAGAATTTCTTGTAGTTGTGTGTTATTATTATATTGTTAAATAAGCATGTATTATTATTTTATTTTGTATATATTTCCAAAATATTTTATTTTAATTCAATTGTATATTGCTTCTAAAATGCATATTCCTGCCTTAGTAATATGTCCAATACTATAGTAAATCAATTAACAAAATGTAAGTATTGATCTATATATTTGCCTATGTACAATGTAAGATGTCCTGAGTGTTCTGAAAGGCGTCCTGAAATAAAATGTAATGAAGAATAGCGATAGTTCACGATGAAGTGATGAAGTCACACCCGGCCACGCAGTCTCATTGTCATCTGATAGCAATCAGATTATTGCCATCTGATCTCAGTGACCAGACTGCTCAGCTGATCATTGCAAAGCATATGATTGGCCAATCTAGTCAGGGCACTTATATAAACGTCTTTAGCCTACACCCATTCTCAACACTTCCACTGCATTTTTGGATCCCACCTCCACCCCACCTCATCCTTTACTGCTGTGTTGTTGGTAAATAATATACTAATAGAAAAACACAGTTGAGAGTTTTGTTTATTTATTTTGAGTGTGATTTCATATTTCTTGCTTGTATGAAGGCTAAAGGTGACAATTTATTTGTACCTTTTTTATTTCTAAAATGAGGAGATGTCATAGACTTGGCGAATGCATTTTTCAGATGTTTGTAAGAACTCCGTTGTGGGTGTTTTAAGCAGTTTTTCTGAGGCTTATATTGTTCATATCAATATCGGAAAAAGATCGTATCGACCAAAAATGTTAAATATATCGTAATATACATTTTGGCCATATAGTCCAGGCCTAGTTTGAGTTACAACACTATTATGAAATATATTTGTGCACACTAATGTCATTCTTCAGAAACCATCACATGCCTCAACCTCAATCTTACAGTGGCAGCGGTACATTGGTACAGTATGCCTATGTCAGGAAGTTATATATACATACCATTAACTTTTACTCTTTATATTACCTATAATAAGGGCAAAGTATGTGTCCCCGAGCAATGGCGTTCCATTGTTACAGCGCTTTCAGCATTGTGATTTTAATTAGAGGAATTTGGCCGCTGTCGACATCATCAGGTCCTCTAATTTGTAAGCTGAGCAAGTTGGCTGGCACTGTGCTGTCGACCTGCCAAATCTCAATCACACTGGTTCTTAACCCCTCTGAGGAGGCACAGATGCCGTATAGGCTATTTGAGTCAGCACCTCAGTAAAGCCACTCTGGTAGATGACCTGTTGCAGAGAGCAGTGGTTCTACCCCCACCTCCACATCCCACAGGGTTTGTAAGAGGCTTTGTGGATTGTAGGTTTTCTGGACCAAGGCACCATAAAGGCAATTCCTTATTTTTTCTTCCTGATGATTAAAACGTGACCTTATGTCACGCTAGACTTTTAGTCATGCTGGCTGGGTGTTAAGCTTACTGTATTTTCTTGATACGCCTGCACGCTGAAGTTGCAGTATAGCTGCAGACGGATCACTTGGTAATGGTTGTTTTCACTGGGATACATGCTGACAGTGCTGGCTGTGTATTCCGTAAACACTATACATTTATCCACCTACTGTACGGTTTACTCAGCGCTACAGTAGAGTGGGGAAAGGCAGGCAACATGTTTGCAGAACTTGATAGATCCCACAATAATACAGCTAAAAAGACGTCTCATTATGCTGTGTTTATACCGGTAGCGAACCGTGACTATTCAACCTTGGCCCTCTGACATCCCTTCCCTCGTCAAGGTAAAAAAGCATCATATCATATTAAAAGCACACACACATCATGAGCTTATCTATGCCTATGGTTAGTTACATAAGCATTACATACAATTATGTTAGTCATTATATGCACGGTAAATGTACGTGTATCATGACCGTAGAGTTAGTCAATTTAGCCTACAGAACCGGTAGGCTTATCATCACAATGCGTTTTCCCAAATAAACCATTATAACAAACAATACACAATGGCAGCAGCAGCCATTATATAATCAGTTGGCACGGCGGTCTATCAGTTTTTAAATAACTAACATTTTTGTGGATTGCATCGGTACACATTTTCTCCTCTTGTTTAAGTGGACTTTTAATATTTTAATAGGCTATTTTGTTTTCCTCAATAAATTATTGGAATAACCTAGAAGCTATAGCCTAGGTCTAAACTTTCCATTTAAACTTCCAAATGTTCATTAAAAAAGTTAATATCGAAAATAGCATGGCTAATAAATCTGAGACATCCTCCTTCTCATAGCGGCAACTGAGTGCCACGCTCGGAGTCAGCTGTTCCATTGCTTTCGGATGCCGCAATTTACAGATATGGCTGGAACATAGACCAAACTACTCGCCGTGTTATTAACGGCACGTTTAGAGGACGGTGCCAAGCGCAGATTAACGCTAACATACGTACATGAGACTCATTGTATTTAAATGTTGATTGTCAAATTATGAATTTATTTAATTAAAATGTTAAAAAAAAATGTAAATAGGATATTATATTTTAGATTATTTTAGGCCTAGAGGGCCCTGACGTTTTTTTTATACGGAACCTTCCGGAGCTAAGTGCTAAGACCATTCATCGAATGGCCATATGAGGCAGGATGTAAAAGACAGTCAATCTCGATAGACTCCAATGTAAAAATGTCTAACTTTACAGTAAAACTAAGTATGTTTACAGTCTGCTTAAAAAAAAAAAAAAAGAACGTTGTTGGTCTCTTTAGCTAGTCTCTCCGTTCATGACAACTGTACGGGATGTGAATTGTTTTAGAAGTCATCAGTTAAAAATATATTAGACATACATTTATCCCATTATAATGTATAGGGGGGATAAGGGGGCGTTAAGTAAGGTACAGCAAAGATGGCAACGGCCAGAACCTGCACAGCGCGGTGTTCAAATCTGTTCTTGAGAAAAGATATGGATCACAGAGGGTTTGTATATTGATATATATACAGTCTATGGTTTACACTCAGCCAAAAACAGTGTGTCCTTTTACACAGCCATCCGGCATTCTGGAACCAGAGGCGACCACTCCCACAACAGCAAGCAAAGTTGCGCCGCATCATATTATGCAACGTGATGCGATGCGTACAAATGGTGGACACTTGCAAGCAATGCTTTGGAGGAGACACTGAAGCACGCTGCAGACGGAGACATTTGGTTCACACCCCTTGTTCCACCAATGCCGGCTGTCCCTTTGACGCAGACATCATCTGTGTGACTGACTACCTGCGGTGCCAGCTCAGAAGCAGAACAACAATAGTACATACATTTACACAGAAAGAATATATTTACAGAGAATGGCGTGGCGATATGAAGGTGCAATATTCCCGCCTGGGAACACGTGGTGAAAAAAAGGGGGCCTGTGTCTCCCTTTGCCAGCTCAGGCGAGTGGCAGGCTGCCTGTCAGTATACGTGGCCTGCCTCGGCATTATTAGATCAGGCCCTGCCTCTCCCCAGGTTGGCTATTGCATTTGCCTGTTGCTGTGTATTTAAGAATAGACTGGCCTCCCTCGCTTCTGTGGCTCTCTCTCTCTCTCTCCCGCTCCTGAGTTCCCAGCTGCCTCAGTGGAGGGGGAGGGGGAGGGAGGTGGGGGGGCGCAGGGACCAGTGCCAGCCCCAGGAGTACAAGTCGTCATGACAACCGGGAGGCAAGTTGAGAAGAAGGCACGGAAAGGCCTTGCCTGCTCCTCACACTGCTCTCTCTCTCTCTCTCTCTCTCTCTCTCTCTCTCTCTCTCTCTCTCTCTCTCTCTCTCTGTCTCTCTCCCCCTCTCTCTCATTCTTTCTCTTTCCCTCTCCCCCCCGCTCTCTCTCCCCCTCCCCCTTCACTCTCTCTCTCTCTCCCCCTTCACTCTCTCTTTGACTATGCACTTTCTGTCATGGTGGATGTCGTCTTTCCCATTACCATCTCCTGCAGGTGTGTGGGTCACTCCACCTTGCTTTGTATTTTCCCTAAGACGTACAGTACAGTACGGGACGCCAGCAAACGTGGCTCTGTGCTGGGTGGGTCTCCCTGTATGGCGGGGGAGGGGGGGGGGGGGTGGGGGGGGGGTGGTTTAGGGCTGTGGGACGAGGAGGTCTCAAATGTAATCCTCTTTACAATTGAAACGG
>JAODLL010000020.1:2165133-2181119 GCA_026546735.1 Forbesichthys agassizii | reverse complement strand
GTGTGTGTGTGTGTGTGTGTGTGTGTGTGTGTGTGTGTGTGTGTGTGTGTGTGCGTGCGTGCGTGCGTGTGCGTGCGTGCGTGCGCGTGCACAGGGCCGGAGGGTTGCAACCTGTTCATCTACCACCTCCCTCAGGAGTTTGGGGATGGAGAGCTGATGCAGATGTTCCTGCCATTCGGTAATGTCATCTCCTCCAAAGTGTTTGTGGATCGGGCGACAAACCAAAGTAAATGCTTTGGTGGGTAAAAACGTATAAAACCAAAAGATTACTTATTCTTCTTCTTACTTTACTAATCACCTTTTTTATCGCAGCCAACCCCCCACAGCCCCAATCCCTCTTTGAAAAAAAAAATTTAAATTTTAAAAGTTTTAGAAAATGCATCTGGAATTCTGATAGTCGTGTGGATGTTAGGGGTCTAAGGACAAAGGCATGGAGAATCACTCAGGAGATTTCTGTTAAAATTAAAGCAGTTCATTTTTCAAACCTGTGCTATTTATTTCTTACGTTAACCTTGAACGGCACAGAGATGCTACACCTAATGCTCATCAAGGTGGCCAGGAGTTTTGGTTATGGTATTAACAGGGTCCTGGTTCACAGAGCCCACAGATTATTAGAAGATAGTATATTAAGTTTTGTGAAAATATATCATTTGGTTCCAGAGAACTAGCATCTTTATTGTATTGTGCAACATTCAAAGCCCCTGAAGGGTTCTTGAGGCACAATTGACCGATCCCAAGACCCGCCCCTTTTCGCCCTGGCCTCTATATTTAAATTTGAGCAAATTTGGAATCCAACAGAAACTCTGGGTGCATTAGTGGACTAAACGTTTTGAACGTTCAATTAACTTTTTTACTGATCCTCAAAATTGTTTAAAACATTCTTGAACTACTACTCCTCCGTTTAATGGGCATGGAGAGTGTGTTGCCGCATATTTGGAACCTATTGGTGTTTTCTAAGTTGCCTATTTGTGAGTATTTGTCGTCATTATGGCTACCATTATCAAATGTTGCTTCCATTACCATATTATTTCATCTTAAGTGTATACCGTCTCTTTCTGAAATACCTGAAATATATAATTGGAATATCTAAACACAACCATTGTAGACGTATCCTTTTAGAAGAAGCCAATGTGGCTAGAGGTGGTCCATCAACTTATGCATCTGTCTCACAGCAATCTACAACATGAAAACACAAACAATGGTTTTGTTGTTAGCCATGTGAATGTTGGTCAACCTACTACACCCTAACGCCTCTCTGCTTTGTATCATGGCGTTCAGTCCACTGCCGTTGGCGTTCAGCAAACGTGTAGCAAACGTTTCACCACTGTGAACGCAGCATCCGTCAACTGTCTGTTTTCCTATTCTATCCAACTATGCTGTTTTCTCCAACCTAGATACAATAACTAAGGGGGGCGGGGCTTGGGATCGGCCAATTGATCTTTGAGACAATTAGAAGTTTTGATTTTGATCGCCTGTTATATGGCCACCATGAACATCTAGTTGTCTGGTTCTACCTCGCAACGCTTCCAGAAGTATGTTTGTCACCATACTGTATAAATGTACTTTAATTCAGTTTGCTTTTTTGGAATTGATGTTTTATTGTAATTACTTGAATTCAATGACTTTTTTGAAATATCTGACATGTTTAACATGTCAAGGCATTAACCCTAGTATGTTAAAAATGTGTGTAAAGTTCAGTTAGGATGTCTTTTCAAATGTCTCGGTTTTGAACCAAGCCCCGTGTTGAGTTGTGTAATGTTGGTTGCATGTGCCTACAGTATCTCTTCATCTCTTGTTCTAGTACTGTACTTATGATGTACGTATTATGATGTCTTACTGTGGTCAACATATGAATGTATTGATGTATTGTTAAGATTATTTGCTGTATTAAATCATTTGAGAGATCACGGTCATGGTATCAGGTTTGTTTTTTATGAGCTATGTATAATTGTATCTACATTATATGTATAATTGTTGATTTATCTGCATTGACCAGACCAGTTTACCCAGTATTTTAAAATGAATCGTCATTGTTTATATACTCATAACCAAATGCTGCTTACCATTCATCATCTAACCATGTTCCACTCTCTCTCTCTCTCTCTCTCTCTCTCTCTTCCTGTCTGTCTGTCTGCCTGTATGTTTGTCCTCCAGGGTTTGTGAGTTTTGATAACCCAGGCAGTGCCCAGGCTGCTATCCAGTCAATGAACGGCTTCCAGATTGGCATGAAGAGGCTTAAGGTGCAGCTGAAGAGGCCGAAGGACGCCAACCGCCCCTACTAGCCCTCCCCCTCCCCCCTTCCCTGAGACCCCCCATTCTGGGGGGGGCCAGGGCAGCCGCTGAACACAGGGAAACCCAGGTGAGGCCGGGAGGGTCACTGAACGCATTAGCTGTGTGGCTGTTAACGGAGACGTGCTCGCGCGCACATGCACACATCTCAATGTCATTACAGTGATAACTATGGAACCACCGGTTGGTGTTTGTATAAACGTTCATGCATATCCATCAAATGTTAGGTTCATAATCTGCTAATCATAGAAATCGTATATACCTCACCATTGGAAACAATTTATATAATAGCACACACAGTTTCATTTAAAAGTGCATATAATTATTCCCCTTATGACACTATATTTGTTACTTTAATAACAAAACAATTCTATTAATAACCATAAATAGCAATACTTCGAAGACTGGAGCAACTTGAAAAAGCCAGGATTATGAAATATTGTTTTATAAATATGATGCGAACCCATGGGACATGCAGTAGGCCTTCATGGAATTGAGAATTACAGTAGTTTTTGTACATGAAACGTTTCTATTGAACAGGGCTACAGTGGGTGTACAACCTTTTATGTATCCCTGTGGGTGAAAGAATTGGCAAAAGGTTCTGTTGCACACGGAATGATTCGCGTCCGCTGGAGAGGCATTTGTTACCCTACAGTCGCCTCCCTACATCTGTGTGATGGAGAGCGGAGGCAGTGTCATTCATTCACCAATGATGACTTCATTCAAGGGCAACTTATCACCCACTCACAAAGAAAGTGAGGCATGTCAGACTGTGTCTTGGGACCAATCACTGCTTTCCAAAACACGTCTGCACATTTATGGTTTCAGTATTTTTTAATGGAACCAATCAAAACTGTCCTGTAATGTTCTTCTTTTCTTTCAAGATAACAAAGATGACTATATTGTATTATGTTTATGTCTATTTGAAAGTTTTGCTGTGCTACTGTTCAGCATAACAATAAATCCCACTTAATTCTAATAATATAATCAAAGTGCAATATATTGAGATAGGTTACTGTGCAAGTACTTGGAAAAATATAAAGCATAACTGCTGTCAGATTAGTATAATTAGCAGATACAATTTCTCCAGTGAATTGTGATCAATTCTACCTGTTCATTTGGTCAAACTAGTACCAGATTAACTGATTACTGCCTGGTCATATATATTTATGGCCACTGAGAAATTACATTCTTGAACAGACAGATATTCCCAATTTACAAAATGTACATTTAGAATATCAACAAAATGGTTAAAATACGTTTTGATATGCGTGCTGTTGATCTCCATTGGTGTATAAAGCCATATGAGCATTATCATACTACCTCTTTATTTATATTATATATAAATATATATATATATATATATATATTTTTTTTTTCCTTCCCCCAGATATGAAAAATAACACTGTTTTTCACTGGTCTTTTCTAGGTTATGTTGAGCTGGATTACATTTTGACTACTTGCTACGTCGTCACTGAGAGCAAACCCACCCAACGGAACACTGAGGCTGCTTCAGAAACAAGAGAGAGAAATGACCAAGTCAAGGACAACCCCTTTGGACGTACTTAACCTTTGGAACAAGAGTTTTTACCAGCCTGGTTAGCTCCAGGTCTTTTTCTCCTGCACACACACGTGCACACACACACACACACACACACACACACGCACGCCCAAGCGCACGCACACACACACACAAACACATACGTACTGTACACCTCTTCCCATATACAACCCTGCTTGAATGACAGCTACCTTTTCTGGACCACAAAGACTTTCGATAAACCTCGAAGAAAAAAAAAAGAAAAAAAAACTGATAAAAGAATACAATTTTAAAAAATCCTGAAAATGACCAACCCCCACTGAACTATTAAAGGAAATATGGATGTCAAAAATCCAACAAGAACAAAACAAGCTTTTAAAAGTAAAAAAAAAAAAAAGAAATGAAAAAAAAAACTGAAAAAGGATTGCCATAGGAGATATTTCTGTAAGGTGGTTTGAATATGGAGCAATTACTTTTTGAAGACCAATTTTCCAGACTTGAAAAAGGGACGGACATATTCTCAGAGAGAGAGAGAACGTAGGGAGTGTGATATTTTCAGAACACAAATTGGCTTCGATTTTGGGATGGCCATCTTTAGCTCGGAGTGCCTGTCCGTTTCCAGGGGATACCGTTGCCAAGGACAGCCATAGTAACGGTCTCCAGGGAGTCTTACCTGTCATTCCTTAGTTGTTTTAGGGACCAAAAGACCAAACATTTTTATTGCTGAGGACTTGTAGCTCTAAAATACTCGGACCACTGTATCTCCTTTAATCAGTTTTGGCTGGTTAGGAGTTGCATTTAAAAGATGTGTACATTTCAAATATATACAGTGTATGTATATATACATATATATTGCTGATATGCTTTTTGAATACAGGCAAAACTATTTCAGATGACCAAACGGGGTCGCTCACTTCGCTAGTTTACAATTATTTGAAATGTTTTATTTTGTTCTCTTCTCATTTCGTCCCGAGGGGATGTTGAGTGCATGAGAGGGGCTGTTCTGTATTACAGCCTTAACCTTTTATAACTTGACATCCTAACCTCGTAGTTAGAACATTAGAAACGTTTGAGATATATGAACTTGTTTATATTTGCAGTACATATATGTATAACAAGCATTCAAGCAAATGTATTCATATATACAGTATATATGGATAAATAGATATTAATCACAAACAAATATATGTATTTATATGCACATATTTTATATGTGTGTCTGTATATAGAACGGCTACTGACTATGTGACAAGCTGTAATTTTTTTGTAGATTTTAGCTGGAGTTTGAAACATTGCTCTGCTTGGGATGAATCGCAAATCTGGCAGCTCCCAAAATGGCAGGCATTCCTATTTCTGATTACCTATATGCTGACACACATTATAATGTGAAAAGATATATGTGTGAATGTACACATATGGTGTAAATACTATCTGAAAATGCAAAAAGCCACATCTCAGTAGCAGGCTTTAAGAGAATCAGGCTAAATGATTTTTAGAGGAAAAGGATAATTATCTTTGACTCTATTCCAAACATATCTTGGGAGCTTCACGCACGCACGCACGCACGCACGCAGGCACGCACGAATGCACACACACGCTCACACATACCGACACACACAAGCTACTCTTTAAAACTTGAACCAAAACGAACAAGTCTCATGACCCTTGCTGTCCTTTGCATTCAGTAAAGTGCATGTTGCCTTGTCACCTGCAGAATCTGCCAATAAGCACTGTGCTCCCAAAAAAATGTAAACAATACACAACACAAAATATAAACTGCGAGCAGCCAACAAGCTATTATGATGTCAAAACTACAGCCAAATCCATATAATTTCTCAGCCATTTATGAAGCTTCAGTGCATGTCCAATTCTGACTATGGTTGCTCCATAAATGTCTTCAAAATGCATCTAGAATAAATGTCAATTTATTTGATTACATTACAATTACGGATGGGCATTAGGGACCTTATTCGTGCAGGTTCTTTTGAAACCGGCATGTAGGAAATATTTGCGTTTCCCTAGGATTGGTCAAAATGCGTGGAACACTGCAGCTATCATGCTATCAGCGTCATGGCCTGACAGTGCAAAGGCTTGACCAATGAGTGTTATGCAGGACACCTGTGTGCCACCAGATTTGAGCACAACATGGTTCAGAGCAGCAGTTGATGTGCCGTGGTTTCAATGATTAAAGGATGTGATTAACATTTGAAAACATTAGGGATTAATGGTTTTATAACGGTGGTTTAATATTGATGAATATCGCTATAATACGAGAGTTGGGTTTTGCCTTGCACACAATGATGGACGTTATAATGTTTTTTACTAGCTTCAGTTAATATATGGATCTTTACTGGTAATACTTAACTTGAAGCATAACCTTTAGAATGTGTGATATTGCTTTATATTCCCATAAAACACAATATAAACATAGACCATTGTCAAACATAATGAAGCAATAAATGTGGAAAACCCCATTTACCTACTGTATCATACCTGCTATCATATTGGCTGGTGTCATATTGATTTAGCATATACTCTCCCATAAAATAAAAATGTCATAAACAAATACTATACACTTCCTAGTAAAAGGTCAACAGGCCATTATTGGACCTTCATTCAATACAGACCGAAATCAGTTGGCGGTTACATTATGAATATAGTCAATATGACACTTTGGAAGGCAATGCTTCTTGAAGGGTATTTACTTTCCTTATTAACGGCTTTTTGTCCCATTCTAGTTTATGTATCTAACCTATTTCAGCTGATTTAGCTGTCAAATTCAACAAGGCTAAAACGTGTAATTACACATTGCAGGACGCAGCATAGTCAAATTAGAGCATACTTCATAATTCATAGTAATTATTATTTATTTAGTTGTCTTTGACCCCATAGTGTCCCCACACTCATTTGTGAATGCTAAGCCAAGCAGCTATGACATTAAGATGTTTTGATTCTGATTGCTGCCATGGTCTTCTAAGGACAATAGGGAACCATCGTAAAAATGGATCTTCTGTTTTCTGTGGAGAAAAACCAAGCGACATTCAGAATCACACAGCAAATAATACACATTTACAAACAATATAGCACAGGAACATAGTAGCTATGTTACAGTATACTGTACACTACTATGTAATGGAGAACATTTTTTATTTGTCTAGTCAGTGATGGCCTGTTTAGAAATATATGAAGAGATATAATTGTTTATCCAATTTAATCATTTTAGTGGGCTTTAATTAACACCTCCTCCCACAAGTCCATGCAGGGATAGAGACACGGGGGCACATCGGACAGGCGAGCATTTAGGTTTCATTAAATCGACTATAAAGGAGAAATACGCTGACAGAGAAGAGCAAATATGCACACTGGATATTCACACCGTCATATGTTCATGCCAAAATCTTTGCTACTTAATTAACTTGTATATATACCGCCAATGAAACAAAACTTTGATTCTCCATAGCTGTGGTGGATACATTATTATTATTACTAACAAACGTTCTTATTTTGTTTGTTTACCACACTGTACATCTCCATTTTGACTGCCCCCACTGATCTGAGATCTGTTCAGAGAGTGCTACACTGAGAATGCCCAGTATCTCATATCCATGCAATCCAATTTACAGCTGCAACTGTTTACATACAGCAAATGAAGACGAAAATACAAAGGTTCAAAAACATAGAAAAACAGAGCAGACGTTTGACTATAAATATATATAAATATATACATAAACCAATGAATATACTGTAAATGTTTTTGTTTTTTTCTGTTGCTCTGTTTTTCCTCCTGTACATAGGTTTGCATATTTTATAGTACTTTTACTTCTATCTACAAGGACTGGATAAAATGATACTTTAAATACTTACAAAAAATATATGAATGAAGACATGATAATACCAGGTTAAAAAAAAAAAACAACAAAAAAAACAACCACACAAAAAAAAAACTTTGTAGGATAGGGAACTGCAGTTGGACCTGACCAAGGCTTTTATCCAGGATATAGTCAGGGAGAGCACTGACCTCTGTTAGCATAGACACACATTGACCTTTTTATAGAAATACCTAGATGATCAATCATTTGTTTATTTCATTAAGTATTTATTTATGCCTCATGTCTGAAATGATATGCATGCTTTCATGGCATTATTTTTCTATGAGTTGGTACGTGACCAAATAGTTTTTATATACGGTATGACATGCGATGGCCAGCATAGTGGTCTCTATATGATCATTTCTCCTGCCTTCTGCCCTTATTTTACCATGGAGAATAACGCTCCAACTGACCAAGTGATGTCAAAGACAGATTTTATTGCTATTTATTTATTTATTTATGCTTTATATATTTGTGCCGACTGATTCAAGATCAGAGCTCTGTTATTGTCACTGCATTAACTGCTTTTACCTATGTTTCTATTACCATATGCCATGTCATTATTTGTTACCTTGCTTCGGCCGAGAAGTGTTTGCAGAAGAGACATTGATGTACGCCAACTGATAATTTGAAGAAGAGTCCTATGTATGTGCCATTTTTTTAAAGTCTGACGGTGACCTGGAAGTAGAAGCCAGTTTAACACAATTCATGCCGATTATTCTGATATGCATTATCAGTGCCTCAAGGTCATTTTATCGTGACAGTGATATTTAATTAACTAATGGCTGATTAATTGGTTAATTAATGTTAAACTGCTTGCATAAAAACCCTATTTATGAAGATAACTTTCACCTTCCTTCAACAGAGCTCTGATCTTGTCGAACTGTTGTATTAAGAGCTTAAATTCACTGAAAACTGCACTATTTCATCGAGCATTGTGTTGCCATCTTCTCTTCAACGCTATTATTAATGGTTTTATTCTGACAAGTCAATAGTGTTAGTATTACATTTAACTTCAACTGGTTTCAAAAGTATTATGGAGATCTATTCCCAATTTCAGCACACATGGGGGACTGGAATGTTGCATATAAAGCTTTGCCAAGTATCCTGATGGACTGAGCTTGATTGGGCAGCGCGCTTTAGTTTCCCGCCCCATCTCTCCAGACTGCACCATTCTCTAGTCCCCTGGACATTTTTTGTAATTTTAAATGAATGATGCGTCTCAGCTTAGCCCATTAATAAAGCACAGTCTAGAATAAAAAGAGAATGCGTCACGAGTGATATTTTGTTACTGAGAACCAATGCAGAATGTTAGACTGATCTTTCATATGCGGTGGTGGCATAACTTAGATGTAGCAGCACTCTAGTTATAGGCTATACCCGGCCACTCCACAGTCAGAGAATAATTTAGCTAGCACACCAGAAAGGAGGATTCATTAAATTGCAGCCCAACTGAATAAGTTACAAATAGGAAATAAAGTCACTTAAAAATAAATAAGCCTTTATTTTAATTAAAAACACCACAATTAAGATTACCATGATTGATTTGATTAGGAACAGCAGTGGAAATGTAAGAACCATAAGACAATGTGTTAAAGACTAAAAAGAAACTAGGCAATTTTTTAGTGTCAAAATATTTACTTTTTTGTTTTTGCTGCTGCAGAATGACTGCGTCTGCACTTGACGTACACATTTTAGCAAATGAAGAAAATCTCTTCCAGAATCCGACTCTCCTCCACGTCCTGGTGGGGACCCTGAGGGTAGGGCCCCCCAGGGGAGAGCAGGGCTCTGTGGTCAAGTTGGGGGTATCGTCTGGTCTTCCGAGCACTGCCTCCCGTCGCGGACACAGAGATGGGGCTGAAGGCTTCCAGCAACTCCATCAGGGAAGAGTCCAGCCTGTACCAGAGGAAGTCAAAAGGTTTGCTTGTGTTAGAAATAAAAATGGACATGTGTGACTCCATTAAGAACTTCACAAGTGACCTCTGCCAAAGCAAAAATAAATAAATAATAATAATAAAACAAAAATTATATTTAAAGATCCCGTAAAAGATTTTTTTTTTTTTTTTTTGCTGTACACAAAAAAAGGCCAATCCCATAACGAAATCACACAGAAAGACAAATTGAGAGCCCAGGAAGCGACTGCAGACACACACCAGGCTAAAGAATGGTACATCTTACTTGCTGTTCACCTTTCACCTGCAGACACTATTAAAGCAAATCCCTCTACGAGTAATGTGTTAACAAAATGTTGCCTACTGAACCTCAACAAGCAGCACTAACAAGTCAAGACCAGCGGGGCGGCCCAGCAGAATAGCAGCACAGCTTCGTACAGGTGTGAACGGAAGGCGAGGTGGGGAGACCAGCGCCTTCTCCGCTGGTGTAGAAATGCACGGAGAAATAAATAAAAACCAAAATGGGGGAGATTAAAGCTAATAGAGATGCAATCCCTCCGTCTGGCTGGCTTGATAAATTATTCAGTGTATACACAGTCTGAGGAGCATTCCAGATACAAAACATGAATTCTTTAACGCACGCTCCACTGATCTTCCCAACATAATTCTCTGCTCGTTTTTAAAGCAGCGTCGGTTTGCATCCTCGCGCGCCTCTTCCAGGTGAGGCCGACTGTTGGCATGGCACCTGTTGACGTGCGCACGGGTGGTCGGAGCAATGCATGCTGGGATATAGCAGAGGTCCACCAACGGGTTGCTATATACATAGTATGCTTTCACAGTGCAAGCCTGTGGCAGCACATGTCAAACGTGGACCGGCTTTTAGACGCTAATCGGTATGTTTCCGTAGTCAAGTGTTCCAACGGGAGCTTGGGGGGGGGGGGGTTTAGTGATAGCTGCCGCAGAGGGAGGCAGAGATTGGAGCTCAAGTATGTGTGTGTTTTCCACATTTAGTCCCATCCTGCCTGTCAATAGCAGTTAATGTGTGTGTAGGGGACGAAGGCGTGTGCACGTGTAGGGAGGCCGAGCGGCAGTGCAGTTTTGCGAAGAGAATGGAAGGCAGGGAGGATATGTGATGTGGGGGAGGGACTTTGGCTGGGCTCCCTCACTCGAAATGTGAGAATTTGCATTTTTATTTGTTGATTTATTTAACGGACAGGGCTCTCAAACAGCCATCCATCAACGGAAGACACGGTGGTAATGAATAATGCATCACTTACCGGCGGTCACAATCTATAACAAGGGGAGTGTGTGTCTGTGTGTGGGGAGGAGGAGGCTGGAGGAGGTGGGTTCCGTTTTGGCAGGGGAGAAGGGAGGGGAGGGGGGGGGCGGCAGGGAGGTAAAGTATCACAGAGATTGCACAACAGAGCGAGAGAATGCTAATAGGTTTTTTGGAAGGCTATATAACACAACAAAGAGCTTCATTTGTCATCTCAGGTTTATGCGGGGTAGTTATGAATTGCTACCCAGTATTAATATCACTCGAGGGAGTCCTGGTAAATCGGGTTTCACTACTTCAAAAGAAACTCAAGTGGACATACACAAGACACTTGCTTAGTAATCTTGACTCCCTTTGCATCTGTGATGGGAAAGTAACTCCAACTTTAATAAAACAAACACCCTGAATTTACCAAGTGTCACTAAATATTGTTAAACACAACTAACTGAATTCTATTAAAAGAGGTAAGTTTGTCAAGTCAGGTAAACTCCTGCACCGTAGGTACTGTGCGCACACTTGTTAACCCAGGCAGTAACACCTGAATGAGTTGGATAGGTATTTTCAGGATTTGAGATATAGAACGTCACATCACAATAATGAGGTAGAAATGTATTCTGATGATATGCGAGACGCCCTAGAACACAGCAATGGATGATAAAGACCATCCTAAGTCAGGCGCGGGACGGAGCAGCAGTAAAGTGCACTTTCTTCAAAAATGAGCTGAATGAAAAGAAAATGAAATATTAGTGCTTCAATGAGCACATATGGGTTGATACATGTTGCTGCTTCGCACTCAGAATACCAGGCTAAATATTGCAGCTCTTCATCCCGCCCGCCCTACACTAGGCTGAAGGCTATTCTCCATGACTACCGCTGGTGATTAGGCTCCTCTCTTTCATTAAAAGGCGGGGTTAGTCATTATGGAGAACGCTTGCTAACAATATATCATCTGCAGCGCTGCTCCACACATCGAAACGCATTCTGAAGCAAAGCGTAGCGGCTTTGTTGATGTTCCTATTTACGGCACCAGGGCTGTGTAGAAGTATCAGATTATTTTTTCAACACCCACAGAGAATGAATTTGACTAAATGAGTATTAGCTTACAAATAGCTTGCAATAACTAACTTTAAACTTTAAAGAAATAGAGGAGCCCTGTCTTATGGCTGACTCTTACTCTTTCATTTGCAGTCCAAACAGTTGACCGACTGACTGACTGACTGACTGACTGACTGACTGACCTTGTTAAAAAGCACACGTGTGGTAAATGCGTGCCATTCTACACAGTAGGTGGCGGTAACGTACCAATAACATGAAACTCCAGAGAAGAAGACAGCAACATTTCAGACAGCTGATCGATTGAGTAGCTGCAATACAGGAGGCTGCATTTTCAGGATTCTGGATTTACAGGCTCCAATCCATAGACAAACTTTTCTATGCCCCAGTGTGTTAGTGTTCTGTGCCTATGGAAATAGATGGACTGCTACTGTGTGAGTAATATGAATAGATTTTGGTGGCCATTAGACTTTTGGTCGCTTACCGAGTCCCCGACTCTTTTTTTCTTCCCTATACGGTTATCGTCCTAACACTCGTAAACAGTCTGGAGTTGAGTCAGATTTACCGTTCGGGTTTGAGTGAGGGCCAGCTAGCGAGGACGAGCTAGCGCAGATGCGTCTTGGCCGAAGTCCACACTGCCTGCCCTGAAATGTGATGTTCCGGATCGTTAAGCGATCCCTACAGTTCCAATTTGAGTTTGGCCTTCTTTGTTTTTCATGTTCGCGGGTAGCGCTTTTTTGGACATGTTTTTACATATAAAAGTACAGTTGAAATAAAAAACAATGTTGCCCTCCCCTTTCCTAATCAATAACACAACCTATGTGGGGTTGTTTAGTTTAACACCCAAGACATAACCCAGCAACTTTTATGAAGGGTAGCTGCCAGTCATTTGTACACTTTGTTTTCCCAAAAAAAGCGCAGTGGACGCTAAAACGATTACAACTTGACATCAGGCTGCTCGGTCCGGCTAAACTGGGCTTTCCTAGTTTTTCTTGTTAAACTATAATGTGTACACACAGCGTTCCAAGTTATTATGCAAATTGGAATTAGGTGTTCAAAAACATTAAATATTTGGATGGGATGTGTCTCCGGGCTCTTTGGATCACTGAAATCAATCTCAGACACCTGTGATAATTAGTTTGCCAGGTGAGCCCAATTAAAGGAAAACTACTTAAGAAGGAGACAGGCCACAGGTTTCAAGCAATATAGGAAAGAAAAAGGATCTCTCTGCTGTGGAAAAGCGTCAAATAGTGTATGAAAACATTAGATATTTCACAAAAAAATTTGACGTGATCATAGTCCTGTAAATATTTTTGTGGCTGATTCAGAGCACAGACTGGTTTGTGCAGATAAAGGAATAATGAGAAAGGATACTGCCAGGTTAAATGGATGTAAGAATAGTGAAGGTGTTATCAAATAAGGGGTCATATCTTTACATGTAACTTGCCATGTTAAGATGTGTTTGATTGAAATAGCTTTTGATTTCAGTAAATATGACCTCCTATTGCTGCAAGATCAACAAATGATCATTTTCAGTTCTTTACTAACTATAAAATATTGTGCATTTTGAGTTTTTTTGAGTTTTCATTGGGTGGTTTGTTCAATGAAATTTGACTTATACCTTAACGGTTGATGACTTGAAAATCATACTGACTGTCATTTGCATCGACTATTTAGTCAAATAATTGCATAATAATTTCTATATCCCGCCTGTCAATTTCTCAGCCAAACAATAGCGTGCAAGCAAAAAAGAGGTGGGTGGTGGGGGGGAGGGTTATGTAATTATCTCATTACTAATTGGCACAGGATTGTCACGTGTTAACCCTCAAACTCAGGGTGATAGTATATATCCTTACTTCAACTCTCGTTCGCATTTCCAAAACTGCAACAGCAGCAATAGAAAACAGTAATATGGAGCAAGTAGATAATTACATTTTTTGAAATGTCCTAGCCCTTTAAAAGTCTCAGAAAATAACAGCCCGTCAAAATCACATGGTTCCATACCCTCAACAATGCTGTTAAAGTATCAAGATTAGCCATATGAATAATGCAAGGAGCGATTCCCATGTGGCGCAGTACAATTAAATATTTATTGCGCCGACATTAGCTAGAGTTGCTTGGCGCTTGTTAACTTGAAAAGAACACTTTTGCTGCGCTTGGCTTGGGCTTGCATTAGAGCGCAGGTGAAGGCCCATGACTTGTCCATCTGCCTTCACCACAAGAAGAAAAAAAAAAGCCAGTTTCCGTCCACTCCTCATTAAAATACACAATCTGACAAGTCCTTCCTGGAGAAGCGGAAAACTTGACTTAAAGCAGACTCTTAACAGGCTTTCAATCTATATAGTGTAGCTTATCCATAAAGAGCTATTTTTATTGCCTTGAGTTATAGTTTAAGTTGTAATTAGGCAATATCGGATTTGTACGTTTTGTGGGGGAAAATAAACATCTGATCCAAATGAGTAACCAGCATTACAGCAGAATCCCAACAACAAACACATTGCTGTAAATCTATGATGCAGGACAGTAACAAAAAGGCATCGAAGCAACAGACTTCCTCACTACTGCTAGTAAACAACTGCTGTGTGCAGCCAAGAGCCCGATGGTTTTATTAGGCTTGGAGGTATAAATGGATTGTAGTAGCATCTGATACTCCGGGTCCCTCACTGGAATTAATAGCCATCTGCCCGGGCTCACAGTTCAACTTGGATGGCGTGCTGCTTTGTTTAAGACTTACTCACTTCGAGCTGTAAGCTGCGAGCTGCCGTGGAGAACTACCATTCAGTACGAGGAGAGGGCGCTCTCAGTCAGTCCAAAGCAGGTGAAAAGAATTTGACTTGAACGTATATGAAGCGGAGGGGGGGGAATCTGTTTCCTTCAGAGGAGAAATAAGATGTTTACGTCCAAATAGCTTACCGATACGGTGACATGATGTTGCACACGTGCCCACACAACTGAGCCTCCGCGTGGACTTGCAGGTAAAGATGCCGCTGCCACGTTAATTACTTCCCCAACAAGGGGGAGGAGGGGGCTTTTCTTAGAGAGTTTGGAGCTAGCGCTGAGTGATTCATTCCTGTCCTCGATGCCCCCTCTTCGCTGGCTTTCTTTCACACCTTCTCCAGCTCCATCCATCTCACCCTCTCTTTCCCCTCACCGACTTACACTTTCACCCTCTCCGGCTGTCAAACACTCCTACCATCCTTCTCTGCCTCTTTCTCTCTCTCTCTCTCTCTCTCTATCTTGCGCGAGCGTCTCTCTGTCTCATTACTGTGGCAGCGAGGGCAGTGTGCATTCAGAAGTCTGTTCAATTACACCTGCTGCTGTGTCCCTGCTAGGCCCACTAATGGAACACAGCGTGGCTCCTGACAGGCTGGCCACAGCGCTAGCTAGCCCAGGAAGAAAAGGGAAAGAAAAAAAAAAAAAACGCTTCATTTAGCCACTCACAGTTCAGAAAGTTAGCTAGATCGGGGGAAGGCCTCAATTAGCCTCCGAGTCGGCAGCACCGGTAAGTCAGGAGAAAAAGTTTCAAATGTTCAGTTCTTAATGTCGTTTGTACTTTTTAAGTGTCGCTTGTGGGCAAAGTTTATTTGGAACCCTAGGAGGAATAGCTGTTGCTATACAGTTGGCATGCCATAACGTTGGCTCTAATCATTTTGCTTTCCCAGTACCGCGGTTTACATTTCCACATCTATTGACCTTTCCATACTCCAATGGAACATTGAGGACAAGCTGATAACATCCATTACGTATCACATTTCAGCAGTACGGTTTGTGCTTCTAAGTTGGCTTCAAGCCCAAAGCAGGAGACCTCAGAATAGTGGAACCTGCATTGGTGAAATGCTTTGTGTATGGTGGTGGTACTGTGAACACTGTAAACATTACCTGGCCTTAGGGGAGCTGGGCATCGCAGGCACTGGGGTATGCCTAGTGTGGCTGGCTTTGGCCATTACAGGTGAGGTAGCCATATCTTTTCTGGAACGCTCCATGGTCTCTGTTGGACAATGCAGGGGTTATGTATGTATGTGTGCGTGCGTGTATGTGTGTATGTATGTATGTATGTATGTATATAT
>JAODLL010000020.1:2151758-2165033 GCA_026546735.1 Forbesichthys agassizii | reverse complement strand
TGTGTGTATATATATATATATATATGTGTGTATATATATATATATATATATATGTATGTGTGTATATATATATATAGTGAAGTATGTTGATATTAGCAAGTATTGTGTTCGGTTGGCTGTTTATATTCTTACTTGCTTACACTGTCAAGTCTTTTAGGACCTCTGACTAATATGAACTTAACTATAGTTTACAAAAACTATTATGTTACGTAGAAAAATAAAGTGGGAAATACAATGTATTATATTGGTGAGTTTAATAAGTAGAGTAAAATATCTAAACTTAAAATGAGAATCATACAACGATGTCGCACACCCTCCGGGACAGAAGATGGCAGCAATGTGCCGGAATTGCTAATAAGATATCAGCAGAATAAGAAGACGAAAGCAGCGCCTTGTGCAGCTCTACTGGTTATTCCTTTCTATTCAGGAGAAGCTGTGGTGAGGACACGCTTTGCGTGTCGCAGCAGAGATTTGCAGTTATGGTAAGAAACATGTCTGTGTTTGGTACATTTTGCATGTGTTTGCTGACATATGCTGTTCATTGGTTACCAGTGTATTACGTAATACAGATATAGACAGCAATATATGACATTATAGGCTAGATTACGTTGAGGCCTACTCTGCACGAGTGTGGTTAGCCACTCGTGTGGCTAACTCTAGAATAAACTAGCAGGCAAAATAGCTGGAACATGTACTAATGTGTGCCATTAGATAAAACCCCAAATGCAATATGGTTTTATACAACTACTATTTAGACGGCCTCTCAACGCGATCGTTCACTTTGCACCTAGTTAACGGTAACGAGCACAGGCCCACTTCCAACACGTGGTAGCATCCATATCATGGGTGGGGTGAAGTAAGTGAACTGGTAAGATGCATGGATGAATGTTTTCTGAAACACTACGTCTAGTTCTGCAACTATTAAAGTCTGGATTTCACTCTGGATTTAAAACTATTCTATATTTATGGGTAAATTTATTACGTAAGCTAGACGTGTCAGTGATGTCACCACGTGGGTGCATGGCTACCTACACGTAGCCAAAATATGAAAACTCACCAAATATAAAAAATATATATATTTTATGTCACACATTAATATACACTATTATGTTGTAAATTAAGGAGTAACGTGAACTAACGCATTACTAAACATACTGCCCATAAGTTCGTTTTTAGCGGTGGTTCCTAACATTTGTCTTTTTGACAGGTGCTGTTACACGTTTTGTTCGAGCACGCTGCAGGCTATGCCCTCTTTACCGTCAAAGAAGTGGAAGAGATCGGTATGCTGCTTCCCCAGGTGAGCCGCAGTCTCCACTCTGGCCTGCTGGAGCGTCAACGCAATACGTCTTTTTGTGTGCTTTCGTTTAACTTTGTCTGCTTATTCTTTAGGTCGAAGCGAGCGTTCTCAGTATCGCAAAGTTCAACGGGATGGTGGGACTAGCGGCCTTTTTTCCTTTCAAGTCTGCACAGGGTGCTCTTGAAAACATAAATGCTATTTCTGAAGGTACATTTATTTTCCCCCCTTAATCCTCCATCAGAACTTGATTCAGATGTAATGATGTTTCTATAATCTGTCAATCCACTGAATGTCCGTGTTGACAACATATCCAATCCTGAACATCTGGGTCAAGCTAATTTGCCACGGCCACTACCTTCAATAAATGTAGTCTTTAATTGTAGTGGTTCTAAAATATATTGACTTTCAAAGCTTTGGAGTTGTTCTCCGGTGTGACTGGACATCTGTTCTTCTCTTAGGTGTGGTTCATGCTGACCTTAAGTTATTCCTGGAGACCAACCTCCCCAAGGTTGGCAAGAAGAAGGTTATGTTGGGCGTTTCTGATTCCAAGATAGGGGCCGCTTTGCAGGAGGAGCTGGGCTTGTCTATCCAGACTGGCGGTGTTGTGGTGGAGATAGTGAGAGGTGAGCAGCATATAATAGTTTTGTTTATATATTAGCAATGGGCTACGCTAACATAATAAATGATTGCATAGCTTGGACAATAGTGTGCCTGCGTATATGCTAATCACGTGTAGGCGGGCCCAACAGACTTTATAGTTCGGTATGGTTAATGTTGCAGATTAGTCTAGTTACAGCCCTGGCATGAGAGGATCTGCACCGACCACTTAAGTGAATTGTCTTTGCTGTAGAGTGTTTAAGAGCGAGAATCGGAGAATCCCCGCTCACGCGCAGTAGATATTTATTACATGGTTTAGAATGCTGCGTTGCCTCGTTTTGACCCCACCAACCCGCAGTATTTTATAGTGAGCTTATCTGAATCCGCGGGTTGTCAGTCTGCCCGCACATCACTAGTAGCATGACAAAATGTATTTTGTAAGGCCAGTCTAGTATCAGCAGGGGGGGACAGTAGATCCCTCTGCAGAGGGCTATAGTGGCGGGGTTCTGCACATATAGTGCAAGTTAACCGGGTGGGTAATCATACGAGCCATCGAAGAAGTTCAAACCCGGAAGAAACTCTATGGAGAAGGCCTCTAAATCCATCATATTTAGGGGCATGATATTTGAATGATTGTTGCCGCCGCCACATTTTATAAACACGTGAACGTTGTAATATGTATTTCTACGCTGGTTTTGACGAACTTAAAAATGATGCCCATTGTGTCTAGATGGCAATTTATACAGCAGGCTGGCTTGTTATGATGAAACTATGTAAGTCGCTGAATCACCTTGATGGTTTATACTGAAAATCTGAACAGCCGGTACAAATGAGCAGTTTCCTACCCGCACTGTACTCCAGCATGGCTAATGCTAGGCGCTGTCTCTCAGGTATTCGTCTACACTTCCACTCCCTGGTGAAGGGTCTCTCCGGCATGGCTGCCTCCAAGGCCCAGCTGGGTCTGGGACACAGCTACTCCAGAGCCAAGGTCAAGTTCAATGTCAACCGGGCAGACAACATGATCATCCAGTCCATTGCTCTACTGGACCAGCTGGACAAGGACATCAACACCTTCTCCATGAGAGTCCGGTAAGTAGCTGGTGCTGAACGCTGCTGTTTAATGGGCAGAGCTGCATGTTGTGGTTTACAGGATGGTGTTCTTGTAGAAGGTGTCTTTTAGTTGATTCTGCTTGTAATACCGGTGTGGCCTTTGTCTACAGCTCAAAGAGGGTGTGATTTAACTAAACCTCCTAATGCTTACCGCAGACAGTGCCTCCTAGAGTGCTGACTGTATAGAAAAGGGAGGGACATAAACCTCTACCCTGCATGTGGGCTCTACCTAGCTTTTTGGTAGTGCCACACTGTCTGGGTAGAAACAGGCCCGCCATTATTCTCATCTAAAAACTTAAGACAACTGCGCATTTGTTAAAATGTAATGGTGTAAATATTTGACAATACATGGATTATAACTATACATTTTATTTCTAACTGCTGCAGTGGCCTGAATATTTTGCTTAGCTGTATGTTGCCCACCATGCCTGGATATGATATGTCCTTGATTATGCCTTGACTTGTGTAATGCCTTCACAGTGAGTGGTACGGCTACCACTTCCCAGAGCTGGTGAGGGTTGTGCCAGACAACGCCACATACTGCCGCCTGGCCCAGCTGATCGGCAACAGGAAGGAGCTGTCGGAGGGCAGCCTGGAGAGCTTGGAGGAGGTTGTTATGGATAGTGCCAAGGCTCAAGCAATCCTGGACGCGTCCCGGTCCTCCATGGGTCAGTACGCGCACGTTCGTGTGCTGGTCAGACTCTTGGCCGGGTGGTACTTACTCCTGGTCCCGGTGAGCCACTTCCGTGTTTTAGATGTCTCCCTGCTCCAACACACATCTGATTCACATGCTTCAGTCTCAGCAGAAGCCTGATGACGACCACATTCATTTGAATGTGGTGTATTGGAGCAGGGAGACAGCTATGGCCTGGCAGTGGTGCTCTCCAGGCGTGAGTACGACTGGGTTCGGCCCACGCGGTGCCCCTTTTATGCCCACCTTGGACTTAATTGATGTCCCTGGTGCCTAACACAGGGGGGCAGAGCATCTCTCTCATAAACCTGTAGTGATGGTGCCAGTCCACACTGCGGATCCTGTCGGGAGAAACAAGCCGTGTCCTGTTGCCAGAAAGTGAGTTGCTACCTGCCTGGCAGGCATCCGGTTTAAACGTTGTTCCCATTGTGTGCCTCCAGGTATGGACATCTCGCCCATTGACCTGATTAACATAGAGCGCTTCTCGGTTCGCGTGGTGTCACTGGCCGCATATCGCCTGGAGCTCCAGGAGTACCTGCGCTCCAAGATGAGCCAGGTGGCCCCCAACCTGGCCACCTTAATCGGAGAAGTGGTGAGTGGAAGAGTAAAGCGCTGTGGTGGTGTGTTCTGGTTGGCGAGCCATGTGAGACCGATGATGTTAAACCTAAATCTGTCAATCCTCTGAATGCTTGTGCGGAGAATCTCCATCGGTGCTGATGGTCCTTACCTCTGGCTTTCTGAACACTGCTAGAAGTTGTGTGTGTGTGTGAAGGCCTGCCTGTTGAACGATTCGTTTTATCCTTGAAATCATCTAATTCAGGTGGGTGCTCGCCTGATCTCCCATGCTGGGAGCCTGACTAACCTGGCCAAGTACCCGGCCTCCACTGTGCAGATCCTGGGAGCAGAAAAAGCCCTGTTCAGGTATTTGGGCACCCCCCTCCCTGCTGGGGGTCATGTGGCTGCTGTGATGGCAGGGCCGGGACAAAGCAGGGTGACTGGAGTTGGCAGCTAGTAAAGCCTTCTCCGGAGTGATCCCTCCTGCCCATACATACCCCATAGTCTGAGCAGCCACGCTCAACGTTTTGAGGTAGACACTTTGTCTTTTATTATGGTGGACACTGTCTTTTTATAATGTACAATATATTTTCTAGGTAAAGTGAAGGGGGGTGGTGTAATTTAAGTTTAATAAAAATGTTTGGTTGCTCTGCAACAGAACCACTCGAGTGTAGCAGGTTAGACGACGTCTTCTGTTTGTAAGTGGAGGATTGTTCGCCCACAGGGCCCTGAAGACTCGTGGAAACACCCCCAAGTATGGCCTGATCTTCCACTCCACCTTCATCGGCCGTGCTGCCGCCAAGAACAAAGGCCGCATCTCCAGATACCTGGCAAACAAATGCTCAATCGCCTCTCGCATAGACTGTTTCTCTGGTGAGCAGAACCGTGTTGATGTCATTAAACATTTGTCTTATTTGCGATGATGCTTACATTTTTCGTCAACAGTATTCATCTCTTGAGATGATGTTGAAAAGCTAATGCCTGAGCAAAGTGAAATAAAGGGACAATCTCAATGTGTTGTCAGAGGTCATACCAGTTCTGATTTAACACAAGTCTCTATTGGTTAAAACTGTACGCTGTTACAATTGGCTGAGCTGGCTCTGACTAATGTTCCTACTTCAACAGAGGTACCGACCAGTGTGTTTGGGGATAAATTGCGGAACCAGGTAGAGGAGCGTCTGTCGTTCTATGAGACCGGGGAGGTGCCTCGCAAGAATGTAGATGTCATGAAAGAGGCTATGAAAGAGGTGAGTTTGATTCATCCCGCTGTTCGCCAACTCTATTTACTTCACAGCTTGTGTGTGTCTCTCTCTTAAATCGACATGATTTGGGCAGAAAACAAGGTGTTTGCAAGAACGATGTATGGCAGCTTGCTAATATAAAAGAACAGTCTCCATTTGTGCCTTAACACTCCTCAGGTTTATTCTCAATGAACTTGCTGCAAGTGATGATAATTCTTTCCCCGACTAACTGTGGGGGTGAAACTGATTTAATGAGCCTGATGCAGCAAAACTTCTCATTGCAGTGTTGAAGCTCTGTAGTTGCTGTGACCTAACGTCTTGTTTCTCCTCCACCCCTCAGGCTTCAGACGTCGCCACGGAGATAAAGCGCAAGATGGAGAAAAAGGAGAAGAAGCGTAAGAAGCGTGAGAAGAAGCTACAGGAGGAACTGGCGGAGCACGGCGACACAAATGGAGAGGCTGAGGTGATGATGAGTTTTGTGGATATTGTTCTGGCAGTGCATGTTAATGACTAGGGCGTTGACCTGCCCTGTGGTCCCGTCTCTCTACATGACATGCCAGATTAACCCCGACTCCGAACCATTGGCTGTTCCTATCCAGTGGACCTGGCCACTGAAGCGAGTCTGACACTGCCTGAGCAAATCTGTCATTTTGACCCGATGCAACGCCATCACTGTCCTCTTAACACTCATCTTATCTGGCTCTCAGGTGGAGAACGGTGACGCCGGGTCTAAGAAAAAGAAACCAAAGACGGAGGCCCCTGCTGTTGAGGATGTAGCAGGGGAGACTCCTGCGAAGAAGAGTAAGAAACGGAAGTCTGGGACCGTGGAGCCCGAGGCAGCTGAGGCCACAGAGGCGCCGGTGTCTGACAAGAAGAAAAAGAAGAAAAAAGACAATCCTGTATAGGAAATCCAGAATTAATGTTTATGTACAGCCCCCCCCCAATGTTTTCTGGAGTAAGAACTGTCAGTAACTAAAAAACTGAATTTGTTAAATGTTCCAGAAAAGTGCCTTGAAGGTTTATTTTTTTTATATATAACCAGTGTAAATAAATTCCGTTGTACTATACTGTATAATCTTTTGTAAAGTAACACCCGTGTCCAGTTATTGCTTTAATGTCGATTCATCTTTTACTTAAGAGGATTTAGTTTACATTTAGCTTGACATTAAGTTTCCCTAAATGTAGTTGGGACAAAATAAAACTACCTTTTCATTAATCGCCTGCATGTGAGAGCAGATTCTTGGTGTAATTAATTGGCTACAAAAGGATTCTCTTACAGGATCATAAGTAAATACATTTAAATGCAAGTAAAGCCAGGCTCTGAGACCTGGTTATGATTCAAAAACCGGATGTGGATGTATACTTGTAAAGAAACTTTGGTTTAGTCATATTTGTTAGTAAACTCATGCTACACTGGAAAGACATCTCTCCACTCACAACGCTATGCCTAGCCTAACATGCCAGATCGCTGCAGGCACTTTCAAAAATAATTTGCAGCTGATGCGCAGAACCAGCCGTCTCAAAGCCACTCGTGCAGCAGACAACGTTCGTTGAACATTTGCCACTTGTGCAGCAGACAACGTTCGTTGAACATTTGCCACTTGTGCAGCAGACAACGTTCGTTGAACATTTGCCACTTGTGCAGTAGACCACGTTCGTTGAACATCTGCTCTTCTAAATTAAACTGCATCATCACACACACGTTGAAGTGGTTATATTTTAGAACTATATACTTGTCAGACATCCAGCAGCGAGTTAAGTGCTCAGTGAATGCGCCCTGGTTTATAGCTCCCGCCTCCAGGATAAGGATAGATTTTTACCAGCAATCAGATCCAGGGCTTCTGCCTTGCCTGTCAATCACATGTACACAACTGTTGGGCAGGCTACCAGTTACAGATTTTGCATCGCTGTATCTGATCTGTAAAGCTCTTGAGTTTTCAAGTGGCCTGTCACAGCAAAACAGATGAAGTCAAAATGAATCTCAATCAGTGTTGTATTGGTTGGGCTATTTGCCTACAGTTACATTTTAACGTTTTCTAAATTTGAGGTTCTCTGGTTTGGGGTCTAGCAGTTTACACAAGTTTAGCGTTAAGCATTAAATGCTGGTGCTGAGAATTCTGTATTGCAGAGATTTGGGGGGAAGATTAAAGGCCACATTGGCACCATGCCAACTGATGAACAAATCCACACTGCAAACTGTTCAGAACTTTTAATTTGTTGGACAACAAGGATTAAACCAATGTTAAAATGACATCAAACCCAAGGCCTGGCTGGCAGACAGGTGACGGAAGGGCAACAGAGCCAAAATTAACTCAAGTCACCCTCATAAGAATTCACAGATGGGGAGACCAAAGTTACAAAACCTTTTCTTCTAAAATAAAGAAGGCCTTTGCCAATGCAATGATGTTTCACCTTTATATACACATCATTTCCAAGTTTCATGTATGCATACAAAAAGAAACATTATCCACGTCACATGATGTTTGTGTTCAAGTATATTCAACTTCATTAATTTTCCATGATTAGGCAATCTTTCCACAATTTTTTTGAAATAATGTCCTTCAAAATAAAAACAAATGCAGAAAACCACATTTCATGTCCTACCAATACATATATACTGTATAAATACATACATAAATATATTTTACATACAACAGCCATAAATTTGAAAAGGGGATATATAGAGCAAAAGGGGGTGGTGGTTGTGTGTGTGTAGTTTGGTGCTGTAAAATGTTTGTCACTTTGTCTGATCAGTCAGTCAGACAGGTGGTGTGTGTGTGTGTGTGTGTGTGTGTGTGTGCGTGTCTGTCTCCCTGCACACACCAGCCCAGACCGCCGTCTCAATTGGCCCAGTAAGGAGAGCTGCCGTAACTGGACTTGTTGACCTGGCTCTTCTGCTGCATGCTGCTGGACTGGCCACGCTGGTTAGGACCCCCCTGCACAAGGACAACACACACACACTGCTTCATCCAACGTCTTATCACAGCGGCAACCTCTAGTGCTGAGAAAATTAGCTAGTGGTGGATAAGTGCCAAAATCTGTGCAGTTCCCTCAAATGGCCACTTGAGGCTAGGTATTCTTCTCGTATATATTTCCTACTCTAAATGTTTCAGTCAATCTCTCAGTCAACGATAATCACGTCTCAATCACGTCGGCCTGAAGTTGAGACTTGTTTAACTCTGTACCCGCCCACTTTGCATCGCTTCAAGTCACTGAATCTTATTAGCATTCCCCATTGTCTCTCTCTCGCTACATCGCTGTTAGTCTCAGCCTCTTTTGTCCATCAGCACTACGTCAAAAAAAGCTCTGTGCTGAACGTCTGATGCATATACCCCTGTAAGTTCGACAGCGCTTTTTGAAATTTAGTAGATTTTTATTGGCTGTTAGCATTATCACTCATGAAGTCTGTATCTCTAATTCCGGTGCTACACTAGTGCAGTAGTCTGCTTCATTTACACATTTAATTTGTTTTAAGCATTAACAGTAGCCTACTTATCTAACAGAACAATACCTGAAAACAGCCAGTCATGTTGGCAAGTCTCTCAACAAATTCCTCTCTATAAATGTTACGTCAGACTTTGTCTATTTTGTTACGTAGTTTGTTGTTGTGCACGTCAATCAAAATACCTCTCCTGTCAAGTAGGCGGATCTTGACGCAGTTAGCCAGCGCTGTGTCCCAGACTTTATGCAAGGAAAGGACTACATCGCTGCTAGCCGCTTGCCGTGCGTCCAGGGTTTATCACTGCCTGCTACTAAAGGTTGTGTGAGCGTGCATGCGTGCGCTACCTGTCCGTCCTGAGCTAGGTGGTGGTGTAGCAGCTGTGAGTGTGGTTGCTGGTGAGGCAGAATGTGGAGGAAGGGGGCCGGGGCGTAGCCTCCTGGGGCCCCACCGGGGTTGAGAGGCCCTGGGCCCCCCAGCGCTGATGGCAGGCTGAAGGGAGGTGGGGTCCCTGCGTGGAAACCCTGCTTATCAAAGGACTGAGTGGGCGGAGGGGAGAAAACACACCAGACAAATCGGAGCACGTCAGTGTCACGCTGCCGATACACATAGATAGGACTGACTTAGTTCTAATGCTGCATTCACATGGAACACGGGGCAAATTCCTTCGGCCCGGAGAAACACGATTGACAATATGTTGCTAAAATGATTTGTTTGCTCCAATTACAAAAAATTAAACGTATTATTATTTTATGTAATTGTTTTAATATTGTATCTAGAGCATTCTAGTGTTGTCGCACCAAAGGTAATGGCTTCTCGTTGTCCAGATCGACAATACTTTGTCTGTGTCCGTGCGTGAGGGAGCTACGTTACACCCGGTTGTAAATGCCTTCACGGGGGACAGCAACACAGTTTTTGTACAGCATGCCAAATGCATTGCCTACCATTTCTTTTGTGCCGGCCTCGACTTTGCCGCCCACCAACAGAACACTGTTCCATGCGAACGCAGCATTAAACTGTGAAGTTGAATAAACCGTAAAGGGCCACATGAATGCAAGGAAGCAGAGGCTCACCTGGGTCTTATTGTAAACACTCCCACTGATGTCTGGCACACCGGAGTTACTGGACGTCACGGAGACGCCTGAGACAAAGAAGGCGACTG
Source organism: Forbesichthys agassizii (assembly GCA_026546735.1). Taxonomy (NCBI): domain Eukaryota; kingdom Metazoa; phylum Chordata; class Actinopteri; order Percopsiformes; family Amblyopsidae; genus Forbesichthys; species Forbesichthys agassizii. The sequence continues at coordinate 2,154,941 of JAODLL010000020.1, read as the reverse complement.
CATTAGAACATCAGTTCTAATTCAAAAGGACAACAAAACAAATACAGGTGGGCGTGGGGGTTTCCTGGTACCTTTTCCAGGGCCAGTAGCAGCAGATTTGGCCTGTGCCTGTGAAGAATTGTTGTAGCCTTTGCTGTAATCCACCCCTGTTGGTCCCGCTGTCAGCTCCTCATACCCTGGAGGGAAGAAGACAAATACGCACACGTTTTACTGCACATAAACGGCTACATTGCACTCCATGACAGTGTTCAGCCACCTGCTGGTAGTCAGGAGTAGTGGCAGAGAGCTGAGTCAGTAGCTGTGTTCTTATGTTGTTCGATGGTTAACGGGGATGCTTTTTTTTGCCATTCCAAATTAAATCCGACTGGAGACTTCGAGTTACATGCTTATATGTGATGTAAATGTAAACGTGCTTTTATCGTCACATACGCCTGCACATGTTGCGAAATCCTTCTGATCTAATATGGTTTAGTGTTTACATGTGCCGCCGCAATTGATTGTAATAGATGTTACACGTGCACACATTGTGTAAGCCTAATGAAACCGGTCCAGCTAGCAAGGAGGCTAAAACCGGCTAGCATCAGTCCCAGGCATGTTTGTGGGGACTGGTGGAGGAATTTACAGCTCCAGATGAAGTCACCATAGTTTCCATTGCATTATTTATTGCAGACTGTACAATTGCAGACTGTAATTACAGAATACCACATTGTCTCCAATCAATTCTGCATTCACAATAGGAAAGCCTAAACGTTAAAGACGTGCATGCGCAGCCCTGAAGTAATCGGGTTAAACCATTTACACGGTTCGACTTCCTCATTCGATCGTTTTATACTATGCAATGGAAGTAATTACAAATTGGTTTGGGCTTGTAAACCGATTTCAATGGGAATATTAGGTTCCATGTGGGCTCACTGCTAGTGAGAGCCCCGTGTGGAGGAGAAGACATTAATGCCAGCTACTATGCACTCTGTTTTAACCCAAAACTGGTTTAAACGTCAGTTTCAAGTACACTTGCTAACTTCAAGCACAAATCAAACTCCCTCAGAAGATCCGCCCCACACATTGAAACACCCTGCAAAGCTAAGGGCATTGTTGTGAGCAGTGTTTGCCACTATATGTGTGTGTAGAAGTAATGTAAAAAGAATGACCTAATAATAATAATAATAATAAAATTAAAATAAATAAGGACAAATATGAAATAGTAAAGTTAAATTTAATTGTGCATGTAGTTGGGTCTGTCTACTCCCGCCACCACTGACCTGAGCTGAAGGAGTGCTGGCCGTAGCCGCTGGGCTGCTGCTGGCTCTGCTGCTGGAAAGGGCTGGCCGATGGGTTGCCCAGGCCCAGGCTCATGCTGTGCTGCTTGGCCGAGGCCGGGCCCCCGGGGGGCACGTACATGGTGGGGCCGTATTGGAAGGCAGCGGCGCCGGGCACAGCCCCGGGCACCCCGGGGTAGTACGGCAGGCCCGTGTAGCTGTAGCCCGGGGGCAGGAAGGCCTGCTGACTGCCGTGGTGCTGGCCCTGGGGCTGGGGCTGGCCCTGCGGAGGCTGGGCCTGGCCCTGGCTCTGGCTCTGCCCCTGCTGAGGCTGGGGGGCTGACAGGCTGGTCGGGGGGGCGGGCGAGGTGGAGTCATTCCTGCCGAACTTTGTGACTTCGCCTGCGGAAGACAGTTGGTACGCTAAGACCACGAAGAAGTTGGTACGCTAATGGTGCAATCTATTGCAGAGTAGAGTTAGACCTGGTCATTTACCCACCCCCTTGCCCGCCTATAAAAACAAAACTTCAGTGAGGAGCAGATATGTAGATTGTTAAAGTGTAACTGCACCCTAAAATTATGTTTTTTGAGCTGTAAACAAATAGGATTGACGAGACACAAATCAGTGCTGGTGTTACAGTAATATTGACACATCTCCCGTTTGTATACAAATCTGCATTGTATGGGCTGAAAGCAGAACTACACGTCATAGTCGTCAAAAACAAACGTTTTCATCGGTACACTACGCTCATACGTCATCAAATTCTAACGTTAGCTCCTTGACGCATTTTTCAACGTCCGACTTTGTCCTTGAGCTACGTGGATGGTTAATGTGCACGTCAATCAAAATACCTCTCCTGTCAAGTAGGTGGATCCTGACGCAATTAGCCAGCGCTGTGTCCCAGACTTTACGTAAGTAAAGGCTGGCTCTGCGAGACTAGGGGTGCAGTTACACTTTAATGTACTAGTCAAGGGTTAGCTGTGCTTTACCTGAGTAGGGGTTGCTGGCCAGACTAACGTCTCTGCCGGAGAGAGCTGCTGTCGGACCAGGGAATGTGATTCCATAGTAATCCTGCAAAGAGGGCTGAAGGCAGAAAAGGACATCAACCCTCCCCCATGACATTCACCCAATGAAACAACACACTAGCGTCTAACTGTGACTACAGCGGGGATGTATGCAGGTGCTCACCATTGGCAGTCTGGACTGCAGCATGTGTAAGTCCTCATAGCCATAGATCTGCTGTTTGAACACAGACACAGACACAGGGGAATGTCGCGCGCGGCCAAACACTAGCGGTGGAAACAGCGTACGTCATGCATAGTTAAAACACGGAATTCACTGTAGTTTTATATAGACCCTTTGACCTCCACAATAACATCATTGCTTCATTCTGGCCTCGTTATTGGCCATGCGAAGTCACGTGTGCACCTGGGCCAATCAGATGCACACAAACAGATAAGCAGTAGCAGAGCGGCGCTAGAAGCAGAAGTGACGCCGTGACGAGACGTGGACCCTTTTCTATTCTCCTAAGCGTTTGGTGGGTGAAATAGACCCTAGGTGTTAAAGCCCAGCCCAAAAGACCTTGCTCCGCCCACACAGAGCCCTACACTGACAACGCATGGGGTCTCTCTCGGGGCCCATTTCATTTGCGGACCAACACCTATCGGTCTGTTCTCCGGCGATATGCATGGTAACTTACTGGATACGCTGGCAGTAGCCCTCCTGGGCCCATGATATACTGGTTGGGCAGTAAAGGAGGTACTCCCTGGGACAGGTTTGGAGGAGCTTTACCTGTCACCGCAAGCACAACACAACCACTATGCACGTTAACTACAGTTCCCACCTCTCACTCAGGGCACATGACGTCTTAGTGTGGACGTGTCAAGAGTGTGGGGGGGGGGGGGGGGGGGGGGGGGGGGGGGGGGG
>JAODLL010000020.1:2115996-2127167 GCA_026546735.1 Forbesichthys agassizii | reverse complement strand
CCAATCTCCCGCTCCAATGTCCCCTCACTCGCGAACAAGACCCCGAGGTACTTAAACTCCTTCACTTGGGGTAAGGAGTCATTCCCTACCCAGAGTAGGCACTCTATTTAAAATAATATATGTTACAGAAACATAGTATAACTACATATAAATGATGTAGCTAGCCTACTATCTTAACTAGTTGGCTATAGCTAAGGCAGGCTATCTCCATTTACCGAGAAAATAAAGTGTTCCTTACAGTTTTACTGAAACTATGTTAGATAGAAATGGGTAGTTACCAGACAGACAGTTTTAATGTGGCGTCAATTAAATGCCGTGGCGCAGCACAATGAACGCAGAGTAATCACACTCAATGATGTTGCTCTCATGGCAGCATGTGCCACACGACATATTTAGAGTATAACTTTGTTTTTATTCCGTCTGCAATCTGCAGATTGTGCTTAGTATTGTTTGTTTGATTGTCCTCACTGGGCAACCAAAATTACCCTATTTTGAGAGTGAGAAAGGTGATGGAAATAAGACACTGTGTAGCTGAACCTCTACGGTTATAAAACCGTGGCGTTTTTAATCCCGGTTAATGGTGAAACCGGTTAATCGCTGCATCCCAATATGTGCCAACAACAACAAAATATCAACAAACCATCACCATAAACAGCAGCGCAAGCAAAACCCGAGCACTTGCGCCACAGCTACACATTATCACCAAAGTGCTCTACACATATCAGAATGGTGGGACGGAAAACATCTTACCGTGTTGCACTTGGTCCCACAGACCACCTGGCGGTGGTTGAGCCACTGTGACGCAAACACCTTGTTGAGGCGTCCCAGAGAGAACTCCCTCTCCTTGAGGATCCCGGGGAGCTTGCCTGCCGCGAAGCCTCGCAGGCTGCGCTGCAGCCGCAACTCGTGCTGCTGCTGCGGCCTGAACTCGCGACCCCGGAGGGCGCACACCACCGACTGCCGACTGCCCACCCATTGCTGGGCATGACGCGACGAGGAAGACACACGGCTCCGCTTGAGTGCCGACTGACACCAGCCCAGCTAGAGTAAAGGTGAGAGAAATATAAACATTAAGAAATACTGGAGGATAAAAATGACAAATACTAAATATGTGTATGTAAGGATATGTAATGCAACCAAAGATTAAGACAAACCAATGGAAGCTTTACTGAAAGAGGTGCTGACTCCAAAAAACATAGGACTAATAACGGTACATTTTCCATGGTCTGGAAAATATTTAAATGGGGAATTAGTCAGCCAGGATATAATGTTGAGATACTGTATGGTTTGGCAATGTATAAACTGAAATGTGTCAACAATCTTAAGGTAAACAAGCATGTCTACTGCTCATGCATCAACCAAGGATATAAATTAGCATAATTATAACATTCTGATCCACTTACCATGTCACTCTTAAAAATAAAGTCTACCCACCATTCTCTTCTACATCAACATTTTATATGTCTTTATTACTGATCGTTTTAGAAGAAAGATCCTCTCCCTGAGAGACTGTGGCCATTACTTGCAGCTCACTGACCCATATTTAGGAAGCCAACAGGGTCATAGGAGGATTGAGCCTAGTCTATATGCACATATTCAGAGATAATATAAGGGTAGATCAATACATATGCTGTGTACACGCATGCACATTAGCAGCACTGATACAATTAAATGAGGTCAGTAATCTTGGCTGACTATTCTGAAATGGCACCATAGGCCATTATTTCACAATTAAATGTTTGTTACTGAAATGGTTGATATGCTAGATGACCTATCAACTTGCAAATGAGTTGCTTTGAGTCATTACAGAAAAAGTTAAAATTATACTTTGGGTATTGCCTGCAACAACATAATATAGAAACCTCTGATGACAGGTATGGTACTGTATGATATATTATCACATATCAAACTTGTCAAATCATCACACTGAATTAAATGTGTTTAACCAAAGTCTTTATATGCTCTAAATAATGTATCTGGTTTAATCTACCTGCTGTTAATGTAAATTACTAAGAATATGATTAATTATCTCTTTAGCATACTTTATAGTACTATGGAGAAATTCGGAGGAACGTAAAACTGTATTCAATCAAAGTCTCAATATACCCAACGTATAAGTACCGGTACCGTACCGTATTCAAATATAGAATTTGTTTATTTTTCAGATTTTAAATTGTAAACCAAAGAAAATGCCATATTTCAGGTCCAAGCAGTTGAAAAACGAATCAATAATAACGGATGATCCTTCAAGCATATCCAATATTATTGATCTAAAACACGAGTGGCAATAACATAAAAAAAGGCATTTCACAATATTACACTACGGTACGGTACCTCGGAAGGAGGTTTTCGATTAGGTACGGTACCGGTACGAACGTTCAAAAACGTCCGTGCTATCTATTTTTATATTTTAATTTGATCAATATCGTATGTGTGTTGTCGTACTGCACGGTATACTGTGTGTGCATAGTGTGCGAATGCGTGAAGCGAATCTCCAAAACATGATCATGAAATGTCACTAATGTCTTACAATGTCGCTAGCTGGCTCTGATAGCATTAGCTAGCATGCTAACAGTGTTAGCTTAAGAGACCATTGCAACCGCCAGTTTCCGCCTACCTGTTGTTGCTCCTTGGGCTCCCCTGCTTTCCTTTTCCTGCTAACTGTTTTTCTCGCCATAGTCTGACACACACAATTCCCTCACCCACATGGAGGGTAATATTGACGCTGGATACTGGATCATATAATAGCGATTAGCTATTTAGTAGCTTGGCCTTCGCTGGTTTGCGTCCGACGGCGAGGAAGGACGATCACATAAAGGGAGGTTAACTACCGTAATCGTTAGCTAGGGTTAATGCTCAGTTACGTTACCTTGCCTCCCAGGCGTCGCACTAAAATTAAACACCGGCCTCGCTGCAAATCGATTTATTTCGACAGAGGAGCCAAAACGAGAGGCTCCCCTCTCTCCAAACCTTTTTTTTTATTTTTTTATTTCGAGTGGCGTCAGCAACGTTGAAAACACTGAGCTATGCGCAGCCGCACTTTCATCAAACACCAACAAGGTCGTACGTGAAACCAGACGTAATGCGTACTCGTGCACATTTCTATGTGCACACTGACGTTGAAGTACGACCACCTAAATTTATCTTATGCCGTTTAAAAATGTATTTAACAATTTTGAGAATTATTAAAACATAAAAGATCGAAATATTGAAAAATTACCAGTAATATTGAAAAGGTCATTGACAAGTACCGTAGCCTATGTATCTTTTTATTCTCTCGTTTTTTCTGCTGACACAATTGGATATTCTAGTTGCCAGAGAGAACAACGACCTCTTGGATTTATTTTGTCAGCTAGACAAGCATGGGCTTTATAGGAGCATAAACATAGCTACATTCACGCATAATACCATTGCAATAATGGTCAATAAAATTTAAAATAGAACAATTACAACCTCTCAAAACAGAACATCAACATAATGTTACATTTAATCATGTGCAACAAAATGTTTTTGTGAAATGTGAACGTTTCTCAAATCACATCTTGGTGGGGAACACTACTAACTTCATTATCAATATCAGTAAGACAGCAAAATGTATTTATTACAACATGTTGCAAGATATATTTGAGTGTGGTACAGGACAGGGGCAAAGTTGATATTGATTAAAACCCTCTTTCATGCTGCAGTTGATTCTAGGGTCTGAATACAAAATCAAATGGAGCATTGCAATGAAAGTTAGTGTACCAATGCATAGTATAACTAATAAAGGGCCAGTAAACATAAGATCACAGAAGAGCAAAGGTCATTTTGGGCCATCAGCTAAATTGGAAACTTTTGAGCGGTTTGTAAAGATGTTGTCACTGTAACAATTGGGTCAACATTTTTTTGCATACTTTGTTCTATTACACCAGAATTCAGAATATAACTAGGAAATACAAGTCCTATCTATTTCCAATGTCTAGATTTTATCCAATTTGGGTTTTTGTATAATTTACACATTTCTATCATACTTATGCTATGTATACAACTAGTCTGGCTGTTGATACGTTGTTTTAAAATATGCACAAAGGTTTAAGATTGATTCATTGTGTCCCTCAATTTTGTTTTTGTCTTTGCTGAATCTTGCAGTTTCTCATAATTGCCATTAATACCATATAATGGAGCACCAGCCAGCCCAAAACAGACCTTTCCAGAATTATTGAGATTTTGACTTGGGTTAGAATTAAGAACACATACTGTAGGGCTACTTTCTCATAGAGAAAGTTTGGATTTATCCTGAGGGTTAAGAGAAGTCGTAACACTCAAAATATTGGTGGCAATAAAACATATCATCGTAAAAAATAAATATATATATATTTTTGACATCCAAGACTGACACTTTGGGAACTTAAAATGTGAAACACTAAAGTCACCATAAACCAGTGAATTTAAATGTTTTAACATGAACAATTATACAAGAAAACATTTGTGTGAATTTAGACTGCGGTGTTCCAATAACTGACAGATGAATAAATGACTGCAATTGATTAAATCAAACCAAATCAAATCTGTTTTTCTCCTAAATTCCAGCAAGGCTTAAAGACCTTTCATCCCAACATTTATAGAAAGTGACAGTGACACATTGTGACATTTCTCTATTGCACTGTAGTCTGGTTGTGAAACAACCCCACATTTACTTTTCATTCACCCTTTCCCACTCCATGCATGAACAGTAATGCATCACAATCAGTGGTTTTACTTCTCCACTTTAACTTCTCTTTAATCCAATTTTATTTGTAAATAAATGTCAGTGTACTATTTTAACTAAGTCAAACTGTGAATTGTGTTTGCAATATTCAACACGCCAGTGTTGTACATGTTGCAACATGTCCTAATATTTCTTGCAGGGGGAACCTCACATTTCCTTCCACTCTTTAACATCTACTCCAGTGCATGTGGAAAGCCTACTAATACAGTGATAGCATTTCCTAAATTTAGAATGAGAACTTTATGATTCTATTATGCAGTTCAAAGAAAGCAACCAAAAAAAGATATAATAAAATAAAATCACTGAACAGAATGATAAGATATCAACTGAGATGAGTCAGGGTAGTAGAGTATTATTCACCAAAACAGAGAGGGCACTTCATTGGAGTCAGTCAGTTCTCTGCCTGGTGACAGTGCCCTTTTGTGAATTGTACGTTTGGACGGAACAGGTTATTTTTTTCACGAGCCTCCTCAGGACCCACATCCTATCCTCAGGGCCCCCCCATCCTCTCCACCATTTTTGAACTAGGACTGCAATGAGCAGTGGAAGATGGCAGCTTTGCTAGCTGGGAGCGTCAATTTCACTATCTTCCCCGATGCACTGATAGCCTGGCTACAGGTACTGCAGCCCTATCAGGAGCCAGCTATACACCCATGAAAGTGCTAGCTGACCTGGCATCTGAATGCTGGAGCCCAATTGTGTCCAAAAGTGTCCTCTTCGCAAATATCCCAGAGCGTGAGCCGTACCAATGCTGACCCTAATCCAAGCAGTTCTTACAAATACAAACTCCATAATGAAGTTATTCTTACACTTTAAGACCCTCCACTCTAGGCACCCAGATATTCAGACGTGCTCAGAGGAGGGAAACTGTCTCCCAGCACTCCCTTCCACAGGAAGGGCAGGGTCAGGGTGCGTAGAGGGAAAAGGGAGAGATGTGTAGAGTGGTCGGTGGAATCAGGCCCTCGGGTGGGGCTCAGCTGGCTGCAGCGCGAGCCATCAGGTCCTCCAGAGCTTTGTCCTGGTCATTGTTGTGCACCAGTAGGACCTCCTTTATGTCATCCCGATCAAAGCCCATCTCCCCAAACCTTGACATCAACTCAAGAAACTGCAAGGCCTAGGACGAGTAGAAATGCTTCACATTTAAATACGGTACAATGTTTTATCCATTAATGAAGTAGCAGTACATCAAGTTGGTTGTTTATGGCCTCTTCAAAACACATCTGACCGATGCCAAGCCCCACCTCTTTTTGCCTTTCTTCTAAAAACAGCTGAGCGTTTTTTGAATCCGACAGAAACTCATTCAGCTGTGATAGCTTTCTATGCCGTTGTGTCCAACCAAGTTACAGTAACAAGGTTGAACAAGTGAAAGAGGCGAGGCTTAGGATCGGTCAATTCCTTATTTTATTTACAAAGATATAAACAAACCTTCTCCTCTGAGCACTGATACATCTCTAAACACTCTTCCACCGTGCCGGAATCAAACCCCCGCTCACACAGACGCCCATGGACAAAAAGATAGTCCAGCACCTGAGACACAGTAATTAAAGGTGTAGTTGCTTTAAACATGTAGGGGATTCATAAATTAGCATATACATTATATTATTTTACATATTCCAATATCGGAAAAATGTAATTTTAATAACTTTAGGAATTTCCAACTCCTGAATCTACATATACCTTGTTTGCCTTTCTATATGTCTCCCTTCCCACCCTTTTTAATACATATCTCCTAGTATAAAGCAATAGAAAAGATCACATTTATCCATGTCTGTATGCTAGTCCTGCATACGTTTACTTACTTCATATACAGACACTGACCTGCACATCAGCATGTCATGAATCTGATTGACACTTTTATGATCCATACTGAGACAGTAAGCAACATGTGAGATTATTACAATTCCTTTAATTTCTATGCTCTATTTGTATGACTTTTATTAAAGAAACTGTATTCACAATAAAAGGCAAAATGAACAGAATCTTTTTTTTTTGCGCTCAGGTCACACACGATATATGGTTCCACATGCATCTCTTTGCCCAAGCATGAGATTGGATCCCACCTGCTCCACATTCTGCCCTTGTCTCTGCATGGCCCGCAAGACTCCCTCGTAGGAGTAGCCCATGCTCACTATAGTCTCCACACACTGGCGCTCACTGGGAGTCAGGCTGAGGAGGGCCCCCCCGCATGGCAGGACACCAGGCCCCGACCCCGGGTTTACCTGTCGGAAGACAAAAAACGCATAAAGAATAACATAACTTTTTGCCGGAGCATGTGTAGCGAGATCGGCTAATATAAGCAAGTCTCGCTAACTGACCGACCGACCTTGTTAAAAAGTGCATTCGCTACATTCTAGAATAGGTGGTGGTAATGCACCACCTAGCCAGTAGGTGGCGGTAACGAGATTAGCTCTAAACAGCCTGTTTAGCTAATCTCTAAACAGATATTTGCATATAGCAAAATGAAAAAAAGAAGTGTCCTGATTTTGATTAGTCAGTGTGTAGTCCTAGTAGTATTGACCAATCATTCTTGTGTGCATGTAAATAGTTGTGTAGAGAGCAGAAGAGGCGGAACACATGGGCCCACATGCAAATAATAAAATAAAAAAACAGATATCGTATGACATCAAATTAGCATTTTATTATCTTTTATTTTAAACAAATTCAACCTCCATTCTCACATCTCAAGTTGCTAATCAGACTAGTGTGAACATGGAGGAGGAAGTATTATCTCATATCTTCTGGCCACACTGTAACTGAAATATTGTCCTTTGTCCCAAGAGGCTAAAGTGTCTCCAGAACGTGATTGGTTTATCCCTAACTCAGCAGCACACATTGACGAGACATGAAAATGTCTTGCCCAGCAATAGTGGGCAGCTCCGTATTTACCTGTTTCGGCGCACCATTCCTGGTGTGCATAGGGGAGTCTGGCGCGACAATTACTTGGGTTTTGGGAAGGGGCGGTGGGCTTCCGTTAGGTAGGTTCCGTTGGGGGACGGGAACTTGCAGAGGGCTGTAGCCCACCGGGGCGGAGTCACAGTCCCCTGGCTCTGAGAGCTTGGGGAAGGTGAGAGAGCGGATGTTACAGGGACGATCGTCAGTGTCCAACCCTCCCTTGCCAGGGCCGCCGGCTGGGTCCATGTCCAGCAAGGCAACGAGCCCGTTGTCGTGGGCAAACACTGGCTTGGCGTTCGTGCATGGGGGAGAGGGGCTGCTGCCGCGTGAGGCCGGCCCCGGGTAGGCGGTGTCCGGTGGGGATACAGAAGGCGGAGGTTGGGGCTGGCTTTGGAGAATGCAGCGGAGCTCTTCCTTATCATCCAAGGTCTTCAGCTCCAGCTTGTCAAATGGGTCCTCTTCCCGCTCAAAGTCGGCCAGGTTGAGGCAGTGAAGCTGAGGGGTGCTGGGCAGTGCCTTCCTGGGACACAGGCTCGGGGCAGGCAGGGGGGTGAGGATGGCCGATGTCAGGCCAGCCAGGACAGGGTTCAACGCAGGAGGCGGAGGGTCCTGGTCCTCCGCAGGCTGCAGCCTGCAGTTCTTCCCTCCTGCGCTGTCCGCGTCCTGGGACGGACCCTCTCTGTTCTCCACGTCCTGCCGCGCCACGACTGCCTCCTCTGCCCTGACCTCTGCTGCCCTGGCCTCTGCCAGCTCCAAACCCCAGCGCACGCTCCGCCTCTCCAGGGAGAAGTCATACTACAGAGAGCATGGACATAGGGAGGATGGAGAAGAGTAAAGGCAAAGAAACAAACATTTTTACAAGTAAGGCCGCATTCAGACGTAACTTATTTATGGAAGATGTCGTTTTTTTTACATTATAACCCTATGGAGCGGACCGTGTTTTTTAAAAGTGCGGCCACTGAATCTAAACGCTGCAGCAGGCGCTTTTTTCAGCAGCTCTGGGCTTCTTTTTCAGTTGAGAAACGTTACATTTCTCACAAGAAGACCCCCTACGTCATCTACTTTTTTGACAGTTGACCAGTTTGACAAGCGGTGTAGTGAGACCTGGTGTTTCCCGTAACAACCATTCCATCTGAACATGGTCTAAGGACACATAATGGGACATTAACAAAGTACATATATTTATATTCTGTAGAGATGTCCACCTCCAGCCTATTGGCTATTCGTCACACGTGGCAACAGCCAGAGTACAGTGTGTACAAGTGTGTTTTGGAAACAGATGGCCAATATAAAAGTCCAAAGACCCATAGAATTTAAGTTACTAAGAGACTGTTGCATTAAGTGATCAGAAGATGACACTATCGCTTCAATCAACGCGAGTCCTGCTATCTATCACCTGAGCATTTACAGGGTAAGATGGATGAGCCGTAACAAACAAAAACATTGAAGATGGTCAGATTTTTTGGGTTTCAAAGAAATATCTCTAAAGATGATGCAAATACATGGGCCAATAAATAATAGCATCACGTGGACAACAGACTAACCTGCACATCATCCAGCATAGAGTTACAGTTTGGCAGACAGAGGCCAACTGGCAGCCCCACTTTAGCTGGGCAGCGGAACTTATCGTTGACCTTGAAGGGAACATCCTCAAGGTAGCTTATAGGTCCTGAAAGCAAAATACAATATTAAATGAGAAAACCCTAGTGGTAGCACATAGGAACATCATATGTTACTAAAATGATATCATCACATCAGGCCATCTCTTTATTTGCACAAACACACTCACCATTGTTGTAAGTGTCTGATCCAGACTTTCTCGCAGCCATTTAGAAACTCTGAAACAGATCAGAAACTGCTTAATCTGAAATGCTAAAACTTTCTAAATGAGTTAAGTTTTAGTAGCTTGGCCTTCGCTGGTTTGCATCTGACAGCGAGGAAGGGCGATCACATGAAGGGAGGTTAACTAACAGCGATTAACTTAACTAAAAAGTTAAGTTAATCACTGTTAGAGAAAGTGCACACTGCTGCTTAATATTCTGAACAGTATTAATTGTATTCATTCCCTTAACAGCATGTTTAGTCACATAATTTACACTACCAATCTCTCTCACAGATTTATTTGTTTATTACAAAATCGAACATTTTCTAGGAAAATCTGCATATTATAATGTTATGTCTACTACAGATAGTGTCATTATTACTAGGGTGTAAGTAACATAAAAGTAGAAATAAAATATCGATATAATACAACTACCATAATGAACTAAAATTAACATCAGTGAAATCTCTTAGAGATTATATTTGGTTTCACTAGAGTAAAATGTGGTGATAGTCATGGGTTGATTTCACATTCAATGTGTAACACATGACAAGACTGGTGTGATTCACCTGAAGTGTTCGCCAAACCAAACTGAATATATACTATTAAGGTCAGCATAATTTCAGAAAATATATACATATCAAACAGCCATAGCATTGAGGAAACTACTAGTTATTAAAAAACAAGATTTAGAAATTGGAATATTAAAATAAACTGTACCTAGTTAAGCCCAATAGTGATAGGCCTACCGCTCTAACAGGTACCGTAACTGGCACGGTAATATGTACGGTATCTAAATAAAATAGCTACCGATATATTTGCTATTCTCTATATGTTTTCGCTAACATATAGCATACATAAGGTCGATTTTGCTTCGAATTAGCTAAATTTGTTCATTATCAAGCAAGTATGATCAAACGCAAAAGTATCGATTAGTTGATGGCGTGTACTAAAAATGAATTAAAATTGTTAAAATTCGTGTGAAAAAAAACAACAAGAAAATGTTAATCGTTAATGTTATAGCTTAGCTTCGCAACTGGCCTGTCTGTACTTCTGTGGCGCTAGACACTGTTATGGCTCGCTGTGCTGCCACCGCCCTGTAAAAACTAATCAAACATGTCTTCATACTCTTACCTTACCTGAACCCGTTTAGTGTTGTTCTTCCAAAATGCAAAGTATGTCGTGTCAAGGTGACAACTGAAATTTAAACTATGCTGCGAAAGAGTTTTATGTATAATGAAATCTCATTCTTGCTACACCGTGGGACGCCATCTTGATTTGACAACCTTCCTTCCTCAGGTTCCTGTTTGACGTCATAACATTATGTTTACATTTGAGAAAAATGTTTGTCATGTTCTTGATCTATGTAATCACATGTAGCCCACTATGAACTGAGATGTCGAAAGGTATGTAAATTGTTTCATACCAGTAATAAAAACATGAAAAAGTAGCCTAAAAAAAAAGTCAATAACATAGTCTTAAATAAACACACACAGCATAACATTAATTTGATAGCTATATAGATATGGTTCACTTTCAGTTTAGATAATGTAAAAAATAACATAACGTTTGTCGTGAGACTGCATGTGTGCAGGCTACAGTGACATGAAAAAATATACTGAACAGATCAGTCTCAGGGGTAGGGAACCCTGGTCCTGGAGAGCTGCAGCCCTGCATGTTTTAGATGTCTCCCTGCTCCAACACACCTGA